>JASKMD010000024.1:541079-783072 GCA_030144725.1 Haematococcus lacustris | reverse complement strand
GCTACCCCATCCCTCTCGTTGCTGCTGCCCCCCTGCCCCCCTGCTGCTGTTGCTGCTGCCCCCCTGCTACTGCTGCTGCTGCCCCCCTTCCCCCCTGCTGCTGCTGCCGCTGCTGCCCCCCTGCCCCCTGCTACTGCTGCTGCCCCCCTGCCCCACTGCTGCTTCTGCCGCTGCTGCCCCCCTGCCCCCCTTCCCCCCTGCTGCTGCTGCCGCTGCTGCCCCCCTGCCCCCCTGCTGCTGCTGCTGCTGGCCCCCTGCCCCCTGCTGTTGCTGCCGCTGCTGGCCCCCCCTCCCCCCTGCTGCTGCTGCTGATGCTGCCCTCCTGCCCCCCTGCTGCTGCTGCTGCTCCCCTTTCCCCCCTGCTGCTGCTGCTGCTGCTGCCCCCCTGCCCCCCTGCTGCTGCTGCTGCTGGCCCCCTGCCCCAAGCTCCTGCGGCCAGCCAGTACTGGTTGGGGGCCAGCCAGTACTGGTTGGGGGCCAGCCAGTACTGGTTGGGGGCCAGCCAGTACTGGTTGGGTGTGAACCAGTACTGGTTGGGGGAGGACCAGTACTGGTTGGGTGTGAACCAGTACTGGTTGGCTGACCAGTACTGGTTGGGGGTGGACCAGTACTGGTTAGGGGAGGACCAGTACTGGTTGGGGGTGGACCAGTACTGGTTGGGGGTGGACCAGTACTGGTTGGGTGTGGACCAGTACTGGTTGGGGGTGGACCAGTACTGGTTGGGGGTGGACCAGTACTGGTTGGGTGTGGACCAGTACTGGTTGGGGGGTGGACCAGTACTGGTTGGGTGTGGACCAGTACTGGTTGGGGGGTGGACCAGTACTGGTTGGGTGTGGACCAGTACTGGTTGGGTGTGGACCAGTACTGGTTGGGGGGTGGACCAGTACTGGTTGGGGGTGGACCAGTACTGGTTGGGGGTGGACCAGTACTGGTTGGGGGGTGGACCAGTACTGGTTGGGGGTGAACCAGTACTGGTTGGGGGTGAACCAGTACTGGTTGGGGGTGGACCAGTACTGGTTGGGGGTGGACCAGTACTGGTTGGATGTGAACCAGTACTGGTTGGGGGGTGGACCAGTACTGGTTGGGGGTGAACCAGTACTGGTTGGGGGTGAACCAGTACTGGTTGGGGGTGAACCAGTACTGGTTGGGGGTGAACCAGTACTGGGGGGGGGGGTGAACCAGTACTGGTTGGGGGTGAACCAGTACTGGTTGGGGGTGGACCAGTACTGGTTGGGGGTGGACCAGTACTGGTTTTCTCGTATCTCCTCAGCCCGAATTCTCCTCGATTTTAGGTTTACACCCCCATTCTTAGAACCGCTAAAAAATACAATCTATCAAGCCACTTTGTCAAAAAAATCAACTTTTCTCATGAACTTTTCTGCGAGTGCTGAGACGGTGCATCGGGAGAGATGTTCGTATGCTGCATGGTTCAAGCATGGGGACGGCATTGGCATCAATCACATGGCACCACACCTGCTGAACAGACAGCTCTCTACAGAAGTTCGCACGAGCCTGACTAGGTTCAGGTTAGGCAACAGCGGTCTGGGGGTAGGGACCGTCCCGACCCATCTAACGTTAGACTAGATTAGACGATTCTAACGTTAGATTGGCTTGCTAGATCTAGTCTAACCATCTAATCTAACGTTAGATCTACGTAGATCTACGTAGATAGGACGATCCCTATCTGGGGGTGGAGAAGATTTTTTGATCGCACATGCACCAGATGCACACAGGGGGTAGTGGATGACGCCATGCATTTCATCTTTGAGTGCACTGCCACGAGTTCCATCAGGGAGCAGCCGGAGTTTGCCATGACTTTACAGAACAATAATGAGAACTTGCATGACTTCATGTTGAGCCCATGTGCACCTTTGTTTGTGCACCTTGCTATGAAATGCGTTACAGAAAGTCCCGAACCCCTAGAGGGGGAGGGCGGCCTAGCAGCCTAACGGCTGACGGCTTAAGCGGTGTAAGCCACATCATCATCATGGCGCTTGGAAGGGGTGATTGTTGCCACTGCTGGTGCTTGCTGATGTTGCTGTTGCTGATGCTGTGAGATTGCTTCCAAGCACTGCGTGCCAATCTTACATCGTGAGGCGGTGTATAGAGTTAGTTAGGTCCGTCCGAAAAATGGGCTTTTTTTTGCTTGCTTGTCTAACCTGACCATCAGACACTACATGCCAAACGGGCGCTGACAACATGTGCCTAAGCAAAAGGAGATGCATGATGCAACGTGTGATACTATTCAGGCGTTCCCAACATGGGGTTGGTAATCTTCATGCAACTGCGGCCCATCTACTCCATCATTTGATGTAACGTTTGCTGCGTCTGCTGCAATGCGATATTGCGCGTTTAATGTTCGACTGGAATTGCCATCGGAGTCTTTCGATGCGGGCAGCCACATGTGACCCCGGATGTGTCCCAATCGCAGACCGTGATTAGCTACACCGGTAAGCTACGTCCTTGGCTATCCGTTAGCGATGCACGACATGTCGGTGGCGCACACCACTGAAGTCCGGCAAACATGGCTGCGCGAGCTTCCTGATGGTGCAGGCCGCTTGGCGAGGATGTGAGGATTCCCTTAAGTGTTTACGGCAGCGCTACATCGCTATAATGGTGGGCGTCAGGCTAGCAAACCCACCCACCCCTCAACATCTTTGCTGCTTTTTGCCACCGCCGCTGAGCTCCAGCCAAACTCCATACACTCTTGTCCAAGATGACTCTTACATGCATCACCAGAACAAAGAAACATAGATATTGGATTAACGCACGATGATTGGGACCACTCCAAAGACACATCAATTGTTGGCTGCAGGTGTATGATGAGTGGGCACCCCCTTCCACCACCCCCTTCCAGTCCACCCAACCCTACTCCCGCCCATCCCCGCCCATCCCATGTAGAGGAACCCGGGTTTGTGTGTGGCAGCGCTGTATCGCTGTAATGGTGGGCGGCACAGTAGGGATTAGTCACCCCCTCCAGCTATAATCACTCACGATAAATAAGGCCGACGCGAGGGCCCTTTTTGCATCGGAAGGACATTCTGCTCCGATAGAACGATAGAGCGTTGAGTTTAAGGGGGACCTCGCTCTTGAATGAAGTCCTAACTCGCAGCGGTTGCGGAGATACAACGATCCGCGCGCGAGGTACCCCCCCCTTTTTGGGAATCTGCACAGATGTCGGTTAAATGAGCCCGGAATCTGTGCAGATGCATGTAGATGCGCTATGGACATACGACATCTGCACAGATGCATCCCTCGACATCTGCACAGCCGTCGACATAAACGACATCTGCACAGATGCATCCCTCGACATCTGCACAGCCGTCGACACAAACGACATCTGCACAGATGCATCCCTCGACATCTGCACAGCCGTCGACACAAACGACATCTGCACAGATGCATCCCTCGACATCTGCACAGCCGTCGGCACAAACGACATCTGCACAGATGCATCTCTCGACATCTGCACAGCCGTCGACACAAACGACATCTGCACAGCCAAGCATCCCTCGACATCTGCACAGCCGTCGACACAGTCGACATCTGCACAGATGCATCCCTCGACATCTGCACAGCCGTCGACACAAACGACATCTGCACAGATGCATCCCGCGACATCTGCACAGCTGTCGACACAACCGACATCTGCACAGATGCATCCCTCGACATCTGCACAGCCGTCAACACAAACGACATCTGCACAGATGCATCCCTCGACATCTGCACAGCCGTCGACACAAACGACATCTGCACAGATGCATCCCTCGACATCTGCACAGCCGTCGGCACAAACGACATCTGCACAGATGCATCTCTCGACATCTGCACAGCCGTCGACACAAACGACATCTGCACAGATGCATCCCTCGACATCTGCACAGCTGTCGACACAAACGACATCTGCACAGATGCATCCCTCGACATCTGCACAGCCGTCGACACAAACGACATCTGCACAGATGCATCCCTCGACATCTGCACAGCCGTCGACACAAACGACATCTGCACAGATGCATCCCTCGACATCTGCACAGCCGTCAACACAAACGACATCTGCACAGCCAAGCATCCCTCGACATCTGCACAGCCGTCGACACAAACGACATCTGCACAGCCAAGCATCCCTCGACATCTGCACAGCCGTCGACACAAACGACATCTGCACAGATGCATCCCTCGACATCTGCACAGCTGTCGACACAAACGACATCTGCACAGATGCATCCCTCGACATCTGCACAGCTGTCGACACAGTCGCCATCTGCACAGCCAAGCATCCCTCGACATCTGCACAGCTGTCGACACAGTCGACATCTGCACAGATGCATACCTCGACATCTGCACAGCTGCCAAGTAGTGCAGATGTGCACATGAAGAAAAGGCTTGCATTAAGGTTACGCAAAGGCACCGCGAAGGAAGCAAAGTCACCGCGAAGGAATCAAGACTCTTCCATTATTCAACAATCTGTGTGATATCTGCATGAAGTTTTCGCAAAGGTGGCGCGAAGGAAGCCAAGGAACCGCGAAGGTGCTTAGATTGCCCCATATAGCAGCAATGAGCAGTGTGGTGTGGTGTGGTGTGGTGTGGTGTGGTGTGGTGTGGTGTGGTGTGGTGTGGTGTGGTGTGGTGTGGTGTGGTGTGGTGTGGTGTGGTGTGGTGTGGTGTGGTGTGGTGTGGTGTGGTGTGGTGTGGTGTGGTGTGGTGTGGTGTGGTGTGGTGTGGTGTGGTGTGGTGTGGTGTGGTGTGGTGTGGTGTGGTGCGGTGCGGTGCGGTGCGGTGTGGTGTGGTGTGGTGTGGTGTGGTGATGGTGATGGTGATGGTGGTGTGTGGTGTCACCTTCTTGTTGTGTTGTGTCGTTGCTACCTTGTCACATCGTAGGGGGGTGTTGCGGTCATTGGGTGCATCAATGCATGTGCTTAGCATAGCCATATTGAGGTGTTGTGGAGTGATGGTGCATCAAGACATGTGCTTGCAAGTCCCGTAAAGAGGTGTTGCGGGATGTTTGGGTGTCCACACATGTGTTTTGCGGGGATGTTGCGGGATGTTTGGGTCGTCAATACATGTGTTTTGCGGGGATGTTGCGAGGTGTTGCGGGGTGTTTGGTGGTCAATACATGTGTTTTGCGGGGGTGTTGCGGGATGTTTGGGTGTCAATGCATGTGCTTTGCGGATGTAAGAGTCGATGAAATAGTCGACATCTGTGCAGATGAAGCCACGACATCTGCACAGCCAAGCCGCGAATGTAAAAGTCGACATCTGTGCAGATGCTATAGACAACATCTGCACAGCCAAGGCTCGAATGTAATAGTCGACATCTGTGCAGATGTCGTCGTAACCAGCTGCACAGATGTCGGTGTCAACATCTGCACAGCCAAGGCTCAAATGTAATAGTCAGCATCTGTGCAGATGTCGTCGTCAGAAGCTGCACAGATGTCGGTATCGACATCTGCACAGCCATGCACCGATTGTAATAGTCGACATCTGTGCAGATGTCGACTTTCCGCAGCTGCACAGATGTCGATTATGCTTGCATCTGTGCAGATGTCGGCTTACTGCAGCTGTGCAGCTAATGAACAATCGACATCTGTGCAGATTGCTTGGTTTACAAATTGGCGGCCAAATTACGTCGCAACGGATGCGCGGATTAACGTAAGACTTGTACCGTTCGAACGGCCTTCTACTCTAGTTTGCAATGAGCTATGGTCGGTCCAATTGCGACCGGTCCTTGTTTATCATGAGTGATCCGCTTCATGTTTTGGACCATTGATCAACAGCCTGACCTCACACATACCATTTGTAGCATACTCATGAACGCGTCCATGGCACTATGCAACTCAATCATTGGGTTTGTATGTGACAAGATATACCGCTTACAAGGTACACATGCTGATGGCTACAGGTGCACGAGCAGCCGACTGAGCTTGGCATACCACTCCGCCACGTGGCCCCCACCAACACAGCCTAACCCACCATCTCCCAACCTCGTCTACCCCGCCCAGCTCCCAGCCTGCCATAAGCCTCCTGCCCCCTAACTCTCCTTCTCCTCGCCTCCTACCTCTCCCCTACCTCTCCTTCACCCATCTCCCCCCTACCTCTCCTTCTCCCATCTCCGTATCCATCACCCCCCATCACCCTGACCATCACCCTGACCATCACCCTGACCATCACCCTGACCATCACCCTGACCATCACCCTGACCCTGACCATCACCCTGACCACCATCACCCTGACCCTGACCACCATCACCCTGACCATCACCCTGACCATCACCCTGACCATCACCCTGACCACCATGGGCTCCATGGTGTCAGGTGCATAACTACCGGCACAAAAGCCGCCCCCACCACAGTGCGTCCTCCCCAACCCACACCGGCCAGCCGGTAATGCACCAGCGCCAGCAGCAGCTCCAAAAGCTAATAGTGGTATCCAGTTGTTACGACTGCCGTCGTCGCGTCCACATGCCAACAGCAAAACATGTTCCGACTGCTGCTGTGTGTCGCAGGTGCCACTTGTAACAGCGTGGCGAAGCGTGCTAGTGCGGCGCGCCTCGCATGTGGCGAAATGGCATGAATCCAAATATGTATCTTTGGACAGGCACTGAGCACCGCTGAGAGCGAGATAGTTTTTGCTGCGTCTGCCATATCGTAGCTATGGCTCTCCTCTGTTCAAAGCACTGTTTACATATATTTTTGACTGAGTGGCTACGGAGATACGGGCTTCGTATCACAGGGGGGTGGTTTTCAGGTAGTTGGGAACGCCTGAATACTATGCAACAGGCATGGGTGGTTTCACATGCGCTACTGCCGGGCCTCTGCGGTAAGACCATTGCCTAGGAAATGCGTGACACGAAGTCGCGCAAACTGCAAATAATTGCTTTGTTTGCGCATGCAGGCAGTACAGAGCTGTGTGAGGGCAACAGCCCAGCCCCAAGCAAAATCGAAAAATTGCACATGTGCATGGCCTCATGTGGTGTCCACACCAACAATCGCAACCCCCATGCAGCCAAGCTACTCACTCAGCAGAATCACGTAAAGCCTCACTCATAATGCATTGACCTGGCCCCAAGGGAGGGTGACAGCCAATAACGAGGCACATCAACAGTTCTTCACTTAGTGCACAAGCCAAGAGTGCCAGTAGGTATCCAGCTGTTCAGACTGCAGCTATATTCTGGCATGCCATCACAATGTGCAATGCCAACGCACGCATACACTTCAGCAGTGAGCCCTTAGTGGTTGTGATGTATCTGGGTTCCCCCTCCAGCGTTGAATGCCTGGTCTTGGCTTAGCCCTTGTGCATTGTCCTAATGCTAATCCTAGGACTGCCATGTAACAATGATAATGTGTGACCATGGACCCTGCCCCCTGCAAGGCAGTTGCACGCAGAATCACCAGCTGCTCCAGGCTACCGGCACCACTGGCTCCGCCACACATTGACTGCAGCACACCACTGAACCTACCCGCATAGCCACAGCTGGCAATGGGCCAGCATAGCTAACCTCAGCCCCCGGCCCCGTCTCAGCTCCCTGCTTATCCACCCTCCACGACCTGCCGGGGTGAATGAGCAGTGCTAGCTCTGCTCCAGCTATGCCTTGACCTAGTCTAGGTCCAGCTTCACCTCATCCTGCCCTGCAGCGGGCTGTCGGGAGTCGCAGCTGCGGTCACACGTCGGGTACCTCAGCGAGCGGCATCACTACGGGCAGGCCGCCCAGCTTGTGTCCCATGGCCAAGTCATGAGCCTGCATGCCACCACCAGCAGACACTGTCCCGTCATACACACACACACACACACACACACACACACACACACACACACACACACACACACACACACACACACACACACACACTTTCTCAGGCCTGTGACCAGTGACCATCAACGGTGAGTGTTGCTACTGCTGAAAGCTGCAGCCTGGCGTGAAACAGCCTGCTCCAGCCTGCTGTTACATACGGATAATGCAGTCACACTGTACAGTCACGCTTAAGCCCACACACACACACTGTTCTGGACATGGCTTTGGTCGGAGTGCCCGTTGGGAATGCGAGAGTGAGTGACATCGCCTCCTGGGTATAAGTAGGTCTCAGCAGGTGTTAGTAGATATGAGCCTAGTGGCGCAATGCCTCCGAGGAAGCGGCCCAGTGCCGCGGAGCAAGAGCCGCTTCCGATTGAAAGCCCGCGAAAACAAGGTTCGTCGTAGTCGCAATGTGGTCCGCTGCAACTGTGCAGTCCAGTGAGCTCCACGCTGCTCACATCGCTTCTGTTCATGTCAGCGCAGGTCCAAGCACCCCTCAAGGCAAACAACGCGAGGAGCGAAGGGCTGAATGGAAAACCCAGCGGCGACAGGTACGCACGGGGGCGCATACCGTCTTGTATGCCCCCGCACTGTTTGTGTCCCCGCACTGTTTGTGTCCCGGCATTGTGTGCCGGTCTGTCAAAATGTTGATTGTAATAGGCTGCAGGTCATCAAAGTCCCGGGTGACGCCATGCTGCGCGGGTGCAAGAAAAACCCGCCGCAAGCTGAAGGCACATTTCCAGCTGCGGGCCAAGATCCATTCTCAGCTCCGCGTAATCGCCTCCCTTTTTGTGTTGCGGATATTTCTGACGTGCCTGGTGGGCTACCCCAACCCGGGGTTCCGCAGCGCCCCCACACCTCCAGCCGTGCAGCCTCCCCTAGCCCCTGATGCTGCACCCCTACCCCCACTCCCCCTGTGTGTCCCTGCTCAGCCAGCAGCCATGGACCTGGACTGGGTTCCTGAGGCTGAGCCAGAGCCTGATCCTGAGCCAGAGCCTGAGCCTGCCCCAGCACCACCCACGCTGCGGCCACCCAGTGCCCGCCTTGCTGCCCGCCACCCCCCACCGGCAGCACCCACTGGTCCACCCATGCCCCTTGACTGCGAAGACCCAATGATGCTGCAGCAGCTGCAGGTATTCTGCATGTATTTCGCCAACTCCAACTTCCTCACTCCCTACAACCAGATGCAGCGGCGGCTTGGGCGCGCTAGGCAGAACAAGCACTTCGGCCAAGGGCAAGGCTGCCAAAGCCAAGCCAGCACCGCAGCCAGGCAGGTGGGTAGACAGGGACTGCAATACAGCATTGAACATGCAACGCATTGGGGAGAGCAGGTGGCGGCCACTGGAGCTGTGCTTCTGGACAGACCAGGGAGCGCTGCCTGCTAAGGGCAAGGAGTACCCTGGCTTGGGGTACAAGCGGCTGCGAGACAAGCCACCCAAGGCCCAGCAGCAGCAGCCTGCTGGGGCACAGTAGTGTGTGCCCCCCCATCTGAGCTGTCATCAGCTTACAATTAGTGCATGTTTTGTCATGCCAACTCTGTGCATAGCCCTGTCACAAGGGTCAGGCAATGCTGTAGGTGGTAGGCGACCGTGACCATGTGTATGCCATGTATAGGCCATGTGCATGCCATGCGATGGAAACTCCACAGACAAAAACACTGTTTTGTAGTGGTTCACAATTAGTGTGTTCGACTGCAATGGAGGCTCAAGGTTGAGGGCCAAGGTGCTGTTGCGCCAGCTTGCCACGGGTTAAAGGGTTAAAGGACCTAAACTGTTTAAACAAAGGAAAGGTGGAATCCTAGACACCCAGAGACGATGAAGGGCGCAGATACCGGCGAAACGCTTCGGGGCCCAGGCACCGCCCCACTCACCTCTTGTGCCACCATGCCATACACCAGGTAGATTGACGTGGATGCCAGAGTCCACCTGCAGCCAGCATCTGACACACATGGCTGCCGATGTTGCTTATCACCTGACCACTATCCTCCACTATAGGCCGTGTTCAATCAATAGGGTGGTCAAGTGCCTAACCCACCACTATCATGCACTGCAGGGAACAGCTGGGTGTTGCTCAGGTAATCCCAATGGCCCAGGTGATCCCAATTGCTCAGGTGATCCAATTGCCCATACAAATGGGAGTCTAGACACAGTCCCAGGCTTCCTAGGGCCCCTGACCTTAACCCTAATCCCTAACCCCTAACCCCTGACCCTAAACCCTAACACTGACCCTCAACACCCAAGCCTGGTGCAGCGCAGTGCAGGCGTCCAGGGGTGGGTGGAGACGGGCAGGGACACCTAGTTCTGCCTGTCTGCCTGGCAACAGTAGCAGCGCAGTAGAAGCAGCTGCCCAGCCTGAGCCTGCACCTGCCCAAGCCATTTGACAGCACAGCTCCAAGCATGTTGACACACTACCAGGCTCACCATCCAAAGCGCTCATAACTCTTCTGGTCCAACTGGCCCAACAGGAAGGTGTTGACAAAGATGGACGCAGCAGGGATGCCAGGGAACAGGGGCACCTGGTGCAGCATGACACAGCTCAACCCAGCTGCACACAGGGTAATGGAGGTAAGGGGGTGGCGGGGCTGCATAGGGAAAGGCATGAGGCACCACAGGAGCAAATCACAGGAGCAAACCACGGGAGCAAACCACGGGAGCAAACAAGAGCAAACCTGTCCAGCGTGTTGCTTAGGGAACAGAGGCACCTGGTGCAGCATGGCACAGCTTAGCCCAGCTGAACACAGGGTGATGGAGGTGATGGCAGGATTGCCCATGGGTAAGGTGCAAGGCACAGGGCGTCAGGGCAATTCACGCCCAGCCCTGCACTGTCGAGGAGGCTCGCTGACGCAAGACTATGAGCGACACCAGGCATCATCTCAATGGAGTTATCCTGCTTACTGCCAACCATCGTGCTTATCGCCAACTATTGAGTGCTTGCCAACGACTATCGAATGCTGACCCCTTCCTACCAGGCAATGGAACTCTTAAACTATATACACACATTCTATACTTGAACCTGGACTTTGCACTGATTCAGGAGGTGCTTGCCTTGTAGCCGGCTGGGATGAAGTCTTGCTTGCAGAAGAAAGTCATGGAAACAATGGAGGCGAAGGTCATCACACCCCTACGCAGCACCATAAGCCAGCTGGTGCGGGGCCAGCAGCAGAGCAGCCATGTGCATACGGCCACAAGCTCCCTGATCATAGTGGGGCAGACCAGGCGCACCCCCCTGCCCACCCACCCCTGCCCTTCCCCCTTCCTCCTCAGCCGCACCCTGCACAGCCCAGCACCCGCCAACCACACTGAGGCAACCAGTGGGTCAAGGTCAGGCAGCTAGGCGCACACGTCACCTACACACACATGCATCTGGACACACGTCACACAAGTACAGCCCACACGTCACACGGTTGATTCAAACTTTGCTCACACGCAGCACTTGGAACACAGCCCCTAACAGCCCTAACTGTAATGATGAGCAGCCATAGCAGGCTAGAGCAGCGCAACACAGCACCACTGAGCTCACATGGCGATGAGCCACTTGTACTGCTGCTGGTTGTCTTGCCCGGCGGGGATGGGATCCACATACGAGTCGTTGTAGTCGTAGCCAGCCACCTCGTCAGCATACCTGCAGGGCAAGGCAGCAGCGGTTGAGACCTGGGCCTGATGCTGGTTCAGGCACCCATGCAGCCACAGTCGAGGCTGGAGCCCCTGTCTTGACAGTGCAGGAGCCCTGGCAGCCACTTACTTTGGCAGGACCCAGCACAGGGTAAAGCCCTGCAGGCAGGAGCCATGTAGCAGCGGGGGGTGAGCCATGTGAGCAGGTCAACAGGCAGGGAAGTGGTGCAAGGCAGCTGATGCGCGGGACTGCCCCCACCCCACAGGCCCTTGTCCCACACAAGTCAGTAATGGCAGCCCTGGCTGGCGGCAGCTGTTGCAGGCAGGAGGCGCAGCCTACCCACCAGGGAGAACCCGATGATGGCAAAGGTGTGCAGCAGCAGCAGGCACTGGCCCTTGAAGGTGGTCTTGCCAGGCACATTGCTGCAGGGCAGGGCTCAGCAGCGGGAGTGAGCTGCTATTAGTCTTGCAGCATCAATGCTGTTGTGAGTTGTCCGCATTGTAAACATTGCGACTGATTTTGTTTGACAAAAGCAGACACGCTTAACCACACAAGCGCAGCAGCAGCTGTGACATTTATGCCGTGGATGAGTTGCAATGGAAGCAGAACTCACCACCGGAACCACAACAGCCCGACTGCCACCACATAGAACACGACGAAGGTGCCAATGCTGATCATGTTGGCCAGCTCTGCGAAGGAGGAGAACAGGGCGATGCCAGCACTGCAAGCACGGGGCACACAGGACACAGCTGAGCAGCAGCAGCAGTGGGTAGGAGCGCATGCAATGAGGCTGCGAGGAAGCAGTTTTTTCCACTATCATCCAGCCCCCTTTGTTGAGCTGTTATCGGCTTACATTAGTGCATGCAGGTCATGCCAACTCTACACAAGAGCCCTAACGGGTCAGGCAATAGTGTAGGTGTTAGGCACTCATGCACCATATCCATGTGCACTGGGTTAACTCCACACAGCCCAATAACACCAATTGAGCCGGGTCACTATTGCCCACTAGTATATTCACGCTAGTGGCTGCTAGTGGGTACTAATGACTCGGCTCAAATGGAGGCCCTAGTGAGGGACAAGGGGCCTGCGAGGAAGCAGTACAGTGATAGTGCTGGCGACCGGCAGACATGAGACAGATCACTCAGTCAGATGGGTCACACCTGCTCACACTTAAGTAGGGCAGCTTGATCTGCCTGAAATAAGCCTTCTAGATAGACAGGCCAGCAGGGCATTGATGGCAATGCATCTTGCCACTTGAACAAGAGCAGGTGTGCATGCATGACATGACATGTGTATGCATGACAACGCACGCCGTGTGGCATGCATACCTGCAGCCTCCGATGATGATGGTGGCGATGTAAGGGCTCTGTCGCTTGTCCCCAACCCAGGCAATGAAGGGTGGCAGCATGCGTTCCCGGCAGCAACCCACTAGGATGCGGGCTGTAGGGGCAGGGCCAGGTCAATAGCGTGGCAGCAGCCAAGGCAGCGGACATGCAGGGTGTGAATGAGGTCAGAAGATGGCAGCAGCCAAGGAGCCAACCCTGCCAGGTGTGGCTGCCCAGTCGTTCAACTGGCTTGAACAAAACATTCTGCTAAATCTAAATGAAGCTCTCTTTGTGTCAAGTCATAGACATCGTAATGGAAAGGGATATGTCTGGTCATGAGGTGATGTGCTCCCCCTCCTCCTCCACTCAGAGCCATGCGGCCATGCAGCCCAGCGCATGAGGTCCATGCATGTGATAGGGTGGCATGACTGATCAGGATAGAGGTGCAGGGTAAGGGAAGTGGTGCTGCAGCTGAGGGGCTGCAGCACTCACTTGAGCCCAGGACCCCGATGAGGGTGGTAGTGAAGATGCCCAGCAGCGCTCCAATGCACACAATGTACCTGTGGGGGGGTCACAGACACCAAGTTTACCGGGCTACAATCACCAAGTGGACATGGCATGGACATGGTGGTGGTGGTGATTGTGAGCAGCAACAGCAGCGACGGTGGCAATGGCAGGCGGCGACATCAGCAACAGCAGCGGCGGCAGTGGCAGCGGTGGCAGCAGGAGCAGATGGTGATGGGCCCGGCATGTAAAGCATGCGGGGAGTCACCCACTTGGCCCATTGCATGCCCACGTAGTCAAAGGCAGCAGCAAAGGCAGCTCCCTGGTCTATGTCTGTGTAGCGCACAAACAGGAGCAGGAGGATTATTAGTAATATTTGTGGGGGCGCTTTGGAAAACCTAGGGGAAATCTTGGTTGATGGGTTAGGGTGATCAGGGTGATGCAAGTTCAAGGAGGGATCCCAAAGGTAGTAAAGGGACCCACCCACACATCACCCGAGCAGCTCCAATGGCTAGGTGTGACATCATACCACCTGGCCAGCTTGGCCTGCTGCTGTTGCCGCTGCAGGTCAGTGGGACAAGTTGTGCGGGTTCTGCAGCTGGGGCTGCAGCTGCACAGTGCCTGCCTGCTGGGCTCACCACCATTAGGTACCATGAGGGAGAGCGTGACGCACATCTGCACGCACAAGCACCTAATGCATGGCATCAGTGGGCACTAGGCCTTCGCTGCATGGGTCAATGCTGAGAGGGGTGCGGGGACCATGAGCGGTGAGTGTTGCTGCTGACCAGCCAGTGCGGGGCATGATGTGGTTGCTCAGGGCGCTGCTGTTGCTGGGTGCGCTGCTGTTGCTGCCATGCCGTTGCTGAGCGTGCTGCAGTTGCTGCCATGCTATTGTTGAGTGTCACACACACACACACACACTCTCAGGCCTGCGACCAATGACCATGAGCGGTGAGTGTTGCTGCTGCTGAAAGCTGCTGCCTGGCGTCAGGTGTGCTATGCTGCTATGCTGCTATGCTATTGTTGTCGGAGTGCCCTTTGGGAGTGCCCTTTGGGAGTGCCATCGCCCTTTGGTCGGAGTGCCCATTGAGAGTGCGAGAGTGAGTGACATCGCCTCCTGAGTATAAGTAGGTCTCAGCAGGTGTTGGTAGATATGAGCCTAGTGGCGCAATGCTTCCTCGGCCGCGGAGCAAGAGCCGCTTCCGATTGAAAGCCCGCGAAAACAAGGTTCGTCGTAGTCGCAGTGTGGTCCGCTGCAACTATGCAGTCCAGTGAGCTCCGCGCTGCTCACATCGCTTCTGTTGATGTCAGCGCAAGTCCAAGCACCCCTCCAGGCAAACAACGCGAGGAGCGAAGGGCTGAATGGAAAACCCAGCGACGACAGGTACGCACAGGGGCGCATACCGCCTTGTATGCCCCCGCACTGTTTGTGTCCCCGCACTGTTTGTGTCCCCGCATTGTGTGCCGGCCTGTCAAAATGTTGATTGTAGTTGGCTGCAGGTCATTAAAGTCGCGGGTGACGCCGTGCTGCGCGGGTGCAAGAAAAACCGCCGCAAGCTGAAGGCACATTTTAGCTGCGAAACGACATCCATTCTCAGCTCGGCGTAATCGCCTCCCTTTTTGTGTTGCGGATATTTCTGACGTGCCTGGTGGGCTACCCCACCCCGGGGTTCCGCAGCGCCCCCACACCTCCAGTTGTGCAGCCTCCTCGTGCACAGGATGCTGCACCCCTAACCCCACTCCCCCTGCGTGTCCCTGCCCAGCCAGCCAGCATGGACATGGACTGGGAGCCTGAGCCGGACCCAGACCCTGAGCCAGAGCCAGAGCCAGAGCCAGAGCCTGCCCCAGCACCACCCACACTGCGGCCACCCAGTGCCCGCCTTGCTTCCCGCCACCCTCCACCGGCAGCACCCACTGGGCCACCCATGCCCCTTGACTGCGAAGACTCAATGATGCTGCAGCAGCTGCAGGTGTTCTGCATGTACTTTGCCAACTCCGCCTTCCTCACTCCCTACAACCAGCTGCAGCGGCGGCTTGGGCGCGCTAGGCAGAACAAGCACTTCTGCCTAAAGCCTGCATTTGACGACCCCAGCAACCAGGAGCTACTAGCCAAGCTGCAGCAGCTGGACAGCACCCAGCTGACCGGTGACCACAACACCATCACCCATCACTCCATGCAGCTAGCGGTCGCCATGCAGCAGCCGGGTCAGCTCAGCAGTGAATGGCCAGCAGCCCTGTGAGAGGCAGCTGAACAAGCGCAGGGCCACCAGGCCTGCAGGCTGGAAGCTCCCATCAGGGCAGGTGGAACCACGCCTGCTGCGCCCAGCCTGGAGCCAGCAGCGTGACCAGCCAGTGCGGGGCATGATGTGGTGCCCAGTAGTGGCCCCCCGCAAGCCCCCCCAGGCCCCACGCAGCAGCCAGGAAGCCACACAGGCAGCAGCCGCAGAGCCTGGGCCCAGCACTCCCCTGCCAGCCAAGCGCAGCAAGCGCACCAAGGCTGAGCCAGAGGCAGCTGAGCCCAGCCAGCCCACCAAGGGGCAAAGGCAAGGCCAAGGGCAAGGCTGCCAAAGCCAAGCCAGCACCGCAGCCAGGCAGGTGGGTAGACAGGGACTGCAATGCAGCATTGAACATGCAGCGCATTGGGGAGAGCAGGTGGCGGCCACTGGAGCTGTGCTTCTGGACAGACCAGGGAGCGCTGCCTGCTAAGGGCAAGGAGTACCCTGGCTTCGGGTACAAGCGGCTGCGAGACAAGCCACCCAAGGCCCAGCAGCAGCAGCCTGCTGGGGCACAGTAGTGTGTGCCGCCCCATCTGAGCTGTCATCAGCTTACAATTAGTGCATGTTTTGTCATGCCAACTCTATGCATAGCCCTGTCACAGGGGTCAGGCAATGCTGTAGGTGGTAGGCGACCGTGACCATGTGTATGCCATGTATAGGCCATGTGCATGCCATGCGATGGGAACTCCACACAGACAAAAACACTGTTTTGTAGTAGTTCACGGTTAGTGTGTTCGACTGCAATGAAGGCTCAATGTTGAGGGCCAAGGTGCTGAGAGGGGTGCATGAGTACTTGAAATCAGCCAGCCAGCTATAGAGTACTTGAATTTAGCCGAGTGCGGTATTGAGAACTATTTCCCATTCTGCTGGCAACACCCCCCAAACATATCCGTGAAAAGCAACTGTGAAAAGCAACCGTGAAAAGAGACCGTGGAACTCACAAGTTGCTTGGATAAGCACAAACAAACCCGAAAGCGTAGCGCCCAGTGGCACAATCACTCAGAGACAGCGAGCCACACACAGACTTTGAGAGCTGAGCACTGACTGTAGGGCACGCAAGCCCGGCCAAGGATGGCTGTGCCATAGCAGTTGCATGCAAAAACAGTTGTAGAGTTGTACGTCACCCCTGACGTGACCAAGCGCAGGTGCTTTTCTGTGCATGTGTATGACTATGTCAGTGTCTATTTAATTGGAGCACTTTCCCTTTTGGCCACATGCCCTTACTCCCCCGCCAGATGCCCTTACCAGAGCGTAGATGACAGTGACAATGCTCATGGCGCCCAGGATGCCAATAGGCATGTCCCTGCATGCCAGCACACTTCCCACTATGACGACTGATGATGGCTCATGCTGCCATATGATGCACATGCACCCCTGAGCACTATGCGGGTCCCGCTCCGCAGCCCTCACCTTGCGGGGTCCTTCATCTCCTCAGCTGTGGTGGCGATGGCGTCGAACCCTGCAGCCAGCAATGCCCACACATCCACTCAGATCCTCCGCACCACCAGTTTAGCGCAGCGCAGCCTTCTGTCAGACACTGGATGCTATGGTGGTCGCATGTTGTAGGCCTGGCCAGGTGCTGCCAGCCGGGCCCTACTTGCAGTCAGGCCAGGTGTGCACTGCCTACCAGCCTGGCAGCCTACTAGCTTGCGCACCAATGAAGGAGAAGAAGGAGACAGCAGCGCCGTTGAAGATATTCTTCCTGCAGCCAACACATCAGGTCCACAGGTAGGAGGAGGCTCAAAAAACGGCAAGGGCCAATGGTGGAGGTGGTGGGCTGAGCAAGTATTGGCAGTGCGAGAAATTACTTGCAAACAAGGCTGTTGTCAGTGTTGTCAGCTGGCATGCATGTGGCAAGGTGACCATACCATCATATCATGCAATGACAGTGTGACCACATCATTACTCACCTCCCACTCACTTTATAAACACAGCTCAGTGACTTGCCCACCTAACTGCCCTGTACCAAGCAAGTACCAACTGTACTGACAGCCCGCACCAGCTGGAGCCTTTTCTGATGAAGGGGCTAAAGTTGGCACGGTTGGACTTGGTGAGTCCAGCAATGATGATGAAGAACATGATCGCCACATGAACGATGGTGATGACTGCAGCAAGCGCAGGCAGCAGCTTGTTTGCGGCCATAGGGCAGCAGCACCTGACAATCTCCTGCCTGACAATGCCTGAGCAAACAACACCCTTCACACACAGTCACGTATATGCGTATATGCCAAATATGCGTATGGTCAGCTAGGTAAGGCCTAGGTAAGTACCTGCATGCGTCTATGTCATCTAGGTATGACCTCTGTATGTCTAAGGAAGGTGTGGGTTAGGACCTGCAAGCCTTGCACCTGGCAAGAGTCCTGATCACAGTCCTGATCCTGTGTCCAGAGGGAGTTCAACGGCTACTACTGACAGAACCCTGTGCCCATGGAGGCAATATGATACCTGCTGGGTAGCTCACAACTCACGCCAATTGCCATACTCGTGCCATTAGCCATACCGCATGAGGGCTACCTGACAAAGTACCACACTGCACAAGGGCTCCCTGACACTGAGACCATCCACTGCAGTCTTCCCAGGGTTACAGGGTCTCTGGGTACTATCTATCCCAGGTACATTATTCCCCTACTAATGCGTAGGGGCTGTGTTATCTGTAATTCGAACTGTTTGCCTGAGACAAGCATCTGTACCAACGCCTAATTTCCTATCCCTCCCCCGTTGAGAGAGTCGGGCGATCGATGTTGGCATGAAACACATGCTCTGATGTAAGCAACAGCTTAAGCTTTGCCTAGGGCACACATACTACTGTGCTACAGGCTGCCAGGAAAGGTCCCTGCCCTCCTTAGGGCTTCCCCTCTGCCGCACTGCATCAGCCACCCCAGCCCAGCTGCCAGCCACACTACACGACTTGACCTGGCATGTACCCAAACTAACCTTGAACATCTAAGAACAGCCAGGCAGCGCCTAGCAGCAAGTGCAGCAGGCAACCACCTACTGGTGTTGGCAGTGGAGCTCTCCTTGATGCCATAACACAACATGCCGGTAACAAACAGGGTTACGCCACAAGCCCACCCTGCGCATGGCAGACAGCATGGCTTGGTGGTAGCACAAGCATGTGCAGCTGCTAGAGGCTGGCCATAGATGGGCAAGCTTAGGCTGTGGAGGGTCTGGATGTGTGACCCTAATACTGTTGTTGGGTGTGCTGCCATGCTGTTGCTGGGTGCGCTGCTGTTGCTGGGTGCGCTGCTGTTGCTGCCATGCTATTGGCAAGTTGATACACACACACACACACTCTCAGGCCTGCGACCAGTGACCATGAGCGGTGAGTGTTGCTGCTGCTGAAAGCTGCAGCCTGGCGTCGGGTGTGCTATGCTGCTATGCTGCTATGCTGTTGTTGTCGGAGTGCCCTTTGGGAGTGCCCTTTGGGAGTGCCATCGCCCTTTGATCGGAGTGCCCGTTGGGAGTGCGAGAGTGAGTGACATCGCCTCCTGGGTATAAGTAGGTCTCAGCAGGTGTTAGTAGATATGAGCCTAGTGGCGCAATGCCTCCGAGGAAGCGGCCCAGTGCCGCGGAGCAAGAGCCGCTTCCGATTGAAAGCCCGCGAAAACAAGGTTCGTCGTAGTCGCAGTGTGGTCCGCTGCAACTATGCAGTCCAGTGAGCTCCGCGCTGCTCACATCGCTTCTGTTCATGTCAGCGCAGGTCCAAGCACCCCTCCAGGCAAACAACGCGAGGAGCGAAGGGCTGAATGGAAAACCCAGCGACGACAGGTACGCACGGGGGCGCATACCGCCTTGTATGCCCCCGCACTGTTTGTGTCCCCGCACTGTTTATGTCCCCGCACTGTTTGTGTCCCCGCACTGTTTGGCTCCCAAGTCTGTGGCTCCTAAGTCTGTGGCTCCTACCATCCAGCTGGTACCCGTTCCAGCTCTTGATGAAAAACGTGGAGGGTCTGTTGAACAGGATGGCCAGGTAGGGAGCGAAGCCTCTGATAGCAGCAGCTGCAGGTGGGCAGCAGCCACAGTAGGGGACAATAGGTGATGGCATCAGGCGGCAGCTGCCTAATCATAGCAGCTGCCTTGCGGTCAGCAGCTTGGGAGGGCCAAGGGAAGCACAGGGGTAGCAGCAGAGTCATGAGGGCGTTCCAGGCTAGTGGTGTTGTGCCCTCGTCCTGGACAGTGCTCTACACAGATCATGCATAGGCAGCATAGGCATGTGGGCATGTGGTACTGACAAGAGGCATCATAGCGAAATCATAGGCATGTGGGCGGTGGTGCTGCGCCCTTGCTCATAACAGTGCACTGCAAAGATGCTGTGTAGACATCGTGAGCATGTGGGCATGCGGTGCATTTTTGAATATCAGCTGCATGATTGCTAACATGTCACCAGCACTGATGTGCTGTAACCATCCCCGCATAGGTGGTGAACAACAAGCCATGTCCAACTGTAAGTCGCGAGAGTGAGAGTTGTGAGAGTGGAGTCACTTGCGAAGTGCCGTATACTGCAAATCTACCATTGCTTAGAATATATTCCAGGATTAGGTTAGACACCTGCGCAGCAGAGAGACACAGCGGGCATGGGATCATTGCACGGAAACACACCAAGCCCTATTCACGCAGCGGATCAGGCCGCGGGGCAAGGTCAAGGGCAGGGCCAGGGCCGGGGGGCAGGGTCAGGGCCAGGGCCAGGGGCAGGGGGCAGGGGCAGGGGCAGGGGCAGGGGCAGGGGCAGGGGCAGGGGCAGGGGCAAGGGCTGGGTGCTTTACCGTGACCCAGGCGATGACCTCTCCCAGGGTATGGTAGCTGCAGGCACACAAGCAGCGACAGCGTCAGGGCGATGCTGCGTCAAGTGCGCCATGCCCAGTGTGTGAAAGCTGGGTGAGGGGGCCTGAGCCTGCCCTCACATGTAATTGTAGGCGGCCCCAGCCATGGGAATGCTGACGGTGAACTCCGCATAGCAAAAGGACGACAAGAAGGCTGACAGCGATGCCACCAGGTAGCTGACAAACAGGGCTGGGCCCTGCAGGGGTCAGCAGCAGGATGAGTGCAAGTGACAGTGAAGCACAGCAGCTGCGGCAGCAGCCACCACAGCAGTATAGAGGGGTACCCTGTACAGACTGCAGTGATGCCTGTGGCCGCAGTTGTGACTGTGGCAGCAATGTTCATGCCTTGCCGCAGCCTCGAGATGGTTAAAAACAGGCGTCAGGGCGGTAGGCTGTGTGCCAGCCTCAGCCAGGACTCCTCAGTGTGCTCAGCTCCATCACCACCAGCACTAGCATGTGGCAATGCTGCTTTGGGCAAGGCTACCATTGCAAGGCTGGCAGAGAAAGCAACTGACCGTCAAGGCGCCTGCAATATATCCTGGGGACACAAAGATGCCTGCAGCCACGACACATACATGCAGCAGACAAACCCAGCCCAGGCAATGACTTAAAGCAGCAGGGCCACATCACTACAGGCAGCCTGGACTGGCGGCACATGCATGGGATGCAGGTTACATTGTAGATAGCAAGTTTGCGTACCCCACTTGGGCAGCATGTGCATCACGCTAGCCAACACCCCAGGCCGTTACAATATGTGCTGTGATCCATGACTGCGTCAGACCAAACAAAAGTCGTTCAACATGGAACAACGTGTTTGACCGTGGGTAATCTCACTCAGCTACTCCAATCAAGTTGAAGCATCCTCGGTCGCACCCTTAATGACTACAAACCCCACTCCGGTGGCATTCCCCTGTAATCCACTGGGCACCTCACCAAAACAGCATGTGCAACCTACTAGGCCCTACGCATTGTTGCAGGCCCGACCATCGATGCCCCGCCAGTACTCTGCCGCCCGGTGCAGCCGCTGCCGGCCCTTGCGCAACCAGTCATTAACCAGCTTGTAGCCCTGCTCATAGTCCTAATGCTAATCCTAAGACTGCCATGTAATGATGATGACGATGATGATGTGTGACCATGGCCCCGCGTTTGCACGCAGCACCACCAGCTGCTCCAGGCTACCGGCACCAGTGGCCCCACCACACATTGACTGCAACACACCACTGAACCTACCTGCAAAGCCACAGCTGGCAATGGGCCAGCATAGCTAACCTCAGCCCCCGGCCCCACCTCAGCCCCCTGCTCAGCCACCCTCCACGACCTGCCGGGGTGAATGAGAAGTGCTGGCTCTGCTCCAGCTATGCCCTGACCTAGTCTAGGTCCAGCTTCACCTCATCCTGCCCTGAAGCGGGCTGTCGGGAGTCGCAGCTGTCGCAGCACCACTGCGTCAGACTGCCTCCACAGCATGTGTGCTAGCCACAAAGCACATACTGCTGAGCGGTGAGCAAGGTGAAGCAGACCACTGTCAAAGAGCTGGCGCAAACGCTGTACCTGCTCCGCACATGAAGCCCACGCCTAGACATGTTAAGTCGAGCGATGTCAAAGTTTTCTTCAGCTCTTGCCCAGAAACAACTTTGATGTCTTCCTGCGACAACGTGTGAGCGGCTACCATCGGCAACTGACTTGGCACGCTGAGCAGTACATCAAAAGTGTCCGCCTTCCCGCCCAGGCGGGTAAATATCTGCTGCCACGTGCTAGCGTTGGTGCACCTTCATTCCTTGTAAGCTTTTGGTCTTGAAGAACCTCCGTGCAACGAGACGGGGGTAGGTGAGCCACTTGTCTGCGTGAGTCAACAGGGTACCGACAGGGTTACCGCTACGTGGCAGCGAACAGCGCAACACAATGAGCGTCTTCATCTCCAGCTTGAGCGCACCTTGGGCAGAGAAGAACCCAGAGGCGATGTAGTCCTCCAGGCTCCCAAACCCTGTTGCGCTGCGTATGTTGTCTTGCTTTAGCACAGCTGCAACAGACGGGATGTTGGGAACCGACATCTTCGCTACCTGGCCTAGCACCAGGGTCGGTAAAACATCAGGGCTTCTGAACGTCGGTAACGAAGTGTACAGCTTACTTCACTTGTGAGAGTGCGTTTTTTGAAAGCTGAAAATGTCTTTGATGTTTTGAAACCACATCAGGTCTCTTGGCGGACTGGCTGGTTACGCTACTAGCTCCAGCCTGGGCGCACCTGGGTCTGCCTGCCCTTCAGTAGGCTTCCGTCACTCATGCCTGGTAGGCTTCCGTCACTCATGCATTTGTTCAACCATTTCTCACTGAGTTGGGGCTTTTTCACAGTTGAGGTCACACGACTGTTGATGACGGCGGTGGTGGCGGTGGTGGCAGCGTGATGGTAGCGGTGGCGGTAGCGGTGGCGGTACCGGTGTTGGTGATAATGGTGATGGTGCAGCCCCGGTCGGGGCCAGGGTCAGGGTTAGGGTCAGGGCCGGCAAGGTCAAAATAGCGGGGGGTTACCGCCGTGAGGTTGTTCTTGTTGAGTGCAAAGCTGTAATAATCTCTAGAAATAAAGGGACGCGGTGGCCCTAGGGCAACAGGGGGATCGAGGGATCTACAAATATACAAATATGTGAGGGAACTTGATTGTCTGATACATTGATGTCTTCATATTCAAGCAGGCTCAAATCAGATCCCAAAGCTGTGCAAAGCCATCTAACATGGTGCAAATGGCACACCTCCATGGCAAGACAGGCCTACAGAGGGCCCTTTCACGCCCCTGGCTTCACCTGGTTTGGGCCTGTTGCCGGTCCCGTCCTGTCCTGTTGCAGAGCTGGTGCTACGCCCCCTGGCATGGCCGCAGCCGCTGCTGCTGCTTTGCGCTGCTGGGCTAGTTCTGCCATATGCCGGCACTCCGCCACTAATGATGCCACCTGGTCTGCGCTGAGGCGCACACCTGCAGGGTCAGACGTCTTGAACGCTCTGATGCGTGCGTCCAGGTCAACCTCCCTGCACACACCCAGCCGAACCACGTGCTTAACTGTTAGTGGCTGAACGCATCAGTCCGATATGACTGCTGCGTCCACTGCTGCCAGAGATGTTGCCCCATCCTGCCCAAAGTGACTAGCCAGAATCACAGATGCCACATGGACCCACCTGGCAGCCAGTTCCTTCGCCTCCCGCTCCTCTCGCAGGTAGTCGCGCTTGCCGCTGGCTGTGTAGGCGGCAGACTGGCCCCGAGGCGAGCCAGACTGCCCTCCCACCGATCCCGCAGCCGCACTGACTGGCTTGTTGCCCGACGAGGTGGCTACCAACGACTCTTGCACCCCACCTGCCAGCACCGACGTACTGCTGAGACGATGCGGGCCAGGGCTGGGTAGCAGTGGCTTCGGCAGGGAGGAAGCGACCGACGAAAAGTCGGCGAGGCTCCCGTCCGCGTCCCAGCAGTGCTCGTGCACAAACTCGTCCAAGCGGGCGTTGATGACGCCCAATGGCAGTCCAGCCACCGCGGCCTGGCGAGCGCGCATCAGTGCGAACGTGTGCGCGGCGAGACCCACCGCGAGGTCGACCTCTGCCTCCACAAGAGGGGTGGTCTGATGGACCGGCTGCTCCACGTCGCCTGTCACGCCAGGCTGACCCAGACCCTGTGCTTGACTGGAAGCTGTGCCATCCCCTGTAGGTGGGTCTGGCGAAGACCCTGCTTCTTCAGTACTGGATTGTGTCGTGAAGGTGGGTGGCTGCAGGGCATGTGTGAGCTCTGCTGCGTGAGACCCATTGAGGCTGAGGCTGACGGATCCAGCCCACTGGCTTGGGTGGGCTGTCCAAGGCCTGCTGGGGTGGTCCACTGGCAGGCTGATAGAGTTGTCCAGCAGGAATGGGTTGGCGGTGGGCTGCTCTGCCTCGTCATCGTCACGCTGAAGCACAGCCTCTACCAGAGCCTCGTCCTCTGGGCGCAGCTGGAAACAGCTGCGATGGAGGGCAGCAGGCAAGGAAGCTAAAGAAGAGGCAAGCAGGCAAGTGGAGGCACAGGTACTGAACCTGGCCCTGAATTCGCATGTTTAAGCGCATGTAATCCTATTCATCAAATGTGTCTGTATGCAAACGTGCCAACCCTTGTCATATGTGAATATTGACCACTGTCTTTGGCCCATAGCCCAAGAAGTGTGTAGCCCTCTGCAAACTTTGCTATGCAGCTGCTCAATGTTGATCAGCAGCCTAGTAAACAAGCATAGACATGAGGGTAAGCGGCTGTGCCACTGGTTGCGGGAGGGGTCCTGCGTCGTGCTTACGCCGGCTCACCGTAGCTGGTAGCTGCTTTGCGGGAAGAGGCTGAGACCACTGGTGTGTGACGGAGCATAGGAGGCCCGCATGGCCCCGGGCATAATCTGGGAGGCTGCCACCGCCCGCACCAGCTGGGCTGAACGCATCCGCTTCGTCCGCTCCCGCCTGCAGTTGTGCGCCATCACACCTGCCGTCACACCTGTTACGCTTTGCTAACACATTGACAGCTAAGTGGTGCTTTAACACTCTTGGTCGACTCCCACTGTTTGTGGACCTAAGCGTCGAGCTACCGGGCTTGGCTGTGATCTCCAGGAGAACCTCTTCAGAATGGCCTGCTTGTTGTGTATGGCCACTGCATGCACATGCACCCATGCTGAGCCCCTGTGCCTACTTAATGACAGCATACTCGACCACAGCTTACTTGACCACAGCTTACTTGAGGGCTGTCTCCACTGCCTGGGCCCGCCTGGCAAGGCGTGCCTTCTCCTGCTCGGCCCACCGCTCAGGGTCAGCCTCACGCGCTGCGATGATGGCTGACGCCTCCGCCTGTGCCAGCTTGGCGTCCAACTGGCGGATCCGGTGAAGCCCCTCGGCCACCTGCACAGTGCAGTGAGTGGAGAGTGTAGGGGCAACAGGTGCAGCACCGGGCAGGGTTGCCAAGCCGGGCTGCACCAACACCGTCTCAATTCCACTGGGTGCTGCCTCTGCTATGACTGCCTCTGCAGCTGCTGCCACTGCCGCTGCTGCCTCCGTCACTGCCGCCGCCGCTGCCACCGCTGCTGCCGCTGCTGCTGTCGTTGCCGCTGCTGCTGTCGCTGCCACCGCTGCCCCTGTTGCTCTACTGTTGCCCTGTTGCCCCTGTGGCTCTACTTAGCGAGCTTCAAGGGTGAGTAGCACTAAAGGTAGCAAGGGAGTGAGAGGCCCCCTGGAGCTCACCTTGGGGTCTTCATGGCTGTCTGGGAGGTTGTTGATGGGTAGAGCTGCAGCCAAAGGCAGCACAAGGCGCCAGCCTCACCGGGGGAGCATGCCAAGCCAGGCAGCACAGCACTGCAGGTTGTGCTATACTCAGCTGACTAGGCATACTTGGCAGGGGGTGCCCTTCATGCTTGCATGGCGCCATGTTCAGCGTGCCCAGCGTCACAGGGCAAATACACAAAGGCATGTCAGTATGGCGGCTGTTCCCAGCAACCCTAATGATAACCCTAACCCTGGTAATAACGCTATCCCTATTAGTAACCCTCACCATAAACCTAACCGGGTGGGTTTGGCAGGTACCTTGGAAGCGGCGGGGCCCTAGCCAGCCCTGCAGCGCACTGTACTCGTTGCGGCGGGCCATCAGCAGCTGCTCCACCTGAGCCAGGTAGTCGCTAGGGAGGTGCACCAGCTTCTCACCGTCCTCACCCAGCTTGCTCTGGAGGAGGGCAGGTGCCAAGATCACACCACAACAGTGCGTGGATCGCCAGCCAACTGCAAGCATTGTTTGGGCTGTGACATGATCCGTGTGTGCACTACTTTGACCAGAGGAGCTATCAGCTATCAGCGTGCAACAGGCTTGCTCAGTGACCATTGCTGGTTAGCTAAACCTTCCCAGCCCCGACTTGCCACTGTTGCACTGTGGCTGCACACGTGGAACACTGCTGCTGATGATGATGATGATGAGGACGATGGTAAAAACAATGTTGTTGCTGCTGTTGCTCTTCCCTGTGCTCCTGCTGATGATGATGTAACCACTATGTCTGCTCCTGCTGCTGCTCCTCCTGCTGCCACTCCTGCTGCTGCTGCTGCTCCTGCTTCTGCACACTGCTGCAGGTGATCAGCGCACCCTAATTTGGTCCATGTACTCGCCAAGCTCCGAGCAGCGCTGCTGCTGCTCCTCCATTGCTTGGTTGATGACCAGCATATTGGCCTTGGCTGCGGCCAGTGCCTCCCTCCCACTCAAGCCATCTTCCTCCTCTTCCTTTTCATTCTCCCCTTCCCCCTGCACAGCCCCAGCGCTTGTGCAGGAGTCAGGCTCAGGCTTGCATGCATGCATGACATGCTCTGTAGCAGATGGCCACAATGGAAGGATGGAATGGAAGGAACGAAGGAATGGAAAGATTGAAGGAAGGAACGAGACAAAGAAGGCAAACACCAAAGCACAAGGCTCAGAGAGGTGCTGGCTTGCGTCGTTCTTATTCTATTTCTTATTAAGGGGAACAGACATAAGGGGGAACATAAATGTACAGTATCTGAACACATGTTGCGTTGCGTTGCAACCTTTTACTTACAGAATAAAGATGTATAAAGCACATCAATAAGGGTTTTCAAGTGGAATTTACAACAGTACACATACAACAGCATTTGATCCCATGGGTAGGTCAAAATTCCGTACTGGTGCTGAAGCTAGGATTGGGCTGTGGGGTCAGGTTCATGTCCAGGTAGGGGCTTTGCTATCTATTACTAGGTTTTTGGGCTTTATGGGGTAGCGTCAAGGATCTGGACTCGGATTGAAGCTAGGGTTTAGCTATGGGGTCATGTGGTGGAGAGGGGGGCCCTATGTGTGCTCTGTGTACCCATGCAACCCACATGGTGGCCATCATGAGGGGCAGCATGCGATGCGTGAGACACAGCATGTGGCAGCACCCATGGCCAGCTTGGAGCCAGTCTACAGCCAGGCTCACCGTGGTTGCAACGCCTAAGCCAGCGGTGGAGGAAGCATAGGGTGCAGCGGATGTTGGGCGGAGCTGCTCTGGTGGTCCAGGCTGGGTGTAGGGTCCCGTGTCCTCATACAGGTCATGAAACATGGAAACCAGCGACGCGTCTGACACCTCTGCGTCAGGCGCCATGGTGGCCTGCGGTGTCTGCAGCCAGGCCATGGCAAGGGCATGGGCTGGGCTAGGGCAGGACATGGCAAGGTCAGGCCATGACAAGGGCAGGGCATGGCAAGGTCAGGCCATGACAAGGGTGGACCCTGCCTACCTGATGACGGCAGGCATTGCTAAGACTGGAAAGGCACCTCAAGGGGCTGCGATGAAAGAGAGGTCCTGCGGTGAGCTGTGCCCTGTGAGTGTGGCCAGCCCCGTCTGTGCCGTGAAGCCAGATGAAGGGGTCCTGGGTTGAGCACCCGCCACACCTCTCTCTGATCTGGAGGATGCCCCTGGGACTGAGCCGACGCTGGTTTTGTCTGCCTGCATGGCTGTGTATGGCCTAAACAGGATGCTGGGGTAGGTGCCTGCAAAGGACCCACCAACAGAGGGTTGCCCCATTCGCTGCTCACACCATCTCCCAAGCCCTCCAGCCCGCTGGCCTGCCCCGCATCGCCACCGTTGATGTAGGCCTGGTAGTCAGCCTCGTCCTCTGAGCTGCCAGGCTCCTGCAGCCCACAACACAAGGGGTGGTGAGTAAGCGCAGTTGGCAGCAGCCAGGGGGGGTGCAGTTGGCAGCAGCCAGGGGTGACCGGCCTGGCCTGGCTGTTGTGGTGAATTCTTGCTTTCTGACTGCCAGCCTGTTCTTAGCGACATGGCTGCAGCTGTGGCAGCTCTGATCTGCATTTCTAGGCAGTAAGGCCTGCTCCATCTCATGCTACCCTGAGCACTAGCGCCCCGTTAGCTGCATCAACGTCCAAACCCACACCCCTAGCTGCACCTGCATCCTTGCCCATACAAGCATCTGGCACCTGCACAGTATGTATTTGCTAAGGCAAGGGGCCAGACGGCATACCTGCATGGGGTTGGTGCGGCTGCGCATAGACATGGCGTCCATGCCCACCACGCTCCTGCAAGACAAGGTAGGCTAGACTGGCTGTGCGCCATGGGACGCCAAAGGAAATGCCACAGGATATGCCACGGGGTATGTGCTGCAGAACAAAAATGGGATATGTATTGCAAGGCATGACCAGGGTATGTGGTGCAAGGCATGAACAGCATTAGCTAGCTGCATCGCGATCAACATCCACTGGACATCACGCCATCACGCAGCCATGTGCAACAGTAAAGCTTCTTATGTGTGACACTGCTTGCACATGCTCTGGCTCCAGTCACTACAACCTGTGGTGCTCAGCACCCTGTTGGCCTGGGCTTGGACCGCACAAGCTGGTGGTGGCTCTGGTGCCTGACTGGCTGGCCGTGCCTTTGGCTGGCACTGGTTCAGAGCACTCTCTGACAGTTGATCCACTGCTGCTCCTTGCCTGCTGCTGCATTACCTTGCAGTGGGGTCCAGCCCACCCTCCTCCTCCTCCACCTCCTCCTCCTCCTCCTCCTCGCCCGGCACCACGGCACCAAACGACCTCCGCAGCGCTGTGAAAAAAACGCCCGACGCACCCCCCGTGCGCCCGCTGACTGCTGACCCAGCAGGGGAAAGGGGCACAGCTGCCTGGCGGTGAGCGGACACAGCAGCCCAGTCCTGCGGGTTGATGCTGGTCACGGACACAGGATCCCACCCGCTGTCTGTCTCTGTCAGGTGCGCTGACACCACCAAGCCCTGCGCTGCTCCCTGAGCTTCCCCAGCACTGCCTGGCCGGGCAGGCTGCCCTGCAGTGGCGCCTGCCCGGCAGGGGCGCTGCATGGGCTGCTGCAGCTGAGTTGACTGTGAATTCACACTGGTACGCATGGACCCTGATGACTGGCCTGCTGCATGTGCCACTCTCACATGGCGGTTTACCTGTCTGCTTGTCGGTTGCCCCTGCTGCTGCCATGCCTGCCCCCTGCCCTGCTGCTGCTGTGGTGGCATGTTGGCGACCGCTAAGCCAGCAAGTTGGTGATGGGCCTGCTCCAGGAAGCTGTAGTCAGGGGGGGCAGAGAAGTGATCCTTCTGCGCCTCTGCTGCAGCCTCCTCTGTGGTCCTCCTGCTCTGAAGGTATTTGGCATACTCAGCATCCTCAGCCTGCAGACTGTGTTCATCCACCCCCTGTGCGGCCAGCTGTGTGGCTGAGCCTGTGCTCTGGCCCAGCAGCTGGTTATGAGCACGCATCAGCTGCGGCGCAGAGTTAGGTAAGGAGCCCCTACCCAGCAGGCTGCCCGAGCTGTCTGGAGTCCAGGGCCGGCTGATGAGACCAGGGGTGCTCGCTGGCAGTGGGGAGGGCAGCCTGGGGCTGCTAGCGGACGCTGTCAGGCCAGGGGGCTCCCCATCTGGCACCATGTTGGCAGCTGCCCGTCTGAGCTCTCCACTGCCTGATGTGCCAAGCTGCTGGCCAGCCTGGCAGCTTGCCACCGCCAACATGCCCAAGCCCTGCCCGTTTACTGCAGCCACAGGGCCTGGGCCTGCACACGCTGCTGCGGGCACAGCACCTGTCTTCGCAGCCCTGGCGGCGGCCAGCAAACTGATGCTGCCGGGGTCTGCCGGCTCGTCCCAGGCTGCGGCGCGCACTACCGGCTTGCTCAGCTCTGGCCTCATGCTGGGAGGATCAACACCTGAACTGCCGAGGTGAGGCGGTATGGGATCCGTGCGTTTGGGTCCTGATGCACTCCCAGACAACTGTGAGCTGGGCCCAGCCGGGGAGGTGCGTGTGGAGGAGGTGCGGCTGCCCCGACCCTCCTGCTTGTCTGAGGCCGGCTTAGTCACAGACAGCGAGCGTGAGCCCACATCTGCCATGGGTATGCCTTGCACCCAGGCAGGGTCCACAGGGGCAGAGGCTGAGGAAGGCCGTGGCTGGAGAGGTGGTCTGGACTGGGGCTGGGAGAACACTGAGGTGGGCTGGGCTGTCCAATGGGGGCTGTTCGCAGAGCTCTACAGCCAGAAAGTATGGAAAGCACGGCAGTCTGAGCAGCAGACCCCATGATGGGTGGTGAGATGGCAGGCTGGCAATACCTTATGCTCCATGCCAGCATGCTCTGTGCAACAGGCTGCTGTAGTGAGTGAATGGCACTGCTGGTGCTGCACCCACCTGTTGCAGGGAAGTGTCACTGGGGGTCTGGGCCCGAGAGGCTGAGAGCTGCACCACTTGACTGGGTCGCTTACGCACCGCTACCCCTGCCTCATTGCTGCTTGGTCTCTGGCTCCTGCAGATGGAAGAGGCTAATTTGTCTGCCACGCATGTCAGCTGCAGTTGCCAATTGTACGGTGTAGAGGCTGGTGCTGTGTACTGCTGCTATGCCAATGCTGACAGACATAGCACCTGGACATCCTGGGTGGGACAGGGCCACCACCGGCAGCTTGGCCGATCAGGCTCAAGCCTGCGGCAACGGACACTTTCAATGAGCTGCATGGGGCTGATGCAAGCCCTCCCTGCAAGCTGACCGCTCACTTCCAAAACTGCTTGTCGACGATGTCGCACTGCACACACAACCAGGTCACCAAGCTCAGTTACTCTGTATCATCGGCTGTCGCGGTGCGTCTCTTGCGCACCAAACCAGGTCCGGGGGTAGTAACTCAAGCTGCGCGTTGTCTGGGATGTCGTGGGTGCCTGCGTACAGCTGGGCCGAGGCGTGAGGGGCCAATGTGTATTGATTTGAGTTTATTTTCAAGCTTACCTGTAGAGCTGGGTCGACCAGATCGAGAGCGTCGCACGGGCGTGATTGGCTTGACCTGTGCCATTTCAGACCTTCCTGATGTTTGGATATTATCAGCTGCGGGCAGGCGCCGTGTTTCATAGTAGAGCCTCTACCGCCTAATTCGTCAACCAGCGAACCTGCGTGAGCCGGGTGGTTAAGGCCGTTACGTAAGGCAAGTTTTAATCCCTACAGCCCTCATGCAACACCAAAATAAAGCATGAGTTGTAATCAAACACAGGCTGCGAGATCGCTGTTGTAAAGGCTACTGACAGTGTGCCTAATGCCCACTTCAGCTCCGCCCATCTGGTGTGTGTGCCTCCAGGCTGCTACTAGCAAGAGCTCTACCCTACTCTATAGCTCTTACTCACACACATCCCCTTTGTGAGGGGTTTGGTATCTTGGTTTCTTGGATTGTCTTGCTGTAGCTGGCTATCGCCGCCACTTGCGCCGCCACTTACGCAACAGGGCCTTGTAACGCAAGTACACCCACTCCTGGCCTGGCCGGCCTGGCCTGGCCGGCCCGGTCCAGCCACCTGCCCCATGTGGGGGCCTGGGGTCGTGCAGCCGGGGGAGGCTGGTCTTGGGCTGGTGGAGGTTGAGGGGGGTCCTGGGTGTAACAGTTGTATGGCGCATGCAAGTGATGCTGGCCATAAGGTACCAATAAGGGGCCAGTTGGGGCCTGGGCAGGGGGCTGGTCCTGGGCTGGGGGAGGTGGAGGGGGGTCCTGGGCAGGGGGAGCCTGGGCAGGGGGCTGGTCCTTGGCAGGGGGGGGTGGAGGGGGGTTGGGCGGCACCTCATGGCACCATTGCAGGCCTCGCACATACTTAGCATGCCGCAGGCTCCAGGCTGGGCGCACCAGCCGCTGGTTGACCTGGCCACACACCTTGCAGATTGTGACCTTGTGGCCTAGTGGCTGCATCATCACATGTTCTCCCTTCCCATATGCCTGTGGGCACACCTAGCTTCACTGCCACGTTGGTTTCTCAGTCCCGCCACCCAGGGGAAGCTGCTGCAGACTGGTCCTTGCCAACCCTGACAGACTGGGCAGCCTTGGCAAGCTCAAGGCGATGAGCTACAGACTGGGGGTGCAGGCTGCCTGGCTGCCTGGCTGCATGGCTGCCTGGCTGCCTGGCTGCATGGTGCACTTGTTTGCCATGCCGCTTGCTCTAGCCGGTGTTCCTTTGACCCTCTGACATGGGCTGCTTGTGTTGTAGCCGCCGTTGTAGCTGAGCACCGCCTTGACCCTCAAAGGCCCCTCTCCTTATTAGTACTGCAGCATGTCCTTGGCACCCCACTCCTTGGCATTTCCAAAAGAGACCACTACCTGCTTGACACGGAGATGTACCACATCAGCGGTAGAACACAGCTAATTGACGCACGGACACGGCCTGGGCCTCTTGCCGTGACTGCGTGGCACACAAGGCACCGAGGCAGGGTTGTCAGTCAGACCCTCCCAACTCTTTTGAAGAGAGGGTGTGTCCTGGCCGCAGTATGAATATGCCACAGTGCCACAGTACTTGCAGGACACCCAACCACACAGGGGCCCCCCTGCCCCTGCCCCTGCCCCTGCCCCTGCCCCTGCCCCTGCCCCTGCCCCTGCCCCTGCCCCTGCCCCTGCCCCTGCCCCTGCCCCTGCCCCTGCCCCTGCCCCTGCCCCTGCCCCTGCCCCTGCCCCTGCCCCTGCCCCTGCCCCTGCCCCTGCCCCTGCCCCTGCCCCTGCCCCTGCCCCTGCCCCTGCCCCTGCCCCTGCCCCTGCCCCTGCCCCTGCCCCTGCCCCTGCCCCTGCCCCTGCCCCTGCCCCTGCCCCTGCCCCTGCCCCTGCCCCTGCCCCTGCCCCTGCCCCTGCCCCTGCCCCTGCCCCTGCCCCTGCCCCTGCCCCTGCCCCTGCCCCTGCCCCTGCCCCTGCCCCTGCCCCTGCCCCTGCCCCTGCCCCTGCCCCTGCCCCTGCCCCTGCCCCTGCCCCTGCCCCTGCCCCTGCCCCTGCCCCTGCCCCTGCCCCTGCCCCTGCCCCTGCCCCTGCCCCTGCCCCTGCCCCTGCCCCTGCCCCTGCCCCTGCCCCTGCCCCTGCCCCTGCCCCTGCCCCTGCCCCTGCCCCTGCCCCTGCCCCTGCCCCTGCCCCTGCCCCTGCCCCTGCCCCTGCCCCTGCCCCTGCCCCTGCCCCTGCCCCTGCCCCTGCCCCTGCCCCTGCCCCTGCCCCTGCCCCTGCCCCTGCCCCTGCCCCTGCCCCTGCCCCTGCCCCTGCCCCTGCCCCTGCCCCTGCCCCTGCCCCTGCCCCTGCCCCTGCCCCTGCCCCTGCCCCTGCCCCTGCCCCTGCCCCTGCCCCTGCCCCTGCCCCTGCCCCTGCCCCTGCCCCTGCCCCTGCCCCTGCCCCTGCCCCTGCCCCTGCCCCTGCCCCTGCCCCTGCCCCTGCCCCTGCCCCTGCCCCTGCCCCTGCCCCTGCCCCTGCCCCTGCCCCTGCCCCTGCCCCTGCCCCTGCCCCTGCCCCTGCCCCTGCCCCTGCCCCTGCCCCTGCCCCTGCCCCTGCCCCTGCCCCTGCCCCTGCCCCTGCCCCTGCCCCTGCCCCTGCCCCTGCCCCTGCCCCTGCCCCTGCCCCTGCCCCTGCCCCTGCCCCTGCCCCTGCCCCTGCCCCTGCCCCTGCCCCTGCCCCTGCCCCTGCCCCTGCCCCTGCCCCTGCGGACCCCCCTGCAGTGCTCATAACAGCTAGACAGTCCACCCTGCCCAAGGGAACACCGGCACCCTGTTTCACTAGTGCCATGTGGGGGTGGTGCTGTGCGTCCATGCTAGATAGAGCCTAAACAAGAACCCTAAGAGGCTTGGCCAGTGGGCCTTGTGTGTCAGGCTGCACGCCACAGCCAGTCATGCTGCTCAAGACATGGGCTTGCTTCCAAGCCTACCCTGACCCTTGCCCTACCCTTCCATGGTCCTTGCCTACCCTTTACCTCGACCCACAGCCCTGGCCCCTTGCTAGGATACACGGACTCATGGGCCCGGGTCTCCCCTAGCCCACCTCAGAGAAGGTTGCAGCATGTAGGTAATACTGACAAGTCTCCAACACCAACTGCATACAAGGCAGGCAGGGTGGTCCGGGGTAGCAGGGCCGAGGCTACAGAATGTAACGGAGCTGAGACTAGGGAGCCTGTGAGGGCGGGAGAACGAGACATGCTGCGCATGTCCACTACACAGAAGGTGGGTGGGATAGGGTGGGGAGTACTGGGAGGGGGGGGGGGGGGGGTGGAGAACAGAGTGGAGATGGCTGCAAGGTGATGGCACGGTGATGGTGGGGTGGGGTGGGGTGGGGTGGGTTGAGCAGGAAATGGTGGTGGCAGTCCTTCACACCCTGCCATTATGTCACAGCTGACAGGAACAAGCTAACAGTCGAATGAGGTTGAACAATGTTGCAGTGACATGGAATTTAAACCCACATGCGGCAGGTGCCAGGCTCCGAGTAGTGATGTGTTGGGTCTTACAAAGGATGCATCCGTCACCGGTGTTCTTGCGGTCGCTGTTTTGTTTGATCATTTGCCTTGTGGCGTCCAGGGTCCGCGCCTGGTCGGTGGACGTCCAGCATTCCCTGGATGGCAGCTCCTTCGTACATGCCGGTGTCCTTGAAGGCAACACAAAAGCGAGTCGGGCCTGTAAAGACCGTCATCTGACGCCTTGTGTTCAGTCTACCCACCCAACCGTGATTGCAACCATTGCAGGCCCAGGCCAACCTAACGTTCACTAGGCAACCACTCAGCAGCGCGGACCTGGCCAAGCTGCAGCAGCTGGCACAAGATGACAAGTGAGTGTGTCGCCAGACCACGATCAAGACATTTACACACAAACACAGGTCACATAGCTGTGGGAGAACATGCATCAATGCTAAATGTATTGCATGACAGCTGTACAAAGCAGACCAGTCCCTTGCATCAGCCCACGACAACAAACGGGCATGCCAACCCAAAACTGTTCTGACCAACACATAATCACACGTGAAAGCCTCATTGCTGCTGAGCATGGCACTGCATGGCAACGTCGAAGACCAGAACAGTACATCATATGGCAACATCCATTACAGTACCTTTCCAAGTAGGAGCTTCATCATGTGTGGTTTCACAATGTTATCCGGGCCAACACCTGATGTATCTGTCTCCACCTCCTTTGGAAAGTGGAGTGATAGATGTTGGCATGAAGCACGTGCACTTATGTAAGTAGCAGCTTGGACAGTGCCTAGACCACACATCACTGGGCTATAGGCTGCTTGGCCTGGCCCTGGGGTTGGTGGTTTTGCAACTTCTTGAGCTCAGGCCAGGGTACTCCTTGCCTAGGGCAGGAGCCGCTGCTCGACCTGGCCACCATTACAGCTTCACTGAGCGCCGTGAGGCCTCCCCTGCCCGCTGGAAGTTGAGGGCTGCATTGCAGTCCCTGTCCACCCATCTGCCAAGGTTCCCAGGGGTGGCCTGGTTCACCCAAGGGCGCCACAAGAGGCCCCGCACTGGCGCCTCAACACGCTGGCTCCAGGCTGACCGCGACAAGCAGTCCTGCACCTGACCTGGCCGGGGCTTCCAGCCTGCAGGCCTGTTGGGCTTGTTGCAGTTCAGCTTCCTCTCTCAAGGCTGGGGGCTGTGCACAGCTGAGCTGACTCAGCTGGTGCGGACTCATCTACTGTCACCACCTTGCCTGGCATCTTGCCTGACGTACGGCAGCAGAACAGGCGTATCTTACATAATCAGGGTGTGCACGTGAAGATGCTTGCATGAGCAACCTTACCATAACAACCATTATCAAACAAACAACCACCTGGGCAGATATAAGGTGGAGTGGGGTAGGGATGAGGATGGCAGTAGAGCGAGGGCGGCAGCAGGTCTCATCCAGCCATGTAGCTACAGTAATGCTGAAGGTGGCAGCATCCAGCATGGCGGCAGCCGCCTGTGGCGCTGATTCAGGACTGGAGCCACATGGCCACATGGCCACATGGTCATACGGCCACATGGGCACATGGCCACATGGTCATACGGCCACATGGCCACATGGCCATCTAGCTGTCTGCTAGTTGTCCAACATCAGCGGTGCCAGCCTGTCAGAGCCGCACCAGTCAAGGCACCACTGGCAGTGAACCTGGTGCCGGCCTTCACCACACTGCAGGCTGCAGCCAAGGTGGCTCCCTGGCTGATCAACATGTGCGCAGTGCGCTCCCATGATGTGCCTTGCTGGCCTGTAGCTGCAGGCTGGCAGGGCAGGGCAGCAACAGATCTACGAGGGGGAGTGGAGGGCACGCTCCTGAGCTGTCATCAAACGTTGGGGCACGTGGCTTTGCCCGTGAACCTGTGCCTCTTGAGGGGCTGCTGGCAGTCGCGGCAGTGTCATTGCTTTGCCATGTATGAGACTTGAATACAATGAAACGTGGTGGTCACGGCGGTGGGAGCAGGCCGTGTCCAAGGCAGAAGCTCCTCTCTCAATGCAGGCCCTCAACACCAGCGTAGTCGTTTACTTCTTGTTATTGTCACTCTTATTCCTTATTTTCTTCTTCTTCGTTTGTGGAGGTCGTCGCCATGTTATGAGGCCAATACTGATCATGGTGATGAGTGTGTCGTGCCTGTTGCTCTTGTGGCACCTCTGTCGCAGGTTCTACACGCTGCGGCTGCCCGGCTTTACCTCCTCAGTGCGTGCCTCCTGCTTTGCCACCCTGCCTGGTGCCAGCCAGCCCCAGGTGAGCTCGGCTGGCAGGGCCTGCAGCAGGTTACGCGGCAGCCTCTGCTCAGCCTAGCAGTAGCAGAGGGCACTGCTGGAGGGGCCGGCACTTGCAGGCTCTAGGCTGCTGCACACGCTGGGGTGGCGCGGATGGCCTGGCCGTGCTGAGCCATAGAGGGATGCTGTAGAAGCACCTAGGGTAGGTGGTGGAAGCAGGCCACGCCCCCTCCAGGCGGAAGATCTTCCCTTAATGCACATCGGCTCTACCGGAGTAGTCTCTTTCTTCTTCTTCTTCTTCTTCTTCTTCTTCTTCTTGCTGGAGAAGCGGCACACATGCTTGAGATCAGCAAGGCAAGGCAGCGCGTAGTGGGGTGTGTGGGGTGGGGCGCCGGTAAGCTGGACAGTATGATTAACCTGAAAAGAGGTACAGCTACCAACCACAGCACTGTGGTCTGGGACTAGGTGCGGGGGCCGGGGCACAGCAGGTGCTGTGGTCTGGGATTAGGTGCGGGGGCCGGGGCCGGGGCCGGGGCCTGGAGTGCTGATCAGGGTGGCCAGGGCCTGGGGTGCGGATTGGGGAAAGGCAGGGGCCTGGGACGCAGCTTCACACGGGGAAGGAGGGGAGCAGTGGCCTGCTGCTGCGCTGCTGTGCTGCTGGCGTCGTGATGGGGCGCTGGGCCTGGAGGCACCTAGGGAGGGCTGCTGCGCCACCTGGCTCTCCCCCTCTTGCATTCCGGTCTGCACACCCACACAGCTAAGCCCGCACATGGCTTGGCACAATCGTTATCAAAGATGGCGATTCCAGATGGGCACTGCAATGCGTGCAACCCCTCTCGCTCGCTGACTCCCTGACACTCCTGACTGACCCTCATGTTGCAGGTCACAGAGCGGCTGGCGGTCCTGGTGGACGGCCATGGCTCCGCAGCCACAATCACAGGCGGGTCCCCTGACCCTGACCCTGACCCTGACCCTGACCCTGACCCTGACCCTGACCCTGACCCTGACCCTGACCCTGACCCTGACCCTGACCCTGACCCTGACCCTGACCCTGACCCTGACCCTGGCCCTGACCCTGGCCCTGACCCTGACCCTGACCTTACCTGACCTTACCTCACCTTGCCGCGATCACGGTCCCTGCACAGCCTCAATGCGGCCGCTAGGCTGTCCAGCATCGTCAGCCACCTACCCACATAGGATCTCACCCGCTGCTGGACCCCCTGCGCAGGCATGACCTACCACGTGCAGGGGCCTGGCTGCAGCAGCCCCCCAGCCCCCGGCACCCAGCCCCAGGCCTTGCTGCCGACGGAGCCCCTCCCAGTGCAGCAGCAGAGCAGCGTGATGGGCCCCTCACTGCTGGTGGCTGGGGCTCAGGGCTATGGGGGTAAGTCAGATAGCAAGGGGACACACACAGACATACATATGCGGGGCACACACCTTGCATGTCTGGGGCCCCTTGCAAGGCTGGGGGCTGAGGGGCCTTGAAAGGCTTGGGGCACCAGAGATGAAAGGTTGGGTGCATCAAGCGCATCATCTATAGACGGCTGCGTGGCCAGAGGTGCCAGCAGTGACCCTGGTGGCAGTGCCTGTCACCAGCGCAACCTGTCATCAGCCAGTGCATGGTTCCTTGCATGCAGCAGTCCCATGCTCCCATAGCAGCAGCCCTACAGCAGCAGCAGCCTTGAGGTAGCTATCCCTGTGTTGGCCACTCAGCACCACCTTGCCTGTGCGCCTCCGTGCTGGTGCTTGACCCTCTGCCCTGCCCTGCCCTGCCCTGCCCTACCCTGCCCTGCCCTGCCCTGCCCTGCCCCTGACACCTTGGTGATCATCACCCACTGGTGTCAGGGTGACGACAAGCAAAACAAAGTCAGCTAAGGACCCGTGCTCAACCCTCCACACCCTGCTGTTGCAGGCCAAGAGGTGGTTCCACCTGGCGGTTACTCCAAGCCCGGTGCAGGGGGAGGGCGCTTGCCTGCAGGTGCGGGCCCAGCCCCCTACTTGGTGCATCACCATCATCCTAAAGCTAGCCTTGCCCCGTGCCTCGCTACATCTGCCCCTTCAGCTCATACTGCTCCTCTCAGCCGTGATCTGAATCTGCGTTCCCCCTTTACCCTTGCCCTCGCCCTCGCCCTCGCCCTCGCCCTCGCCCTCGCCCTCGCCCTCGCCCTTGCCCTTGCCCTTGCCTCCCCCTTGGCCCTTCTCTTCCCATAATGTTTGCCCTTGCCCGCGCCCCCTGCTGCTGGGTAGCTGTCTACAGGAGCTGAGTGCCATGCCTAGGAAGTGGTTGGGTGCAACCCACTGACATGGCTGGCCTCAGTGCTGCAGTAGCTGACTAGATGTAGCTTGAGTGTTACCCAGGTGTGACTGAAGCGTGACGTGGGTGCAACTGTGGTGTGGCCTGAGCTTGACTGCGCTGCCACAGTGCTGCTGCCCTGCAGGTGGCAGCCCCATTGACAGGCCACTGGGAGTAATGCCCGGCGAGCACGGTGCCATGAGTGGATCTGGGACAGAGGCGGCTAAGCCTGAGAAGAGCTGGCTGGAGAAGAACTGGATGTTCTTAGGTGAGTGAGATGGCTAGCTGGCTAGCTGGTCGGCTGATGCCTGGTCCGTGGCCCGGTGGCTTGGCTGTAAGTTCTGGCTTGAAGCTAGGAATAAGAGTAGGAGGCGAGCTAGGCAGCATGGGGGTCAAGGGGGGAGTTGCAAAAGCTGGCAGTGCATGCAACCATGTGCACCAGCCCTTACCTGTTTAGGAGCTAAGGAAGAAGCAGGCTGGCAGGGGGAGGCAAAGGGTGCAATAGGGGCAACTGAAACAGAGTGGCTGCATGAGGGCACAGTCAAGGTCAAGCGAGCACAGCATGGTCGAACTTTTACCAGCTGAATTGTACTGCTTCTCCAACCTGTTTGAATGTGCCGATGGCAATGCAGCGGGTGGAGTAATGCTGGTCATGAACGTGGTCGGAAGCGCGGCGAAGCACAGCGGCGCCGCGCCTGCGGGATCAGGGGCTGCCGCGGCGCCCGCACGGCGATGATGGGTGCTGCTGCTGCTGCTGACTGCGGACAGAGTCATCGCTGTACGCCCTGAAGGTGTCTGTCGCAGATCCACTACACTGGAGGCGCGAGCCGGACACATGGCAGATGCACAGTTTATGGGTCCCTGATGAAGCGGTCCGTAAACTTGGTATGAATGCTCGGCTTTGGAGCAAAGCAACGTGCACGCTGGGTTTGCGTCTTTTTGAACGGCATTGAGCCCGTTGGGTTGGTGGCCTGACATGCACCCGCACTGCAGCTTTAGTACAAGAGCGGCACAACGGGGCGGGACGCCTCATCACTAAAGCGATCAGTAAAGGCTCGCAAGGAGGGTGCATCACATACACTGACATCGGCAGCCACGCACGCGGCGAGCAAAACGACATGGATCTCCCTAACACCACCTTAAGCGACACCCTTGCAGCCATAGGCCTGCCAACAGCACACAACACGACAACCCGCCCTGATATCATCATGGTCACCACCAAAAGCAACAAAAGAAACAGGGATAAGGACGAGTCCAACAAGCACGTCACTATATTGGACCATACGAAGCACACACCAAGCAACATATGAGGGAGTTGGGTGTAACACACACTAACACCATCAGACTACTTAACAAGCTCACCCGGCACGCAGTGATAAGCTCACATAGCATCGCCAAAACAAGCTACAGACTCAGAGCAGGGAAAGGGGATTGGGGCTAGGAAGGGTCTCTCCATCACCCAGGGTAGGTGGTGGGAGCAGGCCGCGCCCCAGGCGGAAGCTCCTTCCTTAATGCACGCCGGCTCCACGCCGGAGTAGTCTTCTTCTTCTTCTTCTTGGTGGCCTGACCGCAAGGCCGTGCCTGCATGGATCAAGTGCATCTGAAACAGTAGCTGCACATGGCAGTGCAGTGTAGGCGGGGGGGCGATGGCCGCGGGACCACAGTCTGGCGCATGGTTGTTAGCAACTACTAGTTGAACTAGCTCCGTGGCTGGGTCCCGTGGGTGTGGTGTGTGCTGCAGCCAACAAGCAGCCAACAAGCGGATGTGTGTCTCTTAGAGCTGGGGGGTAGTGGTTGGGCAGTAGGGTAGCGGGCTAGCTACTAGGCTCATGAACTCGCAGGTCGTGCTTGTTTTCGAACTATGCATCCATGATCTGCAGTGTTCCGCACCCTAAGCTCTGAGCCAGCTGTTGAGTTCAAAATGCGGGGGTGCTGGGTTCCAGCAACACCTTATTGAGATGCGCTGTTGCCCGTACATGACAGTAGTCTGCACATGACACATTCCAAAACCCGGTGAAAACACACTTGTGAACACTCCAGACATCACATGCAATCACACTCCTTTCCTCCTTGTGATGCTGCTCTTGTGCTCCTTGTGATGCTGCTCTCGTAAGAAGAAAGCAAGCGTGCTATTCTTGTTCGCAGATCGACACAAAGTAGTACGCAAAGTTATGCGCTCGTCGCTATCTTTCACCCGCACAGTCCTTTGCATTCTTCTTTGCTATCTTCTGTGCGTCGAGGCAATCGCACCAAAACCCAGGAACCGACCCGCACGGCGCCCGCCCCCGCCTAAGCGACCTGTTCCGCTGAAAGGCAAGGCTGCTCTAGACCGCGAGTACAACAACAGGAAGAAGGCGTGCGAACAGCTGGACACGATCCGGCCATGCATTGAGCAAGAGGTGGACACCCAGAATTGTGCGATGCGGTGAGCCAGCACGGCCAAGCCCAACCTTTGGCTGTACCTCCTGACCCTAGCCAGTCTTTTAGCTTGCCAGTTTGTTGCACATGCTAGCTCAGCCAAGCTAGGATGGTGTTTACAGTATTTGAACATACACTTGCAGGTGCATTTCCGCCGCTTGCTACTCTCGCCACTTTGCTGAGGAGCTGGAGGAGGGTGAGCTGGCCAATGACAAGGCACAGCGTTTCAAGCGGTGCGCAAGAGAGGAGCTTAAGGCCAGCACCAGGCCCATACCAGGAGCAGTGCAAGCAGACGTGTTGTGACCAAGGAGCATGCAGCTGGGCCATCAACAGAAGCAGCCGCAGGAGCAGCAGCAACATCTTGTGGGTTTCAATACTGCTGAATGAGCACAGCGAGACGTGGAGCGCTCCGTGGAGGGGTGGTGTGCACACATCTACGTGAATGCTGCCATGGAGGGCATTGCATCGTTGACATCAGGGTTCGACCCCCCGTACGGGGCCCGTACTTATGACCCATTTTGGCGAGGGCCCCCGTAACTGGGCCGAAGGCCTAGTACGGGGGCCCGTGTTTTTCAAAATTTGGGTTACGGGGGAGATTTCACGGGCTATCTACGGGCGCCTGTTATTCTTAGTTGCGCCCGTACATATCTCAAACCTAACTCACGGCTGCGTTATCAGGGAAAGCCAGGCAAGAAAGTAAGGCAGACTCCGTCGGACCAGCGACAGATGACAATTCAGATGGCGCTTGGTGGGTACCATCGCATCGTTGACATCTTCGACGTTGACATCTCCGCGTTCACATGTTAACTCATGTTAACTTCTTGAACCGCGCAGACCACGCAGCCCGCAATCCCGCCTTTCCCGATGAAACTGGCCTTGTCAGCCCAATGCGCCCAATGCGGGGAGGATTAAACTGGTTTGGGGTATAATATGTCTGATAATTATCATTTAGCATTCTTTGTAAGTGCTGCACCTCAGCAGCAGCAGGGCAGCATCACGGTAGCAGCAGCAGGGCAGCAGCATAATGGCAGTGGAGCAGCAGCAGGGCAGCAGCTGCAGCAGCATGGCTGCAGCAGCAGGAGGGTAGCAGCAACAGGGCAGCAGCTGCATCAGCAGGGCAACAGCAGCAGGGCAGCAGCAGCAGGAGCAGGGCAGTAGCAGCAGCAGCAGCAGCAGCAGAGCAGCAGCAGGGCAGCGGCAGCAGCAGCAGGGCAGCATCAGGGCTAAAATGCACCATCGGCAGCAGCAGCGGCAGTGAAGCTACAACAGGGCAGCAGCGGCAGCAGCAGGCAGGGCAGCAGCAGCAGCGCAGCTACAGCAGGGCAGCAACGTCATCAGCAGCAGGGCAGCATCACGGTAGCAGCAGCAGGGCAGGAGCCCAGCCCCCTCCCCTTCCAGCCCAACCTCTTCGGCTCCGTCCACCCCGCAGCCAGTGGCCAGCCTTAGCCCAGACGATCCTATTCTCGTTGACCAAGAGCCAGCACCATCCAGCATCCGCTGAGGCCACAAGAGTGCAATGACTGAGGCTAAGCAGAAGGAGTTGCAAGCAAAGTACCCATGGTGCAGGTTCAGTGGCGGATGCAACGAGAGAGGCACCCCCCAAGCCCACTGCTCCACTTGCTTGGAGCACAAGCCCAACTCATCTCTATTCGCAAAGGCGAGTGGTGGTGGTGGGGCTGTGACGTGTGAGGCGGAGCTGGCCCAACACGCCAAGAGCAAGGCCCATTCAGAAGCCATCGGCATGGCACAACGTGCTGGGGGGGGTGCCGGCTCCATCCAGCTGTGAAGGCTGCAACAACAACAGTGGTCCAAGGCACCTACCGCCGCATGGTGTTGGCAGCCCTCTTCATGGTGTTGTGGGGCCACTCAGCCATATCCTTTGCAGCCCACCTCCAGTTTGCCACTCACAGTGGGGCACCAGCTATGCCGCATGACTTCATTGCCACCCGTTACTTCAATGCCGCCCTTTACTCTATTAGCCAAACCCTCCTCACTCAACAGCTAGCAGCTGTACGAGCCAGCCCCTATTCAGCTTGTTAGCTGACAGCAGCACGGACGTGGGAACTGAGGACCATTTGCTCCTCTACGTGCGCTATCTGGAGCCATCGTCCTTTATCTACCACACCTCTTTCTTATGCGCTGTCAAAGTGGTGGGCATCTGGGTTAGGGTTAGGGTTAGGGTTAGGGTTCCTAACCCTAACCCCACAGCTGTGATTGACACCCTCAGCCTAGATGTTGGCAAGCTTGTGGCTTTCTGCTCTGTTGGTGCCAACACCTTCATGGGGGCTCACAATGGGGTCATGGGGGCTCACAATGGGGGGAAGAGAGCGCGCAAGAAGAGCATGAGTGAGAGCATTGAGTCGATTGATGAAGTGGATGAGGCCTTGTTTGGCACGGAGGCATGTGGTGTCCCAGAGGACACCTTTGAAGCCTCCTTGTTAGGTGCTGTAAGCTAACATGCCTCTTCCAAGCCGGCCGCAGGCCGGCAAAAGAGATTTTGGGCTATGAACAGTGTATAGGGTCCCCGTAGTTTACCCTGACATCAGTTAAGGGCGCCCTTAGACCAGATATCACCAACTGTCGAACCCTGGTTGACATCACCACATACCTCCCTTACAACAAAGCGGACGTGTATTGTTTGGATGCCTGACTGCGTCCCTACCTTCAGCAGTAGTATGAGCAGTGGTGTGAGCAATGGCAGCGATGGGTGCCTACTGGCTGGTTTATGCCTACCAGATGCTGTGCACCCATTGGCCTGCATTACTGCTGCAGCACCACCAACACTACATTGTGTTCAGTTACTACATAATGGTTGCAGCCGTAGCTAGCAAGATGTAGTAAGGGTGACCCTGACTTCAGCAAATGCACTTGCCTTTTGTATAGTGTTCTGCCAACATGAGTGCAGGACGCACGAGATGCACTTTGTGGTTGGGCGACGATGCCAGGCATCTCACCTTTGACTTCACTGCCACCACTTTCTTATGGCAGCGAAAATGAGAGTTTTCCATTGCAATCAAGACCAATATCTTGCATGCCTTCGTTATGAGCCCGTGAACACTTTTGTTTGTGCACCTAGCGTTGAATTGCGTTGCATAAAGTCTCTAACGCCGATAGGGGCAGGGCGGCCAAGCAGCCTAATGGCTGACGTTTGAAGCGGTGTGAGTCAGGCGTCCCCAACATGGGGTTGGTAATCTTCATGCAAGTACTCGCAACAGAGTGCACCGATTCCGGTAGCGTTTGTTGCATTGGCACCTGCGAATTACTCCGCATCTACTGGCAAGCGGCGCGTTAATCCTTGCATCAGAGTCCATGCCGGCGCAAGCGAGCGCGGACACACCTCAGCTGCTCACTATCGATTGTTCTAGTAGTGAGGAGTGGCACCAATGAGGGAACTCCGCCTGGCATCCAGCCGGAAGTACAATCACAATCACTCCGCGAGCCTTTTGTTGGTGCAGGCGGTGTTGGAGGGCAATCGCTGGGCATGTGATGTATCGACATTGCTGCAAATGCGGGAAATGTGCGTCTCTCTCTCGCTAGTCACATTGGAAAAGGGACCTTCATCCACAAAATGGCATGTTGTGAGCTGACCACTGTGACTTTCCAGTTTTTCGGTAAATAACTCTGTTCCTTACTCAACGCCCCAACTGCTGGAGAAGAAAGCATGGCAATTAGTTGATCAGGCCTGCTTGAAATGACATTGGCGTGACCCGACTTTGCCTTGCAGGAATGATTAGCCCATCCGACCCTGCCCATTGCAGCCCCCCCCCCCTCCCCAGCCCAGCATCGCCTTCCTACCTCCGCCCACCCACTCCCAACCCCAGCCCGGCCCTCCACCCCCCCCTCCCACCCCCTCCCACCCCCTCCCAGCCCCCTCACTGCCCTCCCACCCCCGCCACCCCCTCCCAACCTCAGCCCCGCACTCCACCCCCCCTCCCACCCCCTCCCAGCCCCCTCACTGCCCTCCCACCCCCGCCACCCCCTCCCAACCTCAGCCCCGCACTCCACCCCCCCTCCCACCCCCTCCCAGCCCCCCCCTTGCCCTCCCACCCCCGCCACCCCCTCCCAACTTCAGCCCCGCACTCCACCCCCCCTCCCACCCCCTCCCAGCCCCCTCACTGCCCTCCCACCCCTGCTACCCCCTCCCAATCCCAGCCCCCCCCTCCACCCACCTCCCCCTCCCTCCTTGTCCCGGCCCTAGCAACTCCAGCCCACCCCAATGGGGCGCAGCCGGCGGGATGCTTACCGTCAGGATCTGAATAATTCACCAAGAGCTGGTTATCTGCACTGCCCTAACGACCTAACGGCTCATATTCGCAACACAGTAGACGCCATGCATGGGGATGAGCTGGGGGCAGCAGCAGGCGCCGGTGTTGGTGCCGCCCCTGACCTGCTTCCCCCTCCTGCTGCACCCCCCTGGCAGCAGCAGGCAGCTGGTGCGGGTGCCGCCCCTGACCTGCTCCCCCCTCCTGCTGCACCCCCCTGGCAGCAGCAGGCAGCTGGTGCGGGTGCCGCCCCTGACCTGCTCCCCCCTCCTGCTGCACCCCCCTGGCAGCAGCAGGCAGCTGGTGCTGGTGCATCCCCTGAGCTGCTCACATCTCCAGCCGAGCAGCAGGGGACAACAACGGAGATGAACACGAGCTCGACACGCAAGCGCAAGGCGGGCGTGAGGGATCGGCCCAAACCTGCCCAGCAAGGTAACAAAGCAATGGCCTACACACCTAGTGAGGTTTTATTGAGGCCAAGTCGTCAGTACTGCTCTCGAAGGGGTCAAGCATCGCAGCAGCCTTGTATATTTCCGAGCATGGGTGGAGGGGCGTTGTCACATGTTGTACTGCTCAGTTGCATCTGTTTGGCATGCCGTGATGACCGTTTTTACTGCGTCGACTGTCCATAACTGTTTGCAGGGGCTACTGGGCCACGTCGGTCGATCGCGGCGAGGCCCGCATGAGCAATACACGCATGAATTTTGATTTTCAGATTTGAGCCGCCAGTGCGCTCAGCACAATGCACGGGAATTAATGAAACACGCTTCACCCCGTAACTGACAGAGTGCTCTATCCGGGGATGTGCGTAGCATAATAAGAGACCACGTGGCTGGGACGCGGCGTCGTTTTGATTACCGCGGCGTCGTTTCTGTTAGTTGGGGACACCTGAGTGTGAGCCATCGTTGCAACAACGTGATGCTCCATGCACCGGTCCGTGTACTGCATTCATCGTACTGCACTCATCATACTTGTCAACACTACGGCTGCTGTGCGCCGGGTCAGGCCGGGGGTTACTGTTGGGCTCGTGCGCTCCTTTGCCGCTGAGCCGCAGCAGTGTGCGCTGCCAGGGACATTGACCCCACCGCGGACCCTGCCGTCGGCGCGGCCGCTCCTACCCGCACTATCTTGAAGTCGGATGGCATGGCGAACGTCATCGCACTAGGCAACGTACCGAAGCTAGTGCCTTGGCCTTGGAAGGCTGCGCCAGTTGACACGCCGTTCGCCGCAAAGCGGGCAGCCGCCGCAGCTGGCAACACAGCTGCTCGTGCCATGGCCGCGGCACCGGGGTTAACGCTGGTCTGCCCTCCCACTCCTTGACTGTGCGCAGAGATGCCAAGGGCAGCCAGGTCCCCACCTGCTGCTGCCACAGCTCCAGCCAAGCCTTGGGCGAGGAGGTTGGAGGTTGCACTGGTCGCCAAGGATCGCGGTTGGAACTGAGCAGGCATGGTGCGCTGCATGGAGGTGCTCACACTGCTGCTCACACCTACCCGCATGTCCCAGCCAAGGGAAGGATGCGTTGATGGGCTATGGCGAGCAGCAGGGTCGTGGGGCACTCCAAACTCAACAGGGGCCCCTGCAGCTGCTGCATGGCTAGAGGCCCATGTGGGTGGCTCCCAGCTGCTGCGAGCATCAGGCACTGTGGACCAGGGATGGTCAGCAGCAGGACTGGCAGCAGCTGCCTTGCCTGCACTAGGTGCTGCGGGTGGCTCAGGCCATGCCTGGGTGGCTGGACCCTCCCTTCCCTGCCATGTTGCAGCCTTTGCAGCGTGGTCATGACCGCCTGGTTTGGGCTGCATGTAAATGCTTGCTGGCAGGCGGCCTGATGCGGCAGCTGCAGAGCGGCGCATGTTGGCATAGGAGGGTAGCGCTAGCTGCTCGTCCTGAAACCTTGCACCACTGGCAGAGAGTGAGGGCGAAGCCGCAGCCGCAACCACCGCCCCACCTGGCATGTGCTGTGCACCTGCGTTGTGAGATGCGCTGCCATAAGAGGCGTCCAGCATCCCAGAGTGCTGCTGCTGCTGTTCCCTCTGCTGTTGCTGGTGGTAGTGCTGCGGTTGATAGTGCTGCTGCTGGGGTGGTTGGCTTGAGGCCAGCAGGTCACTGAACATGCCCTTACTGGGCTGCAGCAGCATCTCCCCTGAGCCCAGCTGCACAGTGCTCCGCCCACCACTGTCTCTGCTGCCCCAACTCTCCGCTGGTGGCTGGCTGAGGGCCACATGCCCCGGCCCACCTGGGTTTGTCCGGGCGCTGGCATGAGCTGTGCTGGGTCGGGTGGTGGTGACCCAGCCGCTGTGACCTCCCTCTCCACTGCTGCTGAACAGGGCTCCCGGCTGCTGCCTGGACGATGCCGCTGCACCTGCATCCCTTACAGCCCAGGGGGCAGTGCCACCCCCTGCCCCTGGCCCTGCACCATGTGCTGGGTTGCTGTCCTGCCCGTGGGTGATGCTGCGTGGCAGCTGCTGCAGCTGTGCCTGCAGGCTGGTCATCAGGCTGGTCAGGTGCCTGCGCAAGTCTGTAAAATCTGCCCGCAGTTGAGCCTGGGCGGCAGACAGGCCACTGAGCTCTGCACGCAGCGACTGAAGCTCCAGCACAGCTTCATCACCGCCTGGGCCAGCGCCTGCCTGCTGGTGCTGCAGGCCCTTCAGGGCTCCTGCCAACTGCACTTCCAGCTGAGCCACCCGCTGCTCCAGGAGCCCCTGCTGCTGCTGGGAGTTGATGGCAGATACATGCAGGCCAGGGAGGCCAGGCGGCCGGGTGGTAGCAACCCCTGCCTGCCTGCTGCCGCTGCCTTGCTCTCCTTGCTGCTCCTGCTGCCAGCATGGTAGGCCAGCTGCTGGACTGCTGCCCATTGCTGCGTGGTTGCGGGCCTGGTGCAGGCTTGTTGAGGTCACACGATGGTCATGTGTGACCTGGTTTGCAGGGTCACTGGGCAGCAGCTGTGGGGCAGCACCCCTCATCCCCTTTACATCCTTGTGCAGGGGTGCTGCGCTTGTGCTAGGCTGCGGCCCAACAGGAGTATCAGTACTGGGAGAGGGATGGCCAGGCTGTGCAGTGCCAAGGGCTTGGCCACCATCCAGTACATTGAGCTCACATGGCCAACGCCAAGGTCTGCTGCTATCATCCTCTTCCCCAGAAGTGTCTGTGTCTGCACCCACGCCTGCTGGGCCCTGCTGCCCCTCTGCTGGCCCCTGATGCCAATGGCTGCTGCTGTCCTGTGCTGCCTCAGGCTGCTCTGCAGGTGACCACCGGGCTGCTGGGAACAGGGGCTGCTGTGGCTTGCTGGTTGGCTGGTGTTGTGGGCTCAGCAGGGTGTCTCTAGGCCCAGGCAAAGCTGATGGGGAGGGCTTGGCAGTGAGCTGGTGGGCCTGGAGGCTCCCTTGAGGCAACTTGAGCAGTTGCAGGACCGCACTGTAGTTGATAGGTGGGGAGGAGACAGGCACTGGTGATGGCGTCGGTGAGGTACCAGGCAGGTTGCCAGCTGAACGACGATGCGGTGAGGGCGCGTCAGCTGCAGGCTTGGTGTCATCCTCATCGCCACTGCTCACCGCACCCCCTGGCCATGCAGCATTGGCATCATGGCAAAGTGATGCTGGGTCCTTGGCGAGCCGTCATTGTTTCACATTGTGTCTAACCCACGCTATTTGCACATCAGCTTGCCACAGGGCCAGATACATGTAAGTAAAGGACTCCTGGTGTTGATGATGGTTTCCATGGCTAAACCTGGTGGCTGCGAACCTGGAACTCCACAACCAGCGGAGATGTTGCGAATCATGATGTGGAGCAGGTGGCAAGCAAACAATGTAAACTATATGGACACAGTCATGTGCTCCCTGGTAACTCCCTGGTAACTCCACAGGCAAAACACCACCCCTAATAAGGGTCCTTTCATTCTGCCCTTGGTGGTACGTGTTGCCTGCTGGGCTGATGAGGGAGTGCTGGGCCCTACTCAATACATGTGGAGCAGCCCCTCTCACCTTCCCCCGCGCTCAGCAAGCTAGCCTCGAGGCTGATGAGATTTTTGGACACACGTTGCTGTCTGCGCCGTGCCTGCACAGGGTGGAGAACACCCGTAAGGCAGTGCTGTTGCAACTTGTCCTGGCACTAGTACAGCCCTTAAAGGCAGGTGACGCGATGAAGGGCCGGCCTGCTCTAATGGCACACATGGACTCTACATTTCGTGATGCCGCTCTCACCAGCTGTTCTGGTGTCAGCTTGTACTTGCTCAAGTCGCCAGATGTGTCCTGCGACACAGGCAGTCACGTCGTTGCAATATAAGTCAAAGTCAACGCCCAGCTGTCGCACTCTCGCTACGCACATCCCACGCTGGCTTCGGCGCGGAATCCTTGACGCGCTGCGGGGTTGATGAGCGCCTCCTTGGCCGCGCTTTGGGCAAGGAAACACTGCGCTTATACATCCTGCTTACACTACGAGACGAAGGCAACACGTGAGCTGAGCGTCGCGTGACCAAGTACCCTGAGCGGAAAGTCTAACTATGTCAAATCAGTGGGAGATAGGATAGCAACAGCAGCAGCAGCATGCTAGTAGAAAGCTAAGTCGCCGAACAGTAATTATATAACATGGCATGTAATCTTTTTCGCACGCGCTTGTATCCAGCAGTCTAGGCCGTTTTTGCGCTCAGTTAATGACTTCGTCGAATCAAACATGGACCCTAACCGCCGCACTATCTCACCGCCCGCCTGACTGGCAGATGCTTGTTGGCTTGCGCTCCCAATTGGCTGTGCAGATAGTCGCGCTAATAAAGAGCAAGAAAGACACCACTTTGCGGCGATTGTCATTTGGCAACAAGTTTTAATCAGTTGTCCCCAACTAAAAGAAAATGACAGGAAACTGACCCCTGGTAATCAAAACGACGCCGCGTCTCAGCCACGCGGTTTTTGTTTATGTTTCGCACTGTCAGCACTGTGTCACACTGTGTCGCACTGTCAGCAATGCGGTGCAGCTTGTAACGTTAAATATTGTGCAGTATGCTAAGTGCTATTGCGGCTCAAATCTTGACATTCAAATTCATGCATGTTAGCTCATGCGGGCCTCGTCGCGAGAGACCGCCGCGACCGACGTGGCTGAGTATCCCCTGCAAACAGTCAGGGACAGGCGCCGCAGTCAAAACGATTCACATGGCACGCCAAACCGATGTAACCGCGCCACTCCACACACACACAGAAATATACAAGGCTGCTGCTTTGCTTGACCGCTTTGTGAGCAGTACTGTTGGCCTGGCCTATCTGCAAGGCCTCACAAGGTGTGTAGGCCATTGCTATGTTACCTTGCTCGACATGTTGGGTCCCGCCCGGCCGCCCTCCGCTTGCGTGTCCAGCTCGTGTTCAGCTCCGCTCTGGCACCTTGCTGCTCAGATGGAGGGGTGAGCATGCCAGGGGATGCACTAGCACCAGCTGCCAGCTGCTGCCAAGGGGGGGCAGCAGGAGGGGTGGGCAGCTCATGCGCGGCACCAGCACCAGCTACCAGCTGCTGCCAGGGGGGGGCAGCAGGCGGGGTGGGCAGCCCAGGGGCAGCACCAGCACCAGCTGCCAGCTGCTGCCAAGAGGGGGCAGCAGGAGGGGTGGGCAGCCCAAAACTTTTTATCCCTACAACCCTCATGCAACACCAAAACAAAGCATGAGTTGTAATCGCTGTTGTAAAGGCTACTGCTAGTGTGCCTACTGCCCACTCCAGCTCAGCCATTCTGGTGTGAGTGCCTACAGGTCTACTACTAGCAAGGTCTACTAATAACAAAAAGCGTCTAACACGGTTCAACGCTGCAGCCACTCAACAGGCAGTCAATAGGGCACGATGCTGCGCCCGCCCCGCCCCGCCCCGCCCCGCCCCGCCCCGCATCACGTTGGGTGTCAGCCGGACATTTCATTTGTGCACAACCAGCTCACTACGCTAGGTAGATGGGTCCACAGGGATGTGGCTCACCGTGCCAAGCAGACCCGTCTCGCCGATGTGATTTGTTCGCGGGCACATGTGGCAGTACGCGAGCAAAGACTCCAATGGCTAGCGCTGATGGTCAGATAACGCGGGCTAAGCCGCCAATGCCAATGTGATAAACGCTATCGAAAACGGTGCAGTATTGAGGGAGTAATCGCATGCATATTACCAACCCCATGTTGGGGGCGCCTGGCTATCAGTTCCCGCATGCACCACCAGCCATGCAACATGAATGGAAATGCGTTCCAAGTATCACCCCAAACCCTCGTCCGCACCTACTACACTGTGGTGCACTGCAGCCACATCCAGCTCACGGCTTAGGGAAGTGAACTAACAACAGTGATGTCAGCGAAGATGCAGCACCCACCCCCATTGCACCGGTCATTCAAAGTGATTCCAGTACCCCTCTTGCTACTTACTTTGCATGCACATGTAACCGAAAGTAATCAACTACCACTCCTGTCCATACCGGTGCATGTAGCTGCATGCAGCTGTAGGTAACTTACCTGAGCCAAGGCCACAGAGGATGTGCACAGGAGGCAGGCACCAACCAACTGAGTAGCAGCAATAGTGCTCAGGCGCAGACCCTAGAGCAGGGTTTCTCGCCCGCATCGAATGCAGCATAATAACACGATCTGAGACTGACATCACACCTGGCCAGGCCATCCTCGGCCACACCATGCAGATGCAAGACCCTAAGGGTGGGAAGAACCCTAAGGACGTCTGCGATTGACTTGGATCGCTGGATGGCAGCAGGCCAGGTGGCAGCCCCCTTTCACATCTCTGCGGCAGCTGGGCATCTGCCTCTAAATGAGTAGGGCCAGGACCCGTGGCCTCACACCTGGAAAATGTGAGCCAACCACCCCTCACACCCTAGGTGCAGCAGGCTGATGAGACCGGCCCCTGATCACAGAGTCCGACAGCACAATGATCAAGTAGGCAGGCAAAGTTGAAGTACTAGCACACGCCAAGGGGAGGGCAGCAGGCACCTCAGGCACCTTGGGCGCATGAGGCGCGTCACGCACACGCCAGCTTCCCCAGCCTCCCCGCTCACAGTGCTGGCGAGGACCCTGTTTTTCAGGCAGCTGCTGGGTGGCTGCCGCTGCTGCAGCCTGGCTGGCACCCCTCATGGATCTGCAGCAGCCTGCAGCAAGCTCTACAGCTGTGTCAGGCATGAGGCTGGCAGCCATACCAAACAAGCCCACATCATATGCCGGCAGGTGGCCTGACTTCTCCGGACGTGCTCCCTAAAACTGCCCAGCATTTCTCATTTACCTTCACACAGCGGTTACTCAACTCACACCTAGCCATCGCATTTCCTTGAGGTGCATGCTGTTGCACCATGGAGCATGCACACAGATGCATCGATGCACGGCTGCCTCTATGCACGGCTGCTGCACCCACCCCAAAGGTTGACATGGGTCACGCACCAGCAGTCACCAGAAAGCACGTGATGAGTGGATGACAGCGTGGAAGCTAAGTGCTGCAGGGCACTTTATGGACCTGGCTGGTGGCCGTTCGCAGCAATACCCTACTGGCAGCTTGGTTCCTTGGGGCATCCCCGCAAGCATCATTGCCACTGCACCATGGGCTGGCTGACGTCACACTTTCTTTTGCTGTAGAGGTGCTGATCACTGCAGACGAGCTGGTGCGGAGTCATGGGCTGGCTGCCGCCACCTTGTTGGTGCTAATCACTGGATATGGCACAGCCCACACTGAGCCAACAGGCCCCTGCTTCCTTGCCGCTGCGCTGCCTCAGCCTCTTCCAGCCCCGCCTGCTGTGCCGCCAGCAGCTGGAGCGCCTGGGCCACCGTGGTCATGGCTGGCCGCGTGTTGGGGTCGGCTGCCCAGCAGCTGCTGACCAGCTCCCACACGCGATCATCAGTCATGCTTTGTGGACGCTCTGGACGGTAACCATCAGCCACCCGAGCAGCATAGTCCTCTGCAGCAGCAGCAGCAGCAGCAGCAGCCTGGGCAACATCTTAAACTGCCTTGCACAGCGGGCAGCGGCCCAACCACAATAGTACACAACAGTACACAGGTGCTTGCCAGACATTCTGCCACCTCATTCGTCGCGCTCCCTTTGTCCTTCAAAGAAAGACCCCAGTTTCCTTCTGCATGTCGCACCGTTAGGTGGTTGCTAGGGTCCTTACAAACGTGCGTCATGTGTGCCCGCAGTGGGTGATGAGATTTCAGTACTGAGGAATTTGGCCGTTGTACCCGCATCTGGACTTAAGGTCCAGTTGCGCCCACAACCACCGTTTCATCGGGCTATCGCAACACTTCCAAATACCTCAGTACAATGACAATGCTGCTGCTGCCTCAGTTGCTGCTGCTGCCCCAGTTGCTGCTGCTGCCCCAGTTGCTGCTGCTGCCCCAGTTGCTGCTGCTGCCCCAGTTGCTGCTGCTGCCCCAGTTGCTGCTGCTGCCCCAGTTGCTGCTGCTGCCCCAGTTGCTGCTGCTGCCCCAGTTGCTGCTGCTGCCCCAGTTGCTGCTGCTGCCCCAGTTGCTGCTGCTGCCCCAGTTGCTGCTGCTGCCCCAGTTGCTGCTGCTGCCCCAGTTGCTGCTGCTGCCCCAGTTGCTGCTGCTGCCCCAGTTGCTGCTGCTGCCTCAGTTGCTGCTGCCCCAGCTGCTGCCACCCCCGGGAGCAGACTCCGTGCCAGGGCCAAGTGGCACTGGGCAGCCAAGGCTGAGAGCCGCAGGGGGAGGCTATCTAGGGGACCACCTACCAGAAGTAGGGGTTACCTAGCAACGGGAAAGAAGGGGTTACCTGCCAGAAAGCTGAGTGCTGCAGGGGTGACCTACCAGGGGTTAACACGCCGGGCAGCATGCCGCCCCCCAGATGGGTGAACACCAGCATGGAGCGTGACAGCAGCTCGTACGCCAGCACGCCAAAGGAGAAAGTGTCGGCTGCCTGGTTGTACGGCTCACAGCGCTGGACTTCAGGGGCCTGCGGGCAGCCCGGGTAGGGGCAGGCTGGCTAGCTGAGAGAGGTGAGCATGGGTGGGGCACAGGCAAAGGGAAGGGTAGCTGGGCGGGGCCGCGATCATCAGCCATGCTTTGTGGACGCTCTGGACGGTTCCCATCACTGCCACTGAACCATGGGCTAGCTGAGAGAGCATGGGTGGGGCACAGGCAAGGGGAAGGGTAGCTGGGCTGCAGCAGGGTGGGGTAGCCGGCAAGAGGGGCTGCGGTGGGGTGTGGGAATGCCAGGCTACCAGTCCCACCAAACAATGCAGGCACCCACTGGCCCAGCTCAGGCGAAGGAGCAGCGGGACAGCGGTCACCACCAGTGTTTTCTTATGGACTGCTCTTTGCTCCTTTCCTCCTACTCTCCTACCCCACCCTCCTCTCCTCCTGCCCTCCCCTCCTCGCACTGCCCCACCCTCCCGCCCATCCTCCTCTCACACCACCTGCAGACCCTTCCCTGCCCCTCCTCATCTTTCCCTCCCTTCATTTTCATCCTCCCCTCCTTATCTTCCCAATCCTTCCCTTTCTTTCCCTCTTCCTTTCGCTCGTTCTCGTCCTCCTCCACCCACCCACCCGCAAACCCGCCCGCCCACCTACCAGCCTTACCCCCCACCCTTCATTGCCCTCACGTCTAACCACCTACCCGGCCAGCCGCTGACCCACCATGTAGATGCAGCTGCCGGTTTGCCCTGTCAGCGCATACACCCACTGCCACTCTTGTGCTGACAGGGCAGCCATAGCCTCCTTGACCTGCCGCCAGGCAGGCTGCCCCTGACCCCGCCCCTCCTCCTGGCCCTGGCCGCTAGCCGGCCCAGGCCCCTGCCCCTGGCCCAGCCCCTGGGAAGGCAGGTGCTGCACAAGGTCATGAAACAGGGAGTCTGTTCCGCTAGGGCGGGATATGCTGCTGCCGTGCTCCAACTCCCCGCTCTCTGATTTCCCTTGCAGGCTGCAGGCAGAGCTGGCCCCCGCACCGACCCCTGACCCCCACCCTCCTCCCGACCCTTCCCCAGCATCCGCGCCCAACATAGCTGAACCCCCTGCGGCCTGCCCCGCTGAGACTGTGTTTGAGGCAGCCTCAGGCCCACTCTGGGGCGGGTGCCCTAGGCTGCTGCCAGTGGCGGCTCTGTGCAGTGCTGTTATGAGCGTTGAAGACAATCGAGTCTGGGAGGAGGGGCCAGCCTTGGGGTGAGTGTTAGGGGCTGCTGGGGGAGGCAGCAGCAGGGGGGAGATGGGGCGAATGGCACCAGGGGCTGTGGGGTTTGTTAATAGGGCTGGCTGGGCACATGAAGGGTTAAGACGGGAGCGAGGGCGAAGGGGGGAGCCAGCAGTGGGGTCAGCAGAGGGACCTGGCATAGGGGTGCTGGCCTGGAGAGTCGCCTGATTAGGCACAGGGTTGCTGGCCCCGGCAGCGTGCTGATCAGGAGCCATTGGGAGGGAAGGGGGAGACAGGGAAGGGGGCCCCAACTCAATAGCCAGGCCACTCACAGTACCTGGGTGCTGGCAGCGGGAGGTGTGGGGTGGCCCCCTGCCCTGCCCCCCTGCCTGCGTCTGGCTGCTGCTGCTGCGGGTTGCATGAAAGACCGTGCCTGGGAGGACGGCCAGGGCGTCTGGCTGGGTGGGGTTGGACGCATGTGGGACGCCGTGTGTGCTGCTGGCAACAGGCGCTGAGGTGGGCCCTGGAGCATTAGACATGTAAGTCCACTGGGGCGCTGGCTGCTGCTGGTGCTGGTGCTGCTGGGGCTGTACCAGGAGGCCCCCTGCTGCTGCCTCCTCCTCCGTCACAATCAGGCTTGGTCGGTCAAGACTGGAGGGGCAGGACGCGTTGGCCTTGGCCAGCAGGGAGAGGAGGGAGGGCAGGCCACCGCTGCTGTCGCGCACCATGCCCAGGGGAGAGGGGGGGAGGGCAGGCTGCAGGGCGGGGGGCAGGGAGCGAGGCAGACCTGGGGCAATGCTGGTGGAGGGGTTGAGGAGGTGCGTGGGGGTGCTGAGACGCAGGTACCGGTGGCGGCTGTGTCGGCTCTTGCGTCCCTCAGAGCCCAGGCGAATGTGCAGCCCCAGGTCAGTGATCTTGGCCACCTGCACCCAGCCAAGGGCGCCAGCAGCAGCAGCAGCAGCAGCAGCAGCGCCATTGGTGGTTGCAGTGGTGGGTCAGGGTGGTTGCACAGGGTGGTTGCACAGGGTGGTTGCACCAGTTGGTTGCGTAGCTGAGACGCACCTTCCGCTTCAACTCTTTGCTGTTATGCAGCATAATGTTTTCCTGCACACCAACAGGAGCAGCAGTGACAGCAGCAGCAGCGGACACACATCATTACCTTGTGCAAGCAGCGGAGGCAACAGCAGCGGCAAAGGCAGCAACAGCGGCTGAGGCTGCTGTGGTCTTGTTGGCTGACGCCGCTTCCACTGCCGCTGCTGTTGGCCGCTGCTCCACCCACTAGCTGCCTCAATAGCTGCTGGCCTGCTGCCTGGCTCACCACCCACTGCTTCCCTTCCAGCTGCTTCTACCCGCCTGCTGGCAGCCTCTCATCTGCTTTCCCTGCTGCTGCTGCCCTTCCCACTGCTTCTCTGCCTGCCGCTGCCCGCACCAGCTTGATGTCCCGGTGCACAAGTGGCCGCTTCTGCTGGTGCAAGTGAGCCAAGCCCTCCGCCACGTCCGCCAGCCACTGCAGCGCCTGCCCCTGGCTGTAAGCCGGCTGCCAAGAGTCCTTCATCTGCTTCACCAGCAGCCTGGCAAGGCTACCGCCCTGCAACAAAGGGAAGTCGCACCAGGGCGGCAGGGCACATGGAGCAATAACAGCAGTGCTTCAACCTGGCAGCATCACACTGCTCATACCAAGCAGATGCTGCAGGCGCTGACAACAAGTTAAAAAACACAAGGCATTACAAACACCACCTACTGACACCACTGGCTTTGCTTGTATCTGGGCATTGGTCCCCGGCCTAACTCCAGTCCTAGCCTGCTGGGTACTCACATCACAGCACTCTAGTAGCATCATCCAACGCTCAGCAATGCCATTCGCAGGAGGCAACCCAGGGCTGCTGGCTGGGATGCGGTGCAAGCCGTAGGCCTTCACTATCGACCTGCTCAGGCAGGAGTGACGTTGAGACCTGTTTGACATGATGCAAGCACGCTAAGGCACGGCCATGGGCCTACCTGTGGCTTATTTGACTCATTATGAGGGCCTCTCGAGTAAAGCATCGCCTTGCCACTGTGGAACCTCTATGCGTGTCTAGAAGGACCTTGACGGCCACTCTCCCAAGGCTGGCGTGAGTCGCCGCAAAAACGTGTGCGAAAGCACCTGTCCCTAGCTGTGCCCCAATCTTCAGGCTGCCTAGCTTCGCTACCTCCACCAAGGTGGCAGCGTGTTCATCGTCTTCATCGGAGGAGGCTAGAAGTGGCCGAGAGACCATGTCGAAGTGCCCCTAGGTAGGCAGCCAGATCTACAACAGCTACGCCACGGCTGACGTTGTTGATGTGCGATGAATGGGCGATGAATCACAATATAGGAAACTAGCACCTGGCCGGAACCGACGTCACACTGTCTATGTGACGCTCTGTCCGAGCAATGCTGTGTAGCTGCGAGCGAAGCTACTTAGTTAGTTTGCTGACGAGCTGGCTTGGCTTGTAACAATGGCCTGTTCTAAGTAGGCATAACATAGAACTGATACTGGAAGACTGGATGGCTGTGTAGGAGATGCAGCGAACCAGACAGCGTAGACGGAATCGTAATGCCTAGGACAGTGATGTGGACTGTCAACTCGAGGCTCAGCCTGAACCAAGCCAGGCGCAGCAGGCGTCTCAGAGGACGCCAAGGATTGGTCCCTTTAGGGACAGCGCTACAGCAGCGTGCATGTAAAGTGGGACCAACATGTTCAGTCAACATGGAACAACTTGTTTGACTGTGGTTATGGACATCCAGGGTAGGAATGCTACATTACGGCCGACCCGCTACCGCACGTAGGATGTTTCAAGTCTAGGAACATCTTATCACGTGACAGCCCGGCCGTCAAGGTCAAGAAATGGGCAAGAAATAACGCGACATTGCTCAACCTCAAAGCACAATGCAACTCAATGCCACTATCCAGCCTTGCGCCATCAATGCCCCGCCAGTACTCTGCAGCCCGGTGCAGTCGCTGCCTGCCCTTGGGCAGCCGGTCATTGACTAGCTTGTAGCCCTGTTGGTACTCATTGCGAACGGGGGCAGAGCCTCAAGGCCCTCCCACTGGCACAGCTCCAGGGGGTGCTGCATACTCTCCCCGCTGCGCTGGAAGTTCAGGCATCTGTTGATGTCCCGGTCCAGCCACTTGCCTATGGGAGGGTTTGGGGTCCGTTGCACTGGCCCAAGTGCAGCAGGAGGGGGCTGGTCCTGGGCTGGTGGAGGGGGGGCCTGGGCAGGGGGTCCTAGGCTGGGGGAGGGTCCTGGGCAAGGGAGGTTTGGGCTGGGGGACCTTTTGTATGGGTTCGCGACCTGTTGTGCACGTCCGAGCGCGGTCGACGGCATGGGAAGCCGGGGTCTATCCCGTGGTGCCGCTCCGGCCATGTGCCTTGAATCTGTCTCATGTACATATTGTATCTCAGAAAAAATACTTATTACATCAGACGGCTTTGGGTAGTAAGTAACTACCAATCCTGTCCATACCGGTGCATGTAGATTACTCCTATCAGTTGCACTTAGCATGGCTGCAATGCATTAATACTTAAGCCACTCACACCATTCATTTTTGGTCACCACCAACCAATCATGTGTGCACTGCTGCCGGCAGCATTCTCATCTAGCACCAACAAGCCCGAGGCATCCCTCACAGGGAGGAGAGGCATGCCTCACTTTCTGGCATAGAGCCAGTCACCAGACTTCATGCCCAAGCAGCCGTACCAGACTGAGTGTAACAACACCGCCATCAAGAACTACTAGACTACTTACGGCATTGCCTGCAGCACCTGGATCCCCTGCGCCCCAGTCATGTGATCTATACAACATTGTTGCCAGGCGCTTTGGTGTTAGTCTCTGTTTGCAGGGCAGCAGCTGATGGCGAGATGGTGTGAGCCGGCTCTGCACCAGGTGCTGCCGTGAGGGCCGCGTGGTCTGGCTTGCCAGCTGCAGCCGCCTCAGTGGCAAGTGCAACTGTGGCAGGTGCAGCTACTGCCATGCTAGCATTAGCAGGCTCCTCCACTCCAGTTGCGGCAGCTGCAGCAGGCTTTGTGGCAGGGGTTGTTGCTGCAGCTGCAGCAGTCTTGGTGGTAGGGGTTGTTGCTGCAGCTGCAGCAGGCTTGGTGGCAGGGGTTGTTGCTGCAGCTGTGGCAGGCTTTGTGGCAGGTGCTGTTGCTGCAGCTGTGGCAGGCTTGGTGGTAGGGGTTGTTGCTGCAGCTGCAGCAGGCTTGGTGGCAGGGGTTGTTGCTGCAGCTGTGGCAGGCTTTGTGGCAGGTGCTGTTGCTGCAGCTGTGGCAGGCTTGGTGGTAGGGGTTGTTGCTGCAGCTGCAGCAGGCTTGGTGGCAGGTGTCGTTGCTGCAGCTGCAGCAGGCTTGGTGGCAGGGGTTGTTGCTGCAGCTGTGGCAGGCTTCGTGGCAGGTGCTGTTGCTGCAGCTGTGGCAGGCTTGGTGGTAGGGGTTGTTGCTGCAGCTGCAGCAGGCTTGGTGGCAGGTGTCGTTGCGGCAAATGCAGCAGGCTTTGTGACAGGTGCTGTTGCTGCAGCTGTGGCAGGCTTTGTGGCAGGTGCTGTTGCTGCAGCTGCAGCAGGCTTTGTGACAGGTGCTGTTGCTGCAGCTGTGGCAGGCTTGGTGGTAGGGGTTGTTGCTGTAGCTGCAGCAGGCTTGGTTGCAGGTGTCGTTGCGGCAGCTGCAGCAGGCTTGGCTGCAGCAGGCTTGGTTGCTGCAGCTGTGGTAGGCTTTGTGGCAGTGGTTGTTGCTGCAGCTGCAGCAGGCTTGGTGGCAGGTGTCGTTGCGGCAGCAGCAGCAGGTTTGGTGGCAGGGGTGGTTGCGGTAGCTGCAGCAGGCTTGGTGGCAGGGGTTGTTGCTGCAGCTGCAGCAGGCTTTGTGACAGGTGTTGTTGCTGCAGCTGTGGCAGGCTTGGTGGCAGGGGTTGTTGCTGCAGCTGTGGCAGGCTTGACGATAGATGCCGTTGCTGCGGCTGTGGCAGGCTTTATGGCAGGGGTTATTGCTGCAGCTGCAGCAGGCTTAGGGGCAGGTGCTGATGCCACAGCAGCTGCAGCAGTCTTAGTTGCAGGGGCTGGTGCCGCAGCCGCTGCAGCAGGTGCTGTATTTGCAGCAGCAGGCTTCCCAGCAAGCGTCCCTTTGGCTGCAGTCTTTGCAGCAGCTGCATCAGGCTGTGTAGCAGCAGGCACTGCTGGCCCAGACGGAACCGACTTGACAGCTGTTGGAGCTGGGACAGCCGCTGCTTCAAGAGCTGCTACCTTGGCAGCCACGATACCGACTGTCACAGGAAGGCGAGGAGCCACTTGCCGTGGGTTGGCAGCAACAACAGCGTTGTCTTGACCTGCACAATGCAGTCAGACCAGACCGGTTGTGGAGTGTACGGCAGTGTAAGCAACCCTGTTCAAGCATGGTGTAGGCAAGTGGTTGTTGAAGCAGTTGCGTGACAAATGCACTCAACTGCTGCAGCCCGGATGCACCGCCCTGATGAGTGCTGGTGCGGGTGAGCAGGCAACCCACCAGGAGCAGTGACCTCAGGAACAGCGGCTTCAGCAGGCTTGAAGGGAGGCAGAATGGCGGGCTCTTTCCCTGTCGCCTGAGCTGCAGACCTTGCAACAGGCTCTGCAACGCTTGCCGCTGCTGGAGGTGCAGCTTGTGCTGCTGCTGCTGCTTGGGGTGTAGCTGTTGCTTGTGTCAGGGCTGCTGCTGCCGCTGGCGTTGCTGCAGCTGACTGAAGCATTGCTGTGGATGCCTCTGGTGGCCGTGCTGCTGCTGCTGCTGGTGGGTGGTGGGCTGGCTGGAGGCGGAGGAGCTGAGCTGCTGCTGCTGCTGCTGAGGGTGCAGCTGTTTCCCTTGATACTCCCTCCACTTGCTCTCTTGACCCTGCCGCTGTCACTGCTACTGATGGCCCTCTTGCAGCTTGGTCCAGTCGCTCCTCTGGCACTGACGTCATAGCTGCTGTGGAGGCTGCTGCAGCGAGTGGTGTGGCCACCTTGCCCTCCTCCGCCGCTGCATTGGTCACCGGGGTGAGAGATGCAGGCATGACGCACACAGCAGCACCAACCCCAGCTCCCTGAGCATCAGGGGCAGCTGCTTGCACCGCCATCAGGACAGCTGGGCTGGCACCGCCTTCTGCAGCAGGCACTGCTGGCGTGGCTTGTTCCAGGTGAGGAGCAGAAGGGGCAGGTTCTGACTGGGCCGCTGCAGCTGTGCTGATGAGCGTAGCTGGAGGGGGTCCCTGGTCTGCCTGCGTTGTGATGGGCAGCTCATGAGCTCGACTCCCGGGCATCCTTGCCCCTTCCTGCTCCCTGCTTGCTGCTGGCTTCCCCTCAGCTTCTTCAACCAGCTTCCCTGCAGCTTCCTCCTCATAAGCCCTGTCGGCACTACAGGAGGTGGGTAGGGCCTGAGCCAGGCCTTGCACTGATTGGCTGGCGTTGGCATGTGCCCCAGGCACTGCGCCTGAAGGGCTGCTGGGTGCTGGCTGCAGGTCCTGCAGGGGTAGGCTGCTAGCCTCCACCTCAGCCCCAGGCCCATCTGCTGCCTGGCCAGGGTACTGACAGACTGCCCCGCTTTCACTGCTCTCTTGCCGCACTGTTATGCCTGCTACCTGCCCAGTTGCTGGCTCTGCTGCTGCCCTTTCTTCCGGTGAAAGCCTCGGCAAATCTGCCGCCGCTGTGCCCCCCACACAAGCAACAGCTTGTGGGCTGGCCTGCAGCAGCTGTGGTCCTCCTGATGCTGGCAGCGACATGCTGGGAGCAGCAGTACCACCAACCTCCAAAGCTGCCAGTGCTTCACCATCGGAACCATGGGGCGAGCCTGTAAACCCAGCAGCTGCTGCTGTGCCAGCATTGTCCACTGTTGTGTCCTTGCCAGCCAAGCCCTGCTGCACGACCTCGACCGCCTCCTCCTGCCCCGCCCGTGCTGCCCCCACCCGCCCACCCTCATCCCCATCCTCTGGCCCTGCCAGGCTGGGAGCTGTGGCGCGCCTGAGGCTAGGCCTGAGTACCAGGTCGTCCTCCGTCAGCCGCAGGGCGTCTGGCAGCCGGCCTCCATCACTAGGCTGCAGCATGGAGAGCAGCGCGGGGAGGTTGTCCATGTCTAGGAAGCGCGCCCCTCCCCTGCTGCTCTGCCGCAGCCTCAGCAGCAGGCTGGTCAGCGAGTCCCTGGCCTCGCCCGCTCTGGCCTGATCAGAGACCAGCCGCCAGTCCTCCTGCCCCACCGCCTCTAACTCATGTGGCTCTGCTCCTGGCATGGAGGGCCGGAAGGCCTCCGGTACAGGCGCTTGCACGCGCGAGACGAGGTCACACATCATTTGTGTGGCGGAGTCTGTTGGGATCTGGGTGTGCACCTGTGAGAGCCTGGGCGGCTGATGCGCGGCAGTCCAGCCGCTGGCAGCGCAAGACTGCAGCCAGCCCAGCAGCTCGGCCTGCAGCTCAGCATGGGTCTGGGCGGAGTCAGAGTCGGAGCCAGGGCTGGAGTGGGAGGAGGGGCTGGCGGGTTGGGGGGCCTGGGGCAGCATGGTGGGTGTGAGGGCGGGAGGGAGGGCAGAGGGGGAGGAGGGTGGCCTTGGGGTGGCGGCTGTAGCTGGGACGGGGAGCGGCTGGGAGGTGGGCGTGGGGAGGGGGTGGGCTAAGGCAGATGGCGTGAGCTTGGTGGGGGTGAGGATGAGGGTGGCCATGAACTCTGCCTCCCGTGCCAGCTCAGCCTCGTCAAGCTCACTGGCCTGCTGGCTGGTCTGACTGCTGAGGGTGCCCAGGCTTGGTCTGGCACCCAGCATGTCTTTGGGGGGAGGGCCCATAGGATCTACTGCTGCTGCTGCTGCTCCTGCTCCTGCTCCTGCCTGGCTTGTTGTCCCTGGTGCTTGATTTGGCAGTGCCTGGGGTAGAGGGTCAGCAGGGATGGGCGCACCGTCCAGGTGGGCGTGGCCTGCATCCAACCTGTTGTCGGGTGGGCTGGGAGGAGATGGTGCGAACGCCGTGGTGACAAGGGCAGTGGGAGCAAGGCCAGGTGGAGCAGCAGGTGTGCTGGTGAGCAGGTTGAGGGGTACAGCTTGACGAGTTGTGGCTGCAGGACCCAGCTGCTGCTGTAGCTGCTGCAACGCCTGCTGAGCCACCTCGTCCTGCTGTTGCTGCTGCTGCTGAGATGACAGCTGCTGGCTATGTCGCTGCAGCTGCTGCTGCAGGTGATCATCAGGCTGCTGCTGCTGAGCTCCCGCAGCCCCACTGGCCCCATCAACAGACGCTGCCCCTGGCCCCACTTGCTTCTCAATCACCAGGCCAGGGTCTGCCCCAGCTACCTGCTGCCCCACCCCTTTGCCCCTCTCCTTCATGGTTGCTGAGCGCAATACCTCCGCCCTGGCCTTTGCCACCCCCTGCACGATGATAGCAGCAGCCTCCGCAGCCAGAGCTTGCGCCCCTGCTCCCACCGCCTCTTGCACATCCTCAGCTGCCATATCCGGCCACTGGAACTGGCCAGACCCGCTTGGCACCTGCTGCAGCGTTGGGCTGGGTGGTCGCGAGGCTTGAGGGCTGTGGCGCAGGGCAGACAGCTCCTGGTAGAGGCTGTTGGCACTGGGGATGGACTGGAAGAAGGACACGCGAGAGGCAGCCCCCCGGTAGTAGGGGTCAGGGTCGCTGAGCTCGCTGCTGGGGCTGTGCGGGCTGGGGGGGCTGCTGGAGGGGGAGGCGCTGCCGCCGCTGCCGCTCCTGCCACCTCTGCCACCCCTTCTGCTGCTCCTGGCGGGGCCGTCACCCTTGTTGGCTTGAGTGAGAGGGGCACTGTCTAGGGGGGCATACAGCGGGGCCAGGGGCGAGGGGTACCGCCACCCCCTGTGCTGCTGGAAAGCAGCAAAGGGGTGGGGTGGGGTGGGCTGGGGCTGGGTTCCACAGGGCTGGGCCACGGTGACCTCGACTGCGACAGGCAGCTGGTGGATGCGGGGGCTGAGTGGTTGAGACACATCTTCCATGTGCGCAGCTGGTGTGCCTTGCACTGCTGCAGCAGCTGGGTCGGGAGGGGCATCAGAGGCGGGCCCGTCCTGAGGGTGGACAGCACATCACAGTAAGGATGGACATGAACGGTGATGGTCTAGTGGCACAGCAGTCCAACAGTAAGCCAAGCAGGGTGCAGGAATGTCAGGTGCAGGGATGCATAGTTGTGTTTGCTGTCCAGTCTGTCCTGCCCTGCTGTTGTCGGCTGTTGTGGCTGTCGGCTGCCAGGCACTCTAGCATGGGAGTGCTGCTGTTACCATCAGCTGCCATCAGCTCACGATGAGTGCATGCATGCCATGTTGACTCTAGGCTATACAGCCCACTGGTGGCCCTGGGCCCACCACCTGGCCCTGGGCCTATTTAGGCCTGTTGCCTGATGCTGGCCATGCTGCCAGTCAAGTGTTAGCCTGGTGTTCCTGACACGGTGTTCGTTGCTTGCAGGATGTGCACATGATGCTCATGGTCCTGACACGAGGCCCTGGGCAGGCTGCTGGCATGACCCACATCATCAGCCTCAGGCCCCTCGCAGCTTGCAGCCAGCTGGGGTGGTGAGGGAGGGGTGACCTGAGGCGAGCTGTCAGGCTCAGACCCCGGCAGCAGGGTCGGGGATGGCCCTTTGGAGGTCAGTCCCACAGTAGTGTGGCCCAGGACCGCTGCTGCTGTGGAGGAGGCAGTGGAGGGCTGTACCTGCTTGCACATCACAGCATGCAGCATGGCAGGCATGGCTTGCAACATGGTGGCGACAGCACCTGCCTTGGCAGCAATGGTGGCAGCTCCCACTACCTTATGACATCTGAGGTGTATGAGAAGTATCCCAAATCCTAACTCATGTAATTCCCATAACTCGCACTCCCTGCGGCATTACTAGAGCATTAGCCAGCGATGGGTTATGGTCGTAAGCTGTTGAGGGAGGGATGATGTAAAGTGGGTCTGGGAGGGGCTGTTGAGGGAGGGGCTGTTGAGGGAGGGGCTGTTGAGGGAGGGGCTGTTGAGGGAGGGGCTGTTGAGCCCCTGTTCACTGGCCTGCAGCGACTGCTACACAAGTACCCAGGGCCATCCCCATGTGGACCTCACCCTAGGGCACACCAGCCACTGACCTGCAAAGCCTGACCCTGGTGTGTTGCACTGCGGTCAGGGGCGCCAGCCAGCAGGTCAGGTTGAGGTGGTGAGGGGTGGCTAGAGAGGGGCGTGGTCAAGGCACTGCCTTCTTCGTAACAGTCGAGCAGAGCAGCTGGCTGAGAAGCCACCGCTGAGTCACTCAGAGCCAGCCCCTGTGGCGCCTCAGGGCTTGACAGCAGGGTCTGAGAGAGAGTGGTGTCAGGGGGTGGCGGGGCTGGGTGGGGTGGTGGGGTGCAGGAGTCTGACACCTCGTCAGTGTCAGAGCCCTGGAACAAAGCGGAGTGGAGGGCGTGGCTAAAACCCGGTGACACGGGGTGAGGCATGCAGGGCGGGGAGGTGGGTCCTTGCACCTCATCGCTGGCATCACACTGCTGCGCGGTCTGGCCGCTGTCAGTCAGCTGCAAGCGCCTGACAGCTGCCGCCACCGAGCTCTGCACCTGCAAGTCTGGGGCTGCCACGGCAGCTGCCACCCAGGCGCCCACTTCTGCAGTAGCCCCAGCAGGCAGACTGTGTGGGTCCGTGTGCAACCTTGCCAGCCCTGCTGTCCCAGTGGCCTCTGCCAGGCTGCTCTGACCCCCCAGCAGCTGCTCAGCCCCTGCTGCCGGCCTTGGCTCCTCCCCCAGACAGCCTTGCCTCCTTAGTGCTGCTGCTGGTGTTGGCGTCGCTGCTGCTACTGCTGCTGCTGCTGCTGCTGCTGCTGAGGACCTGCTGGCTTGCAGGGTGTGACGTGGCTCGGAGGCTGGTGGGGCTGACGTCTTGGCGCTCAGGAGGGAGGCGGCGGGAGTGCCAGCCATGACCTGACTGAACTGCGCCTCCAGCAGAGCTGACAGCAGGCGGTCCGCTGCCTGAGCGTGCTGCAGACTGGCGGCTGCTGCGCCAGGAGTGGCTAGCTGCCTGGGGTCCTGCGGCTGGCCCCCAGCTCCCACCCCCTGGCTGGCGTGTGCAGCCGGTCTGAGCACAGCGTCCTGGTGGCGTGGCGGGGAGGCAGGCTGGTGGGGTGGGTGCCACAGGTGCGGGACGAACTCAGCCGCGGCCAGCAAGGGTGGGTGGGCCAGCAGGGCTGGGTCTCGAGGCTGGGGGGTGAGGGGCTGGGCTGGAATCGGGGTGTGACCTGGGTAGGGGCTGTGTGACCCCCCTGGGCCGCTGGATGCCACTGCTGCCAGCGCCTGGGCCAGGGGCAGCATGCTGTGGGGGGCATACTTGGAAGGCTGGTGGGCAAGGCAAGAGCGGGGGAGGGAGGGGGTGGCATGGATCTCACTCTTTGGAGACGTTACCTGGTCACACCCTGCTGGTGCCACCCCACTGCTGCTGCTACCTGGCACAGTGGCGCTAAGAGCCACCTGGCTGTGTACTTGGCCCTGACCAGCCACGTTGAGCGCAGCAAAGCAAGTGGGTGGATGCTGTGAAGGGGAGGCGGCAGAGTCCTGCTGATCCTCAGTGGCTGGGCTGCTGGCTAGGCTGCTGCTTAGCTCCCGTGGGGTGTCGAACAGGGGGTTGCCAAAGGCCACCAGGGTATGGTGGTCCTGCAGGAAGGGTGCCGGTTGGTAGATGTGGTTGTAAGGGGTGGTGCCCGTGGCCCCTGCCGCTGCTGCTGCTGTGGCCCCTGCTGCTGCTGCTGTGGCGCTGGGTAGGTACGTGCTGCTGCTGCTGCTGCTGGAGTCAGCCGCACTGCAGGCGCTGTAGTGAGGCACATGACCAGGGGGCTGCTCAGCTGGCATGGCACCTCCTGCGCTACCTACACGCATCACCAGCTGGCAGGGTGGGGCTGGGTGCATTCCGTCTTCACCACTGCCCCGCCTGCTGCTGCCGCTGCTGCTGCCAAGCGACCCTGCCCCAGGCCACGCCACACTGGCACCGCCCAGACTGTTGCCTCCACCCTCGCTGGTGCATCCTCGGAGGTATTGGCCACGTTGGCCGGCCTGGCGGTCGAATAGGAGATTGACGCCCAGGGCTGAAGAGGTGCAGCTACCGCCTGCACTGCTGCGTGTGCGTGTAAGGCGCTTGACAGGAGGTGACCCGGAGTCGTGGGCTGACACAGCGAACTGCAGCTTGCGTTGGACTTGTTGCATTGCAGGGCTGCTGGCGTCCGGCTGAGCAGCTGCTGCTGGCCCCCCAACCCCCAGTACTGTGGCCCCCTGTGCGACCACCCCACCTGCCCCCTTGGCCATTACTTCAGCGGCTGCTGGCCCGTCCCCATGACCATGCCCTACCCACCCCCCAACCACTCCCACCCCCTCTGCAGAGCTGGTCAGGCCAGGCCCCCCGAGTGAGGAGGCGGTGCGGCGTAGGTCCATCTGCCTCAATGCTGGGCTGCTGCTGCCCCGAGCTTCACTGGGCGCCTCAGGGCTGGTGCCTGTGGTGATGGTGGGGTCCGGCAGCAGCTCTTGGGCTAGCTGCTGCGCATGCTCCAGCAGCGCCTGAATGTGTTCCCAGCCCTCTGCAGAGCTGTCCAGAGGGTCAGGGCCAGGGTCAGGGCCAGGGCCAGGGTCAGGGCCAGGGTCAGGGCCAGGGGCAGGGCCAGGGCTGGCAGCGGCTCGCTGTTGGGGCACAAGGAGCACCACAGCCGCTGCATCGCCCAAGTGGCTGTAGTCTGGCACTTGGAAGGTGTGGGTCTGGGTGGGGGTGGGGGACGTGGGGGGTGGCTGGCTGGAGAGGAGTGGAGCTGATGCTCCATGCAGAGGGTGGTTAGGAACGGTGGGGCTGAAGCCGTATGGGGCCTGGGGGCTGAGTTGGGTCAGGTTAGCCAGTTGGTGCACATCATGGGCGATGCGGTGCAGGGAGCTCATGTCAGTGATACGGTGCCCTGTGGGCACGCCATGCGCATGCCACGCCATGCATGACTACAGCAAGACACATTTGAAAAAGGCAGAGAGAGAGGGAGTGATAAAGAGTGGGAATGAAAAAGAAAACGAGGCACACTAGGGGGTATGGCTGCCACAGGGCATGAGAATGACGCGGCATGAGAATGAAGCTGGGTCCTGCCACAGAAGCCTGCCTTAGTGCAGACAACAGGGCACTCACTTGGCTGGATGTCTGGGCGGCTGGTGCAGCCCAGGCCTGGGTCTGACACCCTGGCTGTGCCTCCCCCTGCGCCCCGCCCTCCGCCCCAGCCCCCTGCGCTGGCCCGCACACCGCTTGGCCCTCCATACCCCTCCATACCCCTAGCGCCACCTGCTGCTGCCTGAGCTGCCAGGGCCCTGGCCTCCGCGGCCTCTGTGCCCCGGCTGGCCAGCATGCCTGCGGTCTTCAGCACCACTGCCTGCATGTGGCTGCGCTGCACTGGGCTGCCAACAGAGGGCACCACAGAGCCTGCTAGCCCGGTGACAACAGTTGCCCCTGCTGTGGAGCTTGCTGCTCCTGCTGCTGCTCCTGCTCCTGCTGCTCCTGCTGCTCCTGCTGCTGCTGCTGCTGTCTGGCTGCTCTTGCGTAGGGGAGATAGCGCGATGTGTTCAAAGGCTATGCAGGGCACAGTCAAGGGCCAGCGGCGGCCTGAGCTCCCGCAACGGGGCCTGGGGGGGTCGCTCCCCCCACCCCCACCACTGCCGCTGCCCACCTCCCTGCCAAGCCATGCTGGACTGCCGTTCTCTTCCTCTGCGATGCTGTCGTCATCACTGTCACCATAGCAGTTGGGGTGAGGGGCTGGGGAGCTGGGCTGGCTGCGGCTGTGGCGCAGAGGGCTGGGTCTGTGGTGGCCTGGGCCTGCGTCACGACCTGCTGACGCCCTCAGGGCCAGAGGTGGAGGGGGTGAGAGGCTGGCTGGTGGCATGGTGGGCAGGGTCAGGCTGGCTGTGGAGGGGGCAGTCACCCAGGGCAGAGGGCAGAGATGCAGGAGGGTCATGGGGGAGGGGAGGTGGCTGGGGTCTGGTGGACATGGGTAGGCTTGGTGGAAGGGGTGGGTGGGGTGGGGGGTGGGCATGGATGCTGAGAAGAAGGGGAGAGCTGTGGCAATGCGGGTGTGGGAGGCAAAGCCTGCAAGTAGGTGATCAGCAGGGGGCAGGCACAAGACATGGCTGGGAACGGCATGGGCATGGGCACATGAAGAGGCAGGTGGGCGCAACAGGTCATTGGCCAGCCTCCACTGCCACAGTCAGCTAGTAGCCAATCACATACTGATGTCAAGCTTGGGTGAAAAGGATCAAAACGGCTGAGATTGGATTTGATTGAGGCATTGCAGCCAGGTGAACCCTGCCCTGGTGCTGCCCAGTCAGATGCTGGATAGATGATAGATGCCACCTTGAAAGAAAGTAAATAAATATATGAATAAAGAAAGAACTACTCTCCCGACTCGTTATTCGCTCCATTTCACTGATAGCCGCCCGATCAATTGTAGGAGTCACCCTTCACCGAGTGAACCGCTCACCGCACGAGGGAGCGGGTTTGATGCGACCCTGGTGCTGCCTGTCAAGGTGCTAATTCCCATTAAGCAGGCAGGTGTTGCTCACCACCCAGAGATAGGCCAGCCTCATTCCACCTGCCTAGTTGCTGCATAGCTTAGTGCCGTCCAAGCACCGCAGACAAACCACCCTCCCTTATGAGTGGTCCTGATTCTAACTTTGCGAGTTGATGAGGGAGGTGCTGTCCGAGCATTGCTCTGCCCAGGCAGCAGCTGCACCCACCTGGCACATTTGCTGGGCGAGGCACCTCCTCCATTGGTGCGCTGTCTGGCGCCGGTGACACCCTGCGCTGGTGCGACTCAACCCCTGGATTGGCCCCTGGATAGGGCCGGTAGGGCAGCAGCGGGCTGTGCTGCAACCCCTCCTCCTCCTCCTCCTCCTCCTCTCTCCAGGTTAACCCAGAGGCCAGCCGAGGAGATGGGCGCAGTCTGGCAGGCCTAGATACTACCCTGTCCGCATGTGGGCTGGGACTGTTGTAGTGCTCCTCAGCCGCTGGAGGGCTTGCAGGCATCTCACCCTGGTTGGTCACACCGCCTCCCTCGCCTGACATTTCATGATCTAAAGGTTGAGGGCGGTGGGCGGCTGAGTCCCTGGGGATGAGGCTGGGCCCTGCCTCACTCTGCCAGGGGTCAGCCCTGGCCATGCTGCTGGTGTGACCACCAGAGCCGCCCCTGGAAGGCGGGGAGTCTTCCCAGGGAGATGATCCTGGCGGCTGGCTGTTGAGGGGCTGTAACTCCCAAGCCATGGTTGTAGGGCTGTGACCAGAATGAGCTGACCCAGCATCTGACCCCGCATCTGAGCCTGAGCCTGCACATGAGTCAGACGCCGAGCCTGAGCCTGAGCCTGAGGTTGAGGTTGAGGCAGGTAGCTGCACTCTGGCCCTGGGCCTGGACCTGGCGCCCTGGACCTCTGAGCCAGGCTCGGTGGAGGCAAGGCTGGGAGTGGAGGCCAGGTCAGGGGTGCCGCTGTCAGGGACCAGCATGGGCGGCAGGGAGGGGTCAGCAGCCACCTCACTCATGATTGAGTGACCTGCAAGAGCCTGGGAGTCAGGGAAGCAGGCAATCAGTGCAGTGCTGTGAGAGGGTGTGATGGTGGGTTTTGGGCTAAGCTTGGGTTGGGCGCCTTCATGCTGGCCCTTGACGGCAGTGCTCTGGCCGTTGCTGGCCTGGGCCGGGTGTGGTGGACTGAGCCCAGGCCCATCTGAGGAGCAGCTGCCCCTGCCTGTCACTGGGCTGCAAGTCAGCACTGCTCCACCAAACAGGCTGCCACCACTGCCACCCCCTATGCGCCAGCCCAGCCCAACTGTGAGGTCAGTACTGCCAGCATGTTCAGGTGCTGGAGCGGCTACGGGAGCAAGAGCAGCAGCAGCCACAGCAGGTGCTACTGAGGCCGCATGGGCTGAGTGAGCATGAGCCTGGGATGACAGCACTGGCCCGCCAAACAGGCTGCTGCCACTGCCACCTCCCAACCGCCAGCCAACTGCTGCAGTGGCAGGCTGGTCAGCGTCTGGGGTTGAGTGCTCAGATGTCTCAGTGGCTGAGGCAACAGGCGCAGGGCTGGCCAGCAGCACTGGCCCGCCAAACAGGCTGCTGCCACTGCCACCTCCCAACCGCCAGCCAACTGCTGCAGTGGCAGGCTGGTCAGCATCTGGGGTTGAGTGCTCAGATGTCTCAGTGGCTGAGGCAACAGGCGCAGGGCTGGCCAGCAGCACTGGCCCGCCGAACAGGCTGCTCCCACTGCCACCTCCCAACCGCCAACCAACTGCTATGCTGTCCTGCATAGGGAGGTTAACAGAACGTTGGCCATCAGACGGGCTCAGCTGCTGCTGGCCATACATGACTGCTGCCTCCTCATGCACTAACCCAGCTTGCAGCCCTGTGTTTGCCCCTGACCCAACCTCTGCCTCTGCTGCTACTGAGCCATTAGCTTTTGCTGCTGCCGCCACCCCTGCCCCTACAGCCTCTGCTGCTCTCCCTCCTGCTTTTGCTCCAACTGCCACCTCCACTCCACCAACCAGCTCTGCCTTCACTTCTGCCCTTGACCCCTGCTCCACCTCACTGCTTGCTGTGTTGCTGGGCTGTGCCGCCGCCCCGTCACAGGCCAGGCAGCTGTCCTGCAGCTGCTGGGAAGCCAGGGCCTGCAGCTCCTCAGGTGTGAGAGGGCCCAGGTCCCAAGGGCTGCGGACTGCGGGGCTGGCCTGGGTCTGTCTCACCGGCATCACCAGCTCTGGCCTGTTCAGTGCTGAGCTGGTGGAGGGGCGAGGTGCAGCAGGGTGTTGGCCTGAGCCGCTGTGGCCCCCAACCGTGGGTGCAGCTGGGAGGGGGGAAGGCTGGGATGCGAGGGGGTGGGAGGAGGAGGGAGGGGGGCTGACCGGGAGGGCTGTGGGGATGCCAAAGCTGTACGTTGGCGCTGGCACACTGGCTGCAGCGGGGCTATTGCTTGGTGCCCCTGGGGGTATGCCAAACTGAAACACGGGGTTTGGTGCGCCCTGGGGCTGAACCCCAAATGTGAAGGAGGGCTGAATGCTGGCAGCGGTGGCAGCAACAGCAGCAGTAGGCTGCGTGTCCCTGTCAATAGTTGGTATGGGAGCAGGAGCTGGCTTGCTGGCCGTGTGGCATGTCGCTGCGGCTTGACCGCTGGTGGCAGATGTGGGTGGGGAGGCAGGGGCTGGGGCAGGAGGGAGGGAAGAGGCAGTAGGAGGGGTGGCCAGGCGTGGCGAGATCAGGACTTCTGCCATGGCCACAAGGGGGGCGGCCAAAGCTGCCAGCACCGCTTCTGAGGTGGTGAGAGTCGTGCAGCGCTGCCCAGGGTCCTGGAATAGACGCAGGGCAGACAGGGATCAGACAGAGGGCAGAGGGAGGGCAGAGGGAGATAAGACAGAGGGCAGAGGGAGGGCAGAGGGAGGGCAGAGGGAGGGCAGACACAGCTGTTTATCTCACGCGCAGCTGTTTGCCATTGAACTGGCAAAGGTGCACTGCTGTGGCAAAACCTAACAACACAGAAACTGCCCTAGCACCCGGCAGCCCTGAGGACAGCTGCATGTGGCCACATTGTCAATGTGTGATGACAGGTCCGGGTCCGACATAAATTCAGTGAGGCTCTTCTCCAACAAAGCAAACACAATATGAGGGTCGTGGTGATGGTGCTGAGTGACACTTCCAGTTTTAATTGCATTGTGACAGCAGGCATGTGGCTGCATAGCCTTATGGCTGCATGACCTTGTACCCTGTACCTGCTTATATCCATATACCTGCTTAAATGCGTATGTATGTTTACACATGCTCAAGTGCTTATCACCTTACACCCTTACACCTGCTTACGTGCTGAACTGGTTGCGTGCTTATACACCTCATGTTCATCCCTGCTTATGCCCTGCACCCTGCTGACATCACAGGCAGGTACCTTGTGTGTGAGATCAATGCTGATGGTGGAGGAGGAGGACACTGGCGAGTCAGGGTCTGCAGCGGCACAGTCCCCCTCAGGGTCAGCCTGGCCAGCCTCTGCACCGCCTCTTGCCAGGGGCTGCGCGCCATGCAGCCTGCTGCCCCTGTTGGGGTTGAAGGAGGGGGAGGACACCAGGTCAGGATCTAGGTCCAGGGCTAGGGCTGGGCGCCGCTGGTTCAGGGGGAACCCGGTAGGCGACTCTGACTCCGTACTGGCTGTGGGTGAGGGCAAGGGTGGCCCCACACCAAAACTAAAGCTTGCACAGGCGGCTGGGACGAAGGTAGGGGGGGTAGGGAGGGTAGGAGGTAGCTGCAGCAGCGGTGGGACATGTCGCCCTGCGCTGCCTGCTGATCCACTGCCTGCTGATCCGCTGCCTGCTGAATCACTGGCGTCTGGGAGCTGGTCAAAGGGCAGAGGCTGCAGTTGTGGGGGTTCAGGCTCCTGTTCGGCAGCTGGGAGGGGGGCTGCCCGGGCACCAAGACGCCATCCCAACCCTGCGCTGCCCTTGGCAGGCTCACACACATAGGAGCCTGTGGTTGCACCAGCCAGAGGTGTGGCAGGAGTGTGATCAGAAGCAGGGACGTCTAGGCTATGAGGGGCCATAGGGGCTGCAGCTGCAGCTACAGGCGATTCAATTGCTTCAGCAGCTTCTGGCAGCTCCTCTGGCACTGGACTTTCAGCAGGGCCGGTCACTGGCCGACCCCCCTCAGCCCTGCCCTCCCGCACCCGCCTGCTGCCGCCCCCACCCAGCCTCAAGGCCAGCCGCCTGGACAGCGATGTGGAGCTGGCTAGCCTGGCAGGTCCAGCCAGCAGGCCCACGGGGCTGCGGGGGCTGCTGCGGGGGCTGCCAGTCAGGGAGGAGGTGGCGGAGGACAGGGACTTGAGGGCTCTGGAGCGCACTGAGGCCAGGCGCAGAGGGGCGAAGGCAGCAGGGCGGCGCGGGGACTCTGGCGGGGCAGCTGCATCCTCAGCGCTCGGGTCATCAACGCTGGGTCGGGTGCTGAGTGAAAAGGGGCTGGCTGAGATAGGTGCAGAGGGGCATCTACTGCTGGCAGCCATTGCATCTGAGTCGGACTCAGAGCCTGAGCTTGAGGCTGAGCCTGAGGTGGAGTCTGAGGTGGGTAGTCGTACACAGGCCCTGGGCCTGGACCTGGCGCCCAGCCCTTGGACCTCTGAGCCAGGCTCAGTGGAGGCAAGGCTGGGAGTGGAGGCCAGGTCAGGGGGTTCAGGGGGGTCGCTGTCAGGGGCCAGCATGGGCGGCAGGGAGGGGTCAGCAGCTACTTCACTCAGGATGGAGTGACCTGGAAGAGCCTCGGGGTCAGGGAGGCGGGCAGTTGGTGTCAGGCTGTGAGAGGGTGTGATGGTGGATTTGGGGCTGCGCTTGGGTTGGGCGCCTTCATGTGAGGATATGGTGGCTTTAGCGAGGGCAGTTGCAGCTGGGAGAGTGCTGGTGGAGGGGTTTTGGTGCGATGCTGAGGCTGGTGCAGGTACCTCCCTTAGCTGCACTGCGCCAGTATCTGATTCTAAGCTATCCTGGATCACCCCACATGCCTGAGTGCCTGTGAGTGGATGCCCAGGGTCTGTGCAAGCCTCTGCAGTGGCTTGCATGGCTGGTAGCTCAGCTGTGCTGCTGTGGACGGGCTGTGTGGTGATGCTCAAGCCGTCAGCAGTAGTGCTGGCAGTGGCGGGTGGAGCCGTGGGCGCAGCAGATGCGGTCCTGTCCAGGTATTCTTCCAAAGACTTGCGGAACAGCTCCCTGCAGAAGAGCAGGAATGACAGCCTTAGGTGCCTCACACACAGGGCTCATGCATGGTTTGGTGTGGTATCACGATGGTGGTGGTGGTGGTGGTGGTGGTGGTGGTGGTGTGATGAGCATGTAAAGCTGCAGCTTGCATGTAGCAGCTCATGTCAGTGTGGTAAGGTTGGTGGAGTATCTGTGAGGTGGGGCTGGGCTGGGTGCACGCACTGACACAGGCAGCAGTGATGGTGATGGTGACGGTGGTGGTGACCATGGTGGCAGTGCTTGCCATGACAGGGAATGCGATGGTGATAGCGATGACGACGTGATGACAATAGTGCTGGGAAGCAATGCTGCTGGTGCTGCTCCTGCTGGTGCTGCTGCTGGTGCTGCTGCTGGTGCTGCTGGTGCTGGTGCTGCTGGTGATGACGATGTGCACACTGTCTAGCCTGACCTGGCCCTTGGTGTGGCCTGCACCTGATGGTCTCTCCATCCAACGGTCTTCGGAGAGCAGCCACCGCCTTGTCCTCCGGGCTGTCCATGTTCCTGCTGCTGCGGCCCGTGCTGGGTGTGGGGGAGAGGCCGCCCTCCGCTGTGGGCACACACAGCAGGTCACACCAAGATGTCACACCACGCTGGGGGACTGGGGTGGAGGCAAGCTGGAGGTGACCAGCTATGCAGTGAGCCAGGCAAGACAGTCTAGGCAAGACACTGTACACTCTGCTGGGCCACCAAGTCCAGACGCATCCAATACCGCCAGCCCCTGTGCCTCTCGCCCCTGGGCTGCAACATGCAGAAAGCAGCAGCAGCGGTGTGTGAAGGGTTAGGGTTAGGGTTAGGGACCTAAGCTTTCAGGCACTCAGGTAGACCTAAGCTTTCAGGCACAGCTCAGCAGCAGGCCAGCAGGCCCTAGAGCTATAGCTGCATCAGGGCCAGATGGTAGGTGCCAGTGTTTGTTTTAGATTGTCCAGTTGCATAACAGGTAGTCCAAACTGACCTGGCCACATGGCTTGACACATGGCTGGTGGTAGGTACCCAATCAGCAGACAGGGAACAGGGGTCAGAGGTCAGGAGCAGTCTCATGCCCGCGCCTCACCTGGTTCAGGGTCCTCCAGGGCGCCGCTGCTTGCAATGCGCAAAGGAGACAGACCCTGTCTGGCCACTCCTGAGCGCTTGCCCCTCACCCCTGTGACGCCAGGTGTTAGCGGGGTGCTGCTGCGGGCACTGCTGCTGGCGGAGCGGCGAAGCGGGGCAGGGTCACGGCCGAACACCTCCCGCAGCCGCTGCAGGCCCAGCAGGCTAGAGCTGGTGTCGCGGGCCAGCACCTGGGCCACAAGGCGTAGGTAGCAGGGAGGGTGAGCTGCTTGCACAGCAACAGCTGGGGCCTCAACCCTTGCAGTGTGGTGCAGCGGTGGGCATGACAAAGGGCAGGTGAAGGCTTGCAATGCGGCTAGGCTGGTCGAGCGGGGGTGAGTACACACACGACACACAGTATACACAGTACACACAGTACACACAGTACACACAGTACACACAGTACACACAGTACACACAGTACACACAGTACACACAGTACACACAGTCAAGATGGTGATCGTCGGCAGTGTAGGTCAGCCGACCTCAGCATACCTTGGCATTCACATCCACACATCCACACCTGTGTGACCTGCCACGGACATTTCACCAGTACGACCGACTACCCAGTATACACCGCCACCATACAGTACCCCTGAGAAACCCTACACATTGGGTGAACCTCTGCAACACTCACTGCAACCACAGACTTTGACAGTCTTGCACTATGTGCTGCACCCACCTCCTTCTCAAACAGGAACTCTTCCAGCTCCCGCCTGGAGATGCGGAAGGAGGTGACGGGCTCTTGCACCTCCCCGCTGCTGCCTGGCTGCTGGGTTGCACTAGCACTGCTGCCGCCCCCATACCGGCCTGCCTGGGCACCTGGCGTGAAGGGGCTGGCATGACCTGCCTCCCTCCCCACCGCTGCCGCTGCTGTTTCCGCTGCTGGCGAGGACACAGCGTCTGGCCCTCTTGCTGCTGAGCCTGCTGTAGCCAGTGCCATGGCTGCTGGCGTCCTGGCTAAGTCACCGACTGGCCGACCATCCTGCTGCTGCTGCTGCTGCTGCTGCTGCTGCTGCTGCTGCTGCTGCTGCTGTTGATGAGGTGGAGGTTGCTGGGCTTGTGGTGTGCTGCCTTCCAGGCCAAGGAGCTGGCCAGTGTGGCCAGCCCCGCCTGGCTCCAGTGGATCCAAGCAAGCGCTGGAGGCCAGGCCTTGTTGTACCCTCGATGAGGTGGCAGCTGGAAGGGCGCCCTCTGCCAGCAGCTGACGCACCAGCTGCTGGACCCCGTCCAGGATCTGCTGCTTTACCAGCTCCAGGTCGGCAGGGGTGGCTGCGGGCGCCAGGGTGAGAGGCTGCTGCTGAGGCAGGGCGACCTCACAGGGCGGTATGGACTCTGCAGCAGGAGCTCCAGCACACTCCACAGGCCCTACTGCAGCAGCTTGAGCAGCCTTGGCCGCCACCTGGTCAGCAGCAGGTGCGAGGGTGGAGAGAGCAGCGGGCGCAACCGCCGCAGGGAATTCTGCAAGGCTGGCAGCGGCTTCTGCAGCCAAAGGACCTGTCTCTGTCGCCTCAGCAGCTGCCGCAGTAGCTGTTGTGGCTACTGTTGTGGCAGCACACAAGTCGCCAATGGCAGTAGGTGGCGCCCCAGCAGCAGCAGCAGGTGGTAGGGTGATGTCAGGTCCTGCACTGCATTCCTCTGACACTAGCTGCCCCAGTCTGTGTGCTGCCATAGCCTGCTCCTCATCGCTGCCATGCACCATGGTCGCTGCCGCACTACCTGGTGTATGACCCAAGCAGCTGCCCTGGCTGCCAGCCTGCTGCTCAGGGCTGCTGTTGCCCTGGCTGCCAGCCTGCTGCTCAGGGCTGCTGTTGCCCTGGCTGCCAGCCTGCTGCTCAGGGCTGCTGTTGCCCTGGCTGCCAGCCTGCTGCTCAGGGCTGCTGTTGCCCTGGCTGCCAGTGCTGGTGCTGGTGGCTGAGGCTGCAGTCAAGACAGGTTCTGAGGGCTGTGAGTAGGGAGAACATGACTCCCTGGCTCCATGGGAGAACATGGCTCTGAGAGGCAGGGTGTGGCCTGACAGCATCGCAAAGGGGCTGGGGCTGGGGCTGGGGCTGGGGCTGGGGCTGGGGTTGGGGTTGGGGTTGGGGTTGGGGTTGGGGCACAGCACACGTAGCCATGTCTGCGTGGCACTGGGGGCTGGCATGGTGACATGGACGACACGTGAGGGGGAAGCGCTGCAGGAAGGGGTGCTGGGCGTCAGTGCCATGCCTTGCACGCTGCCATCGGCAACTGTTGCGGCAGGCCATGCGAGCTGATGGCGTGCTGAGGGAAGGGTGACTAGCTCTGGCTCTGAAGCAGTCTCATGCTGCTCCTCAGACTCAGTCGCCTCTGAGACAGATGCATTTGAAAGCACCGAGGCGGAAGAAGACATGCCGGCAGTGGCGTGGTCGTCATCGGGCACATTGGTGTGTGCAAGGGCAGGGCTACCCTGGTCCTGGCTCCTCAGGTCTTGGATGCTGTTCACACCCTGCCAGTTGAGGCTGAGGCTGACCAGACCGCGGTCTCTTAGGCCCAGGCTGGTGGGCAGCACACGGGCAGGGTCCTTGGCAGCCTGCTGCTCCTCAGGCTGTGAGCCTGCTGCTGCCTCTGCCGCCTCCTCCTCTTGAAGTGTCTCAGAGCCCACCTGCCTTGCTGGTGTAGCTGCTGACGTGGGCTGGGCTTGCATGCTTTGTGCTGGAACGGCCTCAGGAGGTGGTAGAGTGATGTCAGCTGGAGCAGGGCGGCCTGGAGGCCAGGGTGCAGGCGCCGACGCTGAGTCGTGTGAGGCCAAGGCAGGGAAGGTAGTAGGGGTAGCGGGTGTGGCCAGGGTGGCGCTGGCAGGCCATGCAGGGGTGGGGAGCCCTTGGGGGCCAGGCCAGGGGGAGTAGGGGTGCGGGGTGAGCGGCCAGCCCAGCACCACGCCTGGGGCGATAGGTGGCACCAGTGGCCAGCCTAGCACCTGACCAGCTGTGGGTGTTGCCAGGTGCCGGGTGGTGTTGCTGGCATGCAGCCCAGCTGTCATCGGCACTGAAGGTACTGTGCTTGCAGCTGGGGAGGCGGCAGGAGGCACGGGCTGACCTGAGGCTAGTTGAGCAGGCCCGGACCCTGTGCCAGCATCCACCTCTACACACTCGGCTGCTGCTGCCCCTGCTGCTGCTGCTGCCACCTCTGCTGCTGCTGCTGCTCCAAACTCAGTAGCCACTGCTGCCTCTGCTGCTGCTGCTGCTGCCACCGCTGGCAACGATGCCTCAGCTTGCTGCATGGGTGCCACCACGCTGGGCGCAGCAAGCAAGTCAAGCGCTTCTACAGCAGATTCGTCCTGCTGCCATGCCCCTGTTGCTTCTTGCTCTGACTCCAGCTCCTGACCCCCTGCCACCCCAGCTGCTGCCTGGCCACCGCCCTCCTCCTCCACCTCAGCAGCAGTGCTGAAGGTAGCCACCAGCAGCAAGGCCTTGCACGCCTCTGCAGCAGCCACTGCACCATCTGCTGCTGCCCGGACCGCACTGCGGAAGGAGACTTGCAAGGCAGGGGGCGGGGGCCACACCCCAGGTGCTGCTAAGGGCTCCAGGGGGTCAGGGCACACCTGCTGCTCCAGTCCACCACCCACACCCCTGTGGCTGTCACACCTGCCATGCCCGGATTCTGCCACTGCCTGTGCCATGCACGAGGAAGTCACAGCATCCGACCCCGCTGCTGCTGCTGAACTTGAGCTAGTCAGGGTCATAGCATCTGCGCTTGCTGTTGCTGCTGTTGCTGTGCTGCTTGCTTCCAGTTCTGCTCCCAAAGCAACCCCAGACTCATCCCTGGCAGCCACCATCATCCTAGTTCCACCCGCCCCAACGTCCCAAGGGCTCTGGACACCAAGATGAGGCAGGTCCTGCCCACGGATGGCTCCCTGACAAAGAGTGGGATTGGGGGCTCCGTTACAATGAGTGGTGAGATGAACAGCATGAGGTTGAGCCTGTCCGCGGCTGCCTGCATGGCCAGCTGCTGCCTCTAGCTGTGACCAGCTGGAGCGGGGCGAGGGTGTCACTAAATCCCTTGCCAGCCGCACTGCGATCGCCGCCTCCTGGAAGGGAGACTCCAAACCCACCGCCACCCTTGTGAGGCAAACAGGACTGGGGCCAATGCCACGGGCGGCCAGGCCATCATGAGACAAGGCAGCCTTGCCATGGTCAGTGGCAGGAGCGTGGAGGACGAGGGGGTTAGGATGGGGTGAGGGAGTATGTTGAGGGGTATGAGGACAAGGTAGGGCTGCCACAGGGGCAACTGCTGGGACTTGTACGGTGCCCGCCTGGCTGAGGGTGAGTAGGGAGCCACTGGGTCGATGTGTGCTCAGCCCAGAGCAACTTGGTGGGCTCAATGCTGTGGCAGAGTCTTCTCCCCGACCTCTGATGTGGAACAGGCAGCGGTTGCCTCCTGGCTGCTGGCTGCCTTCACCACACAGGGCCTGGGTAGCGCTGCTGGCGGCCATGACAAGGTCTGAGCCCAGGCTGTCGCCTCCAGGCAGCTCGCTGGCAGCTGGGCTGCATGCGTCACCTTGTGTAGCCTGTTCAGCCTGCAGGCATACCAAACGTGACTGCATGAGCAGGACAGCAGCATGTAAATCACTGACCACATTAGCATCAGCACAGCCCGGCCCAGCCCAGCCCAGCCCAGCCCAACTATGAATGCTGCTCGTTGAGACCACAAGGGGCGTGCATGCAGGTGAGACCAGGAGCATGCGAGACATGTTGACCCATGACTTGAAGGATAGGCAGGATGTGTGGAGGGCTGATGAGCGCACAGCAGCACACCTGGCCTGGGCTGGAGGCTCGAAGCTGCGCAAGGGAAGAGGTGGGGGTGGTGCAGTGGGAGTCGGAGCCAGAGTTGCCAGCTGGCTGGGGCGCCGGGGTCATTGCAGCGGCCAGGGACATCAAGATGAACTCCACTGCTTGAGGAAATGGCACCTGCACCCAAACAGGCCGTCCAGGCAGGTGTCAGGCCTGCAGGCAAGGAGCTGACCAGGTAAGGTGGTAGAGGGACATGCAGGCCTGTTGAGGCTGTGAGCTGGTGGCCGCTAGAGGTTGGCTGAGCCTCATACTGGCACCACCTCTTCTTGCAGAGGAGCCACTCATTTTGAACGGCAACCTGATGCTGGCATCACCTGTTCCTGTACAAAGTAAGGGAGCCACCGCTCATGGTCAGGCAGCCCTCTCCGTGGCATCTTCAGTGCAAGCCATGGGTGTTGCTAACAGCTACTGGCATAACTTGTGTGATGTGTAGACATGCCTGCTTTTTTCTGTCTTTGCGATGTTGTGCTGCAGCCATGCTAAAGCAAGACCGCTGCGCAAGGACGGCTGCTGTGCAAGTATTAAGACGGTGGTGACAGTAGGCAACCAATGCACACACCACCGCACACACGCCTGGCTGTGCTTGGACATTCCTCACCACCCCAACTCACATTGTCCAGCAAGCTATGCATCGGCCGGGGCCCTGGCGAGGTCATAGCTTCAGAAGCGACTAGGAGTGACTGCTGCACATCGAGACCTGGCCCACTCCCAGCCAAAGCTCCACCTCCTGCGTCACTGCCAAGCTGCACCACGCTGTGCTCAGCTGGTGGTGACACCTGGCTCGGCTCCAGGGCCACAAGGGGTTGGTGCAGCATGGCCGTGGAGCAGGTTGACCCAGGGCGGCTGCCGCATGCAGCACCACCTGCCTGCCAGCTGCTGACCACACCAGCTGGAGCTGAACCCAATACACCTCCCTCGAGAATTGCGGCCAAGTCCTGGGTGGCTGGCTGCGGCAGGGTGGGCAGGGCCACCATTGGTGCCACCACTGGCACCGACGGCGCGTCAGGCGGTGGGGCTGGCCTAGGCCCTGGGGATTTCAGCTTGGGGTGCTGGGTGCTGCTTCCCTGCCCCTCCCTGCCCCGCCGTGCGTCTGGACAGCAAGGCAGGAGCGAGCTCCTGGTCCTGGGAGCAGAGCCTGGCCTCGCCCTTCTGCCTCCAGGACCGGACCTGCTGACACTAATGCTTCGCCTGCCCAGCAGGCGCACCCCGCCCTTTATCTTTGCACTGGCTCTGTGGCTGCTGTGTCTACCACCATCTACCTGTGCCTCCCCAGCTGTGCTGTTTACAGCTGGGCTGTGTAGAGCTGTACTATGCACAGTTAAGCTGTTCACAGCTTGGCTGCTCGAAGCTGGGCTGCCTTGAGCTGTGCTGCGCACAGTTGAGCTGTCCAGAGCTGGGCTGTGCAGAGCTGGGCTGCCTAGAGCTAGGCCGTCATGCTGGCGTGAGCCCTGGCTGTGAGACAGGGGCGCGTGGTGTGGAGCTGGGGCGGCAGTGGATGAGAGCAGAGCTGCTGCTGGCAGGTGCTGACAGTGGCCCACTGCTGCCAGCTGTGTTGCAGGGGTTGGCTGGGGTGGCAGAGGCAGCGTGGCACTGGCAGGCACTGGGGCGGACACAGTTTCAGAAGCAGGGTGGCGCTGGCTGTGAGGTGATGACAGAGCGGCTGCTGCTTGCTGGGTGGGGATATGGTGAGGTGTGGGTTGGGGGCTGGTGGGGGCAGGGCGGGGCTGGGGCTGGGGGAGGGGGGCTGCATGCATCTGGGCCACTTCACGGAGCAGTGCCTGCAGGCCTGCCACCAGGGTGGCTTCCAGGGTGGAGGGTGAGCAGGCCTGCTGGGGGGCTTGCCCAGCACTGACCTGCACCGCCTCACCCTGGCCCGCTGGCACCGCTACAGCCTGACCCACTTGCCTAGACTCGTTGGCCTGAGCCGCTGGCCCTGCCTCCAACTGCTCTGCTGCAACCACCTCAGCCTGCACCGCTGGCCCTGGCCCTGGCTGCACAACTGCCTCCGACTCAGCCTCCAGCTCAGCTTCCAGCTCAGCTCCCACATCCGCCTGCACTGCTCGCCCTGCGGCAGGCCAGTGCAGCTGCTGCTGCACCACTGACACCACCTCCACCGTGTGCCCTGGCTGCTGCTCAGCTGTGCCCGCCGTGATGTGCTCCGGCCACAGTGTCTTAGGCAGCAGGGCCGCCTGAGCCCCTGGCTGCCACTGCACTGGTTGGCTGCTGTGACAGGCTGAGCTCTGCCGGACAGCTGACGAGCCGGGCAGCTGCACAGCATGTGGGTCGCCAGTGCTTGGCAGCATGGTCACGCTGGCGGTGCGGATGACGGACGGGGAGGAGAGCAGGAGTAGGATGGGAGCCTCAATGACTGCATCATCCGCCACCTGGGTGGGGATGCTGTGCAGGTAGGTCACGCATGGCTCACCCATGCGCACCATGCGTGGGGCAGGGCCACAGGGGGCTGGGCTGGGGCTGCCCATTGGCGTGGCGGGGACGATGGCAGCCCCGCTAGCCTGTGTGGTCTGTGTTCCACAGCCTGCAACTGGGCTCAGCACATGAGTACCCTCCAGGCGTCTGTCTAACTCACCGCCCGTGCCCTGCTCATGCATGGTGGAGCTGAGCCGGGCTCGGCAGGGGTCACCCTCAGGCTGTGGTGGGGCAGCAGCTGCTGCCTGTGTGGCCAGGTCGTCATGCACACTCATGTGGCTGCCTTCCACCTGTCTGCCAGGCCTCTTCTGGCAGGCACCCTCTAGCTCCTCACTGCCCAGCTGCTCGCCAGGCGTGCGCATAGTGTCACACCCAGCTGCTTGCCGCCCTGACCCCTCCCTGCTGCTGCCCAGTGGCTGCCGCCTGGCGTGCTGCTCCCCGCCCTGCACCCCTGACTGAGCCGGGTGCTGCAGCGCCTCCACCTGGCCCCTGCAGCCAGGCCCTGCGCCCACTGCCTGGTCAGCCACAGGGTCAGGGGGTGGCGGCCAGGTGCTGCCCTGCACGCCCACATCACGCGTCTCAGGGTCTGTCTGCGCACCCGCATGGCTCACCACAACACACCCCTGAACCCCTGCAGCCACACCTGACACACCACCACCCACAGCGCTGCTGCCACCGCCCTCAGGACCAGCTTCTGCTGCTGCTGCTGCAGCTTGGCCAGTGCCAGCGCCAGGGCTGGGGTGCTGGCTTGCATGGTTGAGCAGCTGGTAGGAAGCTGCCTCACCCAGCAGGCTGAAAGCACTGATGCTTTGCAGGTAGTCAGGAGCAGCAGCCCTGGCCAGCACCTCATCTGCAGCTATGGAGCTGCCCAGAAGGCCCAGACTTCCAGCTGCTCGCAGCAGGTCGTGGCTGTGCAGCGTGCTGGTCAGGGGGCCAGGGAGGGCAGGGCCCGGGGCTGTGGCAGTGCTGCCCAGGCTGGCCCAGGGCCACAGCTCAGTGGCCAGGTCGTGAGAGGGATGCAGCGGCAGAGCAGCAGGTGGAGGGAAGCTGGCAGCGAAGCTAGGCCAGGGCGGGGGGCTGCTGGAATGGTTTGCTGCAGTGGTGGAGCTGGAGGGGCTGAATGTGTGGCTGGCCAGTAAGCTGTGCAGGTGGGCTGGATGCGCTGGGGCAGTGGAGGTGGTGGGGGTGGGGTTTGGGTAGGGAGAGGAGGTGAGGAAGGGGTAGGGGGTGAGAAGGTGGGTTGCGTCCAGGCGCAGCTCTGCCCCAGGTCGACTGGGGCTGTGGCCCAACGAATTGCTGCCAGCAGCGTCCAGGGTGCTTCGCCAGTCTCCGTCCCCTAGGCTGGGGTCAGGAAAGCTGTACCCAGCCATGTGGTCAAACAGAAAAGCATCAGGGCATGCGCCATCTCCCTCAGCCCCACCTCCAGCATAGTGCCTGGTCTGTGCTGCTGCTGCTGCTGTCACGTCTGGCATCACCCTGCAGGCTGATGAGGGAGGTGCTGCTGCTGCTGCTGTGTATGTGGAGTGCAAGTCAAAGCCACCCCAGAGGTGGAGGGGGGTCACCCCAGCTGCAGTGCTGCCAGGGGGTGGCTGCCCAAGCGCTGCCGCCGGCCCCCCAGCCCACCTCCCAGCAGCGGGTTCCTGATGGAGGCTCCCCAGACTGTCCACAGGGGTTAGGCTGGTGGGCAGGGGCAAGGTGTCGAAGGAGTAAGGGGTGTGGGTTGTGTGGGGCCTGTCCACATGTCCTCGGGCCCAATCAGCTCCTGCATCTGCCTCGCCTGTGGGCCTGTGCCTGCTGCCATGCTGCTCCTTGGCTGAGCTGACAAACTCGTTGATCCCGGCTTCGTTGCACAGCCAGCGCAGGGCGGCAGCAGCCATGCCGGCATTGAACCCACTCACACCACTGTCAGAGACTGGCGGCTGAGGGGCAGGTGCTGGACCAGGGTCACTACCAGCTGCCCGGCTCCCTGACCCCTCCCTGCCCAGCTGCTCCCCAGGTCCTGCTAGCAAGCTGTGAGGCCTGTCCCCAGTGCTGCAATCCCAGGGTTGAGGGGCAGGTGCTGGACCAGCGTCTTCCCAGACTGCCTGCCGCCCTGACCCCTCCCTGCTGCTGCCCAGTGGCTGCCGCCTGGCGTGCTGCTCCTCGCCCTGCACCCCTGCCTGAGCCAGGTGCTGCAGCGCCTCCACCTGGCCCCTGCAGCCAGGCCCTGCGCCCACTGCCTGGTCAGCCACAGGGTCAGGGGGTGGCGGCCAGGTGCTGCCCTGCACGCCCACATCACGCGTCTCAGGGTCTGTCTGCGCACCCGCATGGCTCACCGCCACCCACCCCTGACACCCTGCAGCCACACCTGACACACCACCACCCACAGCGCTGCTGCCACCACCCTCAGGACCAGCTGCTGCTGCTGCTGCTGCAGCTTGGCCAGTGCCAGCGCCAGGGCTGGGGTGCTGGCTTGCATGGTTGAGCAGCTGGTAGGAAGCTGCCTCACCCAGGCTGGGGTGTGCAGCAGCTGTGGGCTTTCCTGCTCCATCATGCAGTGCAGAGGCTGTCTCAAGCACCTGCCTACCCGGCTGCAGGGTGGGTGGGTCAGCCAGGGGAGCCCCGGGCCTCCCCTGCATGGCAAGCTGTGGCAGCTGCACCGACAGCTCCCAGTGCCCCTGCCTGCCTCCCCCAGCAGCCGCCAGCAGCATTGACCCCGCCAGCCCAGTCTGGCCCTGGAGAGCGCTCAGCTGCATCCCTCTGGTGACAACAGGGCTGAGGGGCTGGCCACGCGGGTGAGGGAGGGCGAGGGCGCTGGGGCTGGCCCTGGACCTGACACGCACCCTGGAAGGGGAGCGCTGCCTGCCTGCTGCCTGCCTGCCTGCTGTCGCCTTGCCTGCAGCTTGCTCGGCCGCTGCCTGCCTGGCTTCCACCTGCCTGACTGCTGACTGCTTGGCTGCTGGCTGCACAGACCCTGGGCAGTCAGGGCTAGTGCTGTTGCTATGCTGCCTGGCCAAGAAATGGTGGTGGTGGTTGTGGTGGTGGTAGTTGGCAGGAGGGCATGGCAGGTGCTCTGGGGACGTGACATGCAAGCCTGGCTGCATGGACACCAGCTCTGTGTGAGGTGTGTGCTTGACCTGCACAGCTGGGCTGCTATCTAAGCTGCTGCTGTCCTGCAGGCCTTGAGGGTGAGGGCCAGGCGTGTGGCAGGGTGAGCCCTGGTCTGAGTGCCTGCTGTCCAGCTCTTCCTGGCTGACCTGCTCTTGGCTGCTGCTCGACCGCTGGCTGCTCAGGCTGGGGCTGGTCAGACCACGGCCACTCAGGCCCAGGCTCATGGCTGCCACACGGGCTGTGTCTTCCAAGCCAAGCTGGGCCTGGTAGCCCGACTTGACTCGGCTGCCTGAGTTGTGCTGCAACAGGTCAGGTGGCTGGCTCGCAGTTGAGCTTGCCCACAGCTTGTGGGGTGATTGGGTGGCCGCTGTGCCCAGGGCTGGTCTGTGCTGGCTGACCCAGGGCTGGTCTGTGCTGGCCTGGGCCTGAGGGGCTGTGAGGTGGTGGGGTGGAGGTGACTGGCACCCAGGGCTGTACCCCGGCTGCTGCTGGTCAGCCAGTCGCTGCTGCACCAGCCCGGCACCAGCTGCGATGCGCTGCTGCTTGGCAGGCGCCTTGATGCACTCAGCACCTGACCAGCTGTGTACTGGCAGGCCTGGCACCTGCACCACAGTACAGCCACACAGCAGCTTGGTATGCCGGCTGCTGCGCTGCTGCCTGCAGCCGCAGGGGCAGCCACGGAGCAGAGCACCAAGCAGATGCGGACCTTTCTCGCCTCACAGCTCAGCACACGTACACACACACAATGATTGATCTGGTGCAGGTGCTGTGAGCAGCCCCACACAGCAGCCAGGCCCCTGCGGGCTGCCCTAGCCCTCCTCACCTGCAGGGGCGCCTCAGTGCCTTCATCACTGGAGAGCTCATCAGCAGGCTGGGCATGGCCATGCCTAGACCACACACACCCTGTGGCTGCTGACCTGTGCAGCACCGCCCCTGCCTGGGTCCCCCTTGGTGACACCACAGCCATGGCAGACAAGGCGACCTGCAGCCGGCCCCCTCCCACCTCCACCGCTTGCTGGCCGGCTGCCCACCCCCTGCTGCTTGAGAGGGTGCCAGGGGCGTTGGCATTGGGAGCAGCAGCAGAGTGCTGTGCGTCTGAAAAGCTGAGGGGTGGCCAGGCAGCTTTGCCCATGCCATGAGCCCGTGCCCCTGTGCCTGCAGCTCGGGTCCTTGCAGGGGCTACCTGAAGGCCACCAGCTGCCTGAGGCTGAGCCAAGGCCGCACCAGCACCAGAGCTCCCAGTGTTGCCAAGCTGCTGGTGTACGGAGGAGCCACAGGGCTGGCCCCCAGACACCCCGGGTGCAGAAGGCTGTGAGGTGCTGCCACCGCCACCTGCCCTATTGTTTGAGTCACTGGCAAGGCTGGGCTGGGCGAGGGCTGGCCCTGCAGGCTGGCCCCACGCCCCAGCTTGCTTGCGAAGGACCTTGAAGTGTGCTGCAGACTGCTGTGAGCTGCAGCCCAGGGCCCTGTTGCCAGGCTCAGGGCCAAGACTTGTGGGTGTCAGCAGTGTGGTTGCAGGCAGAGCACTGCCACCCTGATCGCCCGGCACCACCTCGTCCTCACTGCTGTCGCTGCTGCTGTCCAGCAGACCCCGCCTGGGTGCCCTGGGCCTGCTGCCTGCACTGCTGCCTGGGGTCTCAGCCAGTCGGCTGCTTTCCAGCAGGGCTGTCTGGGCAGGGCCTGGGGCAGGGCGAGCAGGAGAGGGTGCTCTGCTGTCCCGCCGTACTTGCTGCTTTGCCGCTCCAGCAAGCCTGCCTGCTGAGGCTGTGCTGGGCGGTCGAGATGGCTGGACGTCCACATAAAGAGTTGATGGGGCGGCGTGTTGGTGGACAGGCACTGTGGGTTGGGGCGTTGGGCACACCACTGGCACGGCAGCAGGGCCAGTGAGGGCACGGTGGGTGCTCCCTGCTTGCTGGGCAGTGGGTGTACGGGTGTTGAGAGACATTGGCTGCTTAGGGGGCTCAGGCGGGAGTGGTGGGTCGAGCTCGCCCTGGCTATCATCGCTGCTGAGCACAAGGCGGGTGGAGGCGGCAGCCAGCTGCCTAGAGACGCCTATGGTAGCGGTGGCTGCCTGGGCAGGGTACACGACACTCGTGCGGAGCTGAGAGGAAGCTGGACTCGGCCCTGGGCTGACCTGCTCATCGCTGGAGCTGTCAGCCACCATGGCTACGGCTTGGGTGGCTGCTGCTGTGATTGCAGCGGGCGATGCAGGCCGCATCTTTGCCACACTGCTGCTTCTGCTGACTTGTGCATGGGGTAAGGCACGGGTGTGGCTTGACCTGCCTGGCATAGGCAGTGGTGCAGGCCGTGCCATGTCCTCATCTGAGCTGTCGATGCCCAAGGAATGGTGTACCGCGCTACCGGCCCTAGCGGACCCAGTCTGCATAGGCCTGCCCTGCTTGCTGTCTCCAAAGAATTGTTGGGTGCTGTTGCCATAGGCACTGTGCTGTGGGTACCTGTCGCCCGCTGGACTGATGAGTGGAGTGCTGTCATCCCTATTGGACGCATGCTTTGATTTTTGAGAGTGAGCAGAAGCAGCTGAAGGGGGCCTGTTCCACCTCAGCGTGGCACTGGCAGCACTGCTGGTGCCTGAGCCAGCTAAGGGCAGCACGGTGGTGGCCCCAGGCAGCCTAGCAGGCATGCCAAGCCCAGGTGCCGACCTGGCAGCAGGCAGCAGGCGGCACCGCATGAAAGCGAGCGTAGCCGTGGTGAGTGACGTGGCTGGGATCACAGGCGCTCACTGCATGCTGCCAGGGGCAGCCATCACTGTATGCCAGGGGCAGTCAACACTGTGGGAAGGCAACTCACCGCTTGGCTGACTCGCCACCAGGCGGAGGTGCGTGACGGCTGTCCCTTGATGCTGTCTTGCCTCCCCCTCGTCCACCGCTGTGGTGTTGGCCCATTGCCTGAGGGCCCGTGCCTAAGGGTGCTGCAGCTGTAGTAGGGCTACTGTCAGAGCTGCCAGCGGGTGCTGACATGGATGCATGGCTACGAGGGGGCGTGGTGGGTCTGGGAGGTGGGACAGATGAGCTGTCTAGCTTAGGGGCCTTATGGGCCCTGCTCCTGGAATCGGCATTTGGTCTGGGCTGGCTAGGCTGTGTGGCTCGCTGAGGCTTGTCCTCCTCGCTGCTGCCACTGGACTGGACCAGCTTCCGGGCCGCTGCAGTGGCGGCACTGCTGTGAGGCCGCAGCCTGCAAGAGCAGGCGCAGAGAGGAGCAGGGCATTGGGTTGGTGGCTGGCACATCACGGAATCAATTCACTTTGCTACTGCCTGTGTCACGCTGATTTCCAATGATAATACTGTGCTCCTGCTAATGTTGCTGCTGGAAACTCCTGTTAGCTAGCACTCTAGTCCCGCAAGAGTGGGTAGTAGAAGTGATGCGTATATGCAGTGCTCAATGAGGTTGTAAGGAAGCATGCAAGGCCCATCAGATCAGATTTACAACGAGCTGTTAAGAAAAAGGGCAGGAGGGAGGTCTAAGCTAGGCTACGGCTCACTGGCCATGACTTCCCCTACCCACCTGGGCCCCTGGCCTTGACCAGGCGGTTGTCTGCTCGCAAGGGCGGAGCGAGGATCGCCCTCGCAGTCCGAGGAGCTGTCACTACCAGCCAGCATACGCCGCGCAGCTTTCGCTTTGTCTTGGCTGACATATGGCTTGGGTGCCTCTTCCTCGCTGTCAGAAAGCAGGCGGGAACGGGACTTGGCATTTGTACCGCGGCTCATTCAACGTTACTTGGTGCGCATTTGTGTTCACTATCCTGGCTTCTAATGTTCTGACACTCCTGCTTACTACATCTGCTGTTGACCGGTGTGTTGTTTTGACCGGTTATTTTAGCCGGTTCACATACGATCAATTCATAGTTCGGCTTGCTTCTGTCCAAGGTTTGCTGCCCGTGAGCGAGCGTTGCGTGCGCCGTTTGGAGCAGTGTGAGCTAAAGCAACCCTGGCCTAAGGAATGGGTACCCCCAGCAAGGGCGGGGGATCACCGGCTGCTGCACCCAGCTTTGAGGAGGCGCGGCCTGATGAAATGCACCGTAGTGCCCCACGCATCCTGCCACAGCCCCCACGCATCCTTTGAGCCTGAGCGTAGCACTCCAACGCTAGCCAAGGCAGCCACACTGCCGTTAGCCTCGGAGCCAGGGCGCAGCGTTCCCCTGCCAACCAAATGCACTAGGCGCCAGGGTTAACAGGCAGATGAGCCTACTGAGGGCAAGGGCAAGGGCAAGGGCAAGGGCAAGGGCAAGGGCAAGGGCAAGGGCAAGGGCAAGGGCAAGGGCAAGGGCAAGGGCAAGGGCAAGGGCGTAGTCAGCGAAACGAGCCGAAAAGGCTCGAGTATGAAGAGTCCCGCGGTCAGTTTGACTATCAGGCCATGTAGTCTACTGTGATTAATTTGTGAGGGCAGGATGTTTCAAGCATTAGCACAATATGCCAATCATTGCCAGCATGGTCACAAGGCCCCGTTTGGCGGCCACCTAGGCCTTTGCTAGCACCCCCCTGAGGCCCGCGGCGCCACCCCAACCAGCTTGCACCTATAGATGTTCCACATGATCCATCTCTGGCCAGAGTCTGGGGCGAGACGACATGTGCAGAGCTCGCATGCTTCTCGCAGTCCCAAAAGCCCTATGTAACAGCACCCCTTCACACACGAGCGGAAATACACGAGGCTGGAGCGATGCTACCGCACACCTTCTGGTCACCCCCGCCATTGGCTGCACCCCTGATAAAGTCCGACCGGTCTTTAAGAGTTTTACAACGATTTTTGTGCAGGGCGGTGCAGCTCATCAAATCGAAGCTAGCGGGCTGCTCGGGCTGATGTGCACCTGTGCCGGGGCGGGCGGGGGTGCTGAGAGATTAGGTCGCGTTGTGTTGGGAATAGCCTACTTAGTGGGGCTGTAATCAGAGAACAGCTATCGCGCTGAGCGGCCCAGCTATTCAAATGTTTGAATTTTCGTCGGGCGCAGTACCCCCCCTAACATGTGTTCTAGTGCTAGTGCTAGTGCTGATGACATGTTCAAGGGTGTTGTATGGCGTGTGGCCTGTCCCTGCACCCGAACAGCGTGCAACTCGTGTCACGTCAGATTCCTTTAAAATTGCACTTTTTCCGGCTGCCATATGTAGCGTGAGGCTACAGCGGTCAATAGTGTTAAGAGGTCGCCTGAGCAGACTAGGGCGTAGTCAAGGATGTCAAGGATGTCAAGTCTGCCTGGGAGTTGAACCCAGCCTCAGAACACCACCACCAGTTCAGATCTTACACTTGCATGAGGAGATCTCAGATCCAGATTTGCATGACCGCATGGACATGCTACATTCCTCCCCACCTGGCTCAGCTGTCCTCAGCTGACCTTAACTGGTGGTTGCCCCGCTCAGGCACTGGTGTGCCGTCACTCGCGCATACTAGCGCTTGGTGTTCGAGTTCCCACACACGCATCAGGTCTGATCATCAGCCTCCTCCATGTCGGCTCCCAGGTTGCACTCCTCTGCATACTGCCTCAGCAGCTCTTGGCAGCCTGTTAGCTGGGACCTAGGTTCCCACGTGTTGTGCTCATCACCATAACCCTGCCACTTCACCAAGAACTCCAGCCTGGGCTTCTTGGGCTCGCTCTTCTTGTCCTTGCCCTTGCGCTTGCCTGTGTTTACCAGCCGATGGTCCAGCACCCTCTCAACAGTATACACAGGCTCTCCGTCAAGCCACTGCTCTGGAGGGGGACTGGAGACACCAGGCACTGCGCTTGACCCATCAGAGCGGTAGGGCTTCACTAGAGACACATGAAACACGTCGTGGAACCGAGACCACTGCTGAGGTAGCTCCAGCTTCACAGCTGCCTCTCCCACCATGTACTGCACTTCAAAGGGACCGACATAGCGTGGCTTCAGTTTACGGACACCGGGTTGAGCAGAATGTCCCCTCATGTTCTGTGTGCTCAGGAGCACCATGTCGCCAGGAGCAAAAGTCGCATGACGCCGCTTCCCATCCGCATACACCTTTTGGCGCTTCTGCGCCTTCTCTAAGCATAGCCTAGCCTGCTCCACAGCTCGCCGTATGTTCAGGACAAAGTCATGCGCTCGTGGCACCTTCTGTGGCAGGTCTAGCAGCTCAGCTCTCCGCGGGTGGTAGCCGTAATTTAGATAGAATGGAGTGAAGCGGGTCGACTCCTGCCTCGCATTGTTAATGGCGAATTCAACCAGGGGTAAGTGTTCTGCCCAATCCCTCTGATCCGGCCTGATGTAATGTCTTAACATCTCTTCCACCACTCGGTTCATGCGTTCTGTTTGTCCATCTGTTTGGGGATGATAGGCGCTAGACAGATTCACTTGCACCCGGAGCAGCTTTGCCACCTCAGCCCAGAAATGGTTCTTGAATTGGGGCCCGCGGTCGCTGATCACGTCTCTGGGCATGCCATGCAGCCTGAACACGTGCTCAATGAACAGCTTCGCGTATTGAGGGGCTGTGATGCTCTCCCACGTCTTGACCAGGTGCACCATCTTAGTCAGCCTATCAACAAACACCAGAATAGAGTCATACTTCTGTGGCCCACTTGCAGGCAGCTTGACAATGAGGTCCATGGAGACACTGTCCCAGGCCCGCAAGGGTATAGGCAGCGGTTGCAGCTTGCCAGCAGGCTTCAAGGAGCTGGCTTTGTTCACTTGGCATGAGTGGCAGTTGCGCACGTAGTGCCGCACATCCTCCGACACTCCAGCCCAGTCAAACCAGCGTGTCACCTGGTCAAGAGTCTTCGATACACCCAGGTGACCTGCTGCCTGGTTGTCATGCATGGTGCGCATTACCCTTTGCCTCAAGGGCTTGCTGTTTGGTACCACCACCTTGCCATTCTCAGTTAGCCACAGCCCCTCCAGCCTGTGTAGCTGGGACGTGTATGCCTCATTGTTGAAGCGCTCGTCATCAACATACGCGCTCCTGATGGCCTGCAGTAATGTTAGTGGGTCACTGCCCGGCTTGCCTTCACCTTGCTTGCTTGTGGTTGGCTGTGGTGTGGTGCGCTGCAGGGCTTCCCCCCCACCTGGCTGTGCTCCTGGGCGCGCAGGAGGCAGCAGCCGGGCACTAGCCAGGTCCTCAGGTGGGTGGTCCGCTTGACTCGACCGCGCTCCAGGGCTTGCATTAGGCAGCAGCCGCGCACTAGCCAGGTCTTCCTCCCCACCTGGCTGTGCTCTAGGGCGCGCATGCAGCCGGGCTTCAGCCAAGTCAGCATGTTGGGTGGTCCGCTTGGGCGCTCCAGGGCTTGCATTAGGCAGCAGCCGGGCACTAGCCAGATCTTCCTCCCCACCTGGCTGTGCTCTAGGGCGCGCATGCAGCCGGGCTTCAACCAAGTCGGCATGTAGGACCTTGTAGCCCGAGCGATGGTCATTGTCTCTACCTGAATGTGCTCCTGGGCGCGCAGGAGGCAGCAGCCGGGCACTAGACAGGTCACGGGGCGCCAGCTTGCCCTCACGGTACGCAGCCTCTCGGGCAATCACCCGCTCCATCTCAGCATTCTCATGGAGCCGGGCGGCCTGGCTTCTTGTTGTCATGACCGTGATGAGGCCATCAGCCCATGGAGACAAGACTGCCACAGCCACAGATATGTTGTCACAGCCAGCAGGTGTATCTTGATGGGCCAGAGCCGGGTTGCGGCTGATAGGGTCAGCCACGTTGTGCACTCCAGGTTTGTACTTGATTTCATACTTGTAACGTGACAATTCCTCCATCCACCGCGTCTGCCTTCTAGACAGCGTTGTTTGTGTTTGCAGGTAGATGAGAGGGTTGTGATCTGTCTCAATTGTAACATCAACTGCTCCATCTAGATAGCACCGCCACTCTCTCACTGCCCGAACAATGGCCAGCAGCTCCTGCTCTCCTGTGGTATACCGGGTCTCTGCAGGTGACAGCTTCTTGCTGGTGTAGGCTATGGGCCTGCCTTCTTGCATCAACACACCGCCCGTGCCCAGTAGGGATGCATCAGTGCACACCACAAAGGCTTTTGTAAAATCAGGCAGGGCCAATACAGGTGCGGAGCATAGAGCTTCCTTCAAAGCATTGAAAGCGGCCAGTTCAGCCCCAACGAACACTGCCCAGTTATACTTTGCTGCGGCCTCCTTGCTCGTCAAATTTGTGAGTGGTGCGGCGATTGCGCTGAAATTGGGAATGAACCTTCGGAAGTAGTTTGCCAAGCCCAAGAACGCCTGCAAATCTTTCACACTGCGTGGCGCCGGCCAGTCCTTCACCACCTGTACCTTCGCAGGGTCAACGGCAATACCATCGCCGCCCACGATGTGCCCCAGGAACACTAACTTAGGCTGATTGAACTCGCACTTCGACATTTTTGCGTAAAGCTTGTGCTCTCGCATGAGCTGCAGCACTTCTCTCAGGTGCACCAGGTGCTCTTCAGGGGTGTTACTCATCACCAGGATGTCATCAATATAGACCAGCACCGACTTGTTGATTAGGGGCTTAAACACCGTGTTCATAACCCGTTGGAAGGTAGCAGGAGCATTTGTCAGCCCAAAACATAGCACTTTAAACTGGAACTGGCCCACAGGCGTCAAGAATGCCGTCTTTGGCACGTCCTCCTCTGTAATCCTGATTTGATGGTAGCCTGCCTGCAGATCCAGGCTGCTAAAGACCTTCTTGCCAGCCAGCTTGTCAAACAGCTCATCAATCCTTGGTAGGGGGTATCTATCTCTCACTGTCAGCTTGTTCAAGGCACGATAGTCAATGCACATTCTCAGGGTGCCATCCTTCTTCTGTACAAACAGGATGGGTGCCCCATATGGACTGCTACTGGGCTCAATCAACCCTTTAGCCAGCAGCTCAGCAACTTGCTTTCTCACTTCAGCGTCCTCCCTAGGACTCAGCTTGTACATGCGGCGATAGGGTGGTACCGCCCCTGGCTCCAGCCTAATGGTGTGCCCCACCTTCCTATCAGGTGGCAGCCCCTCAGGCATGCTCTCAAACACATCAGCAAACTCTGCCAGCAGCCCCTCCAACTGTGCTGCTGGTACCAGCCAGGGATTCACTTCAGCACTCCTGGCTCCTTCTGAGCCCACCACTGCAGCTGCTAAGCTGCCTGTGTGCCAGCCCTCCCTATCATTGCCATCACTAGGCTGCACGAGCATTAGCCAGCTGCTGCAGCCCTGGCGCAACAGCCTCGCAGTCTGCCCTGCGCTCAGCACTCCTGCAGCCTCCTTGCAGCGCTGTTTCTCCATTTCTGCCACAGCTGCAAAACCCGGCAGATGCTTGGGCCGCAGCGCAAACAAGTTCTCCGGTTTCCCCGAATTTGTAGCCTGCAAGGTGCAGACTCCGTGCTTTGGTTTTAACACCGCGTCATAGTAGGACAGCCAGTCTGCCCCCAAAATCAAGTCCACACCAGCCAGCATGCCTGGCATGATTTTGGCGAAGCACCCCACTTTGCTCTTCTGTATCTCCAATGGTCCCACAAACTGCTCACGAATGTGCACTGTGTCGTTGTTTGCAGTTAGCAAGTTTAATGGTCTCTCCAAGATGTGCCTTGTCAGCATTGGGTTCTTCTGCTTATCCAACCACTCTTTGCTCAAGATGCTATGAGTAGCACCAGTGTCCATCATTACCCTGCACGGCTTTCCTCCATATCTAGAACAGAAAAGGTAACTGCAGCTCTGCTCCTGCTGCAGCCACGGTAGGTGCATCCATGGTGTCAATGAGCATCTTACACATTGAGCCCTCATTGAACAGAACCATCGACTCACATCCTGGCGGTTCAGCACCATCTACCAGCCAGGCAAAGCCCTATTTGTTGTTGGCACAGTCCTCAGTCCTGTGCCCCCAGCCCTTGCATGCCTCGCACTTGGGCCCCTCAATGAAGGCTGGCCTAGCCCTTGGCTGGTGACCATGGCTCCATCCACCACCCAGGCCACTGCCACTGGCGCTACCGCCACTGCCTCCATAGCCGCTGCCGCTGCCTCCATGGCCGCTGCCACTGCCTCCATGACCGCTGCCACTGCCTCCGTGGCTGTTGCCACCAAAGCCACTGCCACTGCCATGGTTAGGCCTCTTTCTGCGCTCCTCTTCCTCACGTGGCCTCTGCCAGCCTCTGCGCAGCTCCTGCACCTCACGCAGGATGCTCTCCACCTTGCTGTCAATCAGTGCCTGCGAGGGAGGACGGCCAACACTACGGCCTCTCAAAGCACCCCGGCCTCTTCCTCGTCGCACAAACACTGCAGCAGTTCCATTTTCTTCATCAGCATCGTCAACACTCTCCGTCACTTGAGCAATGGGAGCAGCAGAGGGCGAGAAACTTGCAGCCAATTTCGCAGTGCGCATAGCCACTTCACGACCCCGAGCAAACTGCATCAATGCATCCACTGAGTCCCATCGCTTGCCCTCCTGGGTTCGAGCACAGTCACGCTTCAAGTCAGGCCTCAGACCATTCACGTAGTACATGCACAGCAGCTTTTCTGGCAGCTTGTGCAGGCGCATGGCAAGCAAGCTGAACTGCAGGTTGTAGGACATCAGCTCACTACCCTTCTGCTGGTACTCTCCCTTCACCAATTTCTCCATCAGGTCCTCCTCAGTATTTTGTCCACTACTGCCAGTAGCCTTTCTCAAGTATGACACCAGCTCATCATCAGTCAGCTCCTTCCCTTGAGCTTTCAGGTTACTCACCAGTTGGATCACAGCGTTCTTGAGGTCACCTTGTGTCGCTGTCATTACGCCCACCAGCAATGGTTGCTGTGCAGCACAGCAGTAGGCACGAAGCTCCATCAGCCATGCATCAAAATCTCTGCCGTGCAATGCATCATCAAGTTTCCATTTCTCAGGTGGCACGACTGTGGTCTTCACAACATGCTGTCCCACAGCGCCAAACAGCTGCTTTGCACTCGCCTCAATGCCACTGGGCCACACCGGGCCACCACTCGGCCCTTGCCTGGCCTCCTCACGGCCATTGGCCTCATTTCCACCACAAGGGCCTCCATTGCCCACATTTCCACCACAAGGGCCTCCATTGCCCACGGGCCTCGCCCGATTTTCATTGCTCTGCCCCGGACTGCCACCGTCAGGCCTTGTATCACCGCCTCTTTCCAAACGCCGCAGCTGAGCCTGCAGCTCGGCCACCTGCTTCCGCAGTGCCTCAGTATCCTGACCGCCGTTTGCCCCGCGCACGGATGTGTCGCCCGGGCCGGATGGATCAGTCATAGTAGTATCTGTGCGACGCAAAACACCAGCATCATTGAGCAGGCGCGCAACCTCACTTGCATCCGACGTGTTTGCAAGTCGTTGCAACAAGCTTTGCATATCTGCGGGCTGCGGCGCCTGTGTCGCGGACATTCTAGAGACACTATGCGACTGCTGCTATAGAGAGCGTGTCACCGCTGCGATGGCTGCTGTGTTGCTCAAACGTTACCGGCCAGTTGTTGGCGAACAGCCTCCATCTCGCGTTGTTGATCCGGTGAAAATGGGAACTCGAGTAATCCACCGGACTGTCTCCACCAGCCCACGTAGTCTTCTCCTTGTAGCGAATCGCACAATGCCGCACGACCTACCCAAGAACCATCCACAGCCAGGGTATCGGTCGGAAACCACTGTAGCGTGAGGCTACAGCGGTCAATAGTGTTAAGAGGTCGCCTGAGCAGACTAGGGCGTAGTCAAGGATGTCAAGGATGTCAAGTCTGCCTGGGAGTTGAACCCAGCCTCAGAACACCACCACCAGTTCAGATCTTACACTTGCATGAGGAGATCTCAGATCCAGATTTGCATGACCGCATGGACATGCTACACCATAACTGTCCACCGAGGACGTCAAATGATGTATCACCAGCTCAGCGCGGCTCCTTGTGTGGTCACCTAACGTGTTTGGAAAACAGAAACGCGTTGTCTTGATGTGTGGGCAGTTTCATGTGGGGGGGTGAACACTCATATCAGCTCAGTTTATGCATCTTTTTGACTGATTCTAGGTGCGTTGGGCTGAAAAAGAACCACAAACACCGATGCGGAGACCACCTTGACATTGCTGTCACATGTGGACTGAACCCGTGTTGCAGAATGCGATTTATAGCGCTGTTGCATGCTGGTTTAAAAAATAGTTTGGATGCGCCGTTCACGCCGCGCTGGGTCCAAGCTGCCTACAGCGGTTGCTAAGAGTGTCTGCGTGGCGCCAAAACACGTCGCGTGTTGGGGGCCAGCCACCCGGCAAACCGCTGGGGCTGGCCGCACTCTAGTCAAGCCATAAGCAGCTCATCGCACGATTCGGCGGCCTCATCCGTGCAAAAATGAGTTAGATGTGATGTCTTGAGCCATGGGGGTGCAGCCAATCTGCGTCGCGCTTGCACCTGCGCGCCCGAGCTGCTGGCACCCACGGTGACCGGCAGTTTGCCAGGCACGCGAACGGTTTCGCTATGCGCGATGGGCCTTTCAATTGCTGCCTAACAACACCCACAACGCGGGATGCAGAGTTCTTCGCTGCGGTACACTGCGGTACACTTTACGCATGGAGCCCAGTTTTCTCAGTGTCCTCCCATTTGGCCCCACTCGCACTTGCAGGCCTGTACACTCCATAGCTAAGGCCCCTGGCACTAGAGTTTGTCAACGAACAGCAGTTTTTGCTTTACCATCAATCCATGCCGTAGGTGCATGCCACAACGTGCATACCCCCTGGCTGGGTACAGTAGATGAGCAACAAGTATCTAAAGGCAAACATCTAGTAGGACTGCAAGCACCCATCGCAGATGTGGTAGCAGAACACCCTTCCCGAGCAACTGCAACTCTTGCCTTATGGCCACAACAAAGATCACAACAAGATCTGTATACTCCATAGCTAGGCCTGGTCTCTTGTCCAATAGCTACACGCCCATGGCAACAAAGCAGAGCCCTATGGCAACACCCCATGCCCGGTGGGGCTGCCACGCTCAGCAATGTGCTTCTGCACGGCCTTCTGCCAGCCTGCCACTAGGGTGTTGCCGACTGGCTGATCCCTGGGCGGCACCTTGTGGTAAAGGAGGTAGGCCCTGAGCTGCTCGCGTCTGAACCGGGTTGCCTCCTTGGCTGAGGTGTTGCTGTAGTCTGCACCCCGTGCGTGTTGCTGGAATGCCTGCTGCAGCTGCTGCAGGGGGGCTTGGGTGGGCACGTTCAACACCATCTTGGCGTTCCCGTCTACCATGCACTTGGCCCTTGGCTCCGTCTGACTCCTCCGTCCTTGGCCTCCCGGTTGTCGTCTGCTGAGGCTGTCTCCTTGTCACGCTTCTGCTTGCGGAGCGTGAGGAGCCGAGCCTCAAAGTCTGCCAAGTCGATGTTGTCGAGTGCCCCAGGGTCGAGCTTGTTGTTGATGCTGCCGATCATGGCATCCAGCCCCTGCTTGGCGCTGTTGCCGTGCTTTGTGTGTTGCAGGCTGGACTCCACTGCGTGGTTTGAGATGGGTGCTGCCCCAAAGAACTGCCCCAAAGAAAATGGGGGAGCCAGCCGCAGCAGCTGGGGCAGGGCTGGGGGAGCCAACCGCAGCAGATGGGCTAGGGCTGAAGCAGCGGACAGCTGCAGTCACACGGTAGAGCACAACCTTGCCGTGTGCAGGGATAGTGCAGCTGTCCAACTGCACGTGAACGGCGAATGATCGCCGCAGCTCCTCCAGCTTGATGCTGGTGGTGGTCAGCTGCTGCTTGGTGTGGGCCAGCTCAGTGCGGGCCGCTGCCAGGTCTTTTCAGGCGGCCTCCAGGGCAGCCGCTGTGTCAGTGAGATGGGCCTGTGTGCCCTGCAGCTGTTGCAAGAACGCCTCCTCCAGCTGGTTGAACTGCTGCATAAACTCCAGCAGGTCTAACGGCGCGTTTCCAATGGACGGAGAAAAGAGAAAAGAGATCGCCCATGTGCATGAATTCAAACGCGTTTCCAATGGAAGGAGAAAAGAGAAAAGAGATGCATGGAAGTCCACTTTCCAGCCGCCGCCTACGCCTTCATTGATCTACACACGAGCTGCCCAGCAACATGGATAGCAGCAGCAGCAGCGGTTACAGCGGAAGTAGAGGCAGCCCCGGTTTGTTAAACAAGTTTAACAAGTTAAACAAAGGGAGAATGTTTAACAAATGTTTAACACGACCGCCAGGTCTCGCTCCGCAGTCGCGATGGAAGGCGAAGCAACCGCGACCCCAATGTTCGAACCAATGGTCACCCCCGCCATTGGCTGCACCCCTTTTTTTTTTTTTTTTTTTTTTTTTTTTGAGAGAAAGAGATTACAGGAGAAAGAAAGACTAACAAAGAGACTAAGAGAGAGAGAAAAAGAAAGACTAGACCATGTCTCGAGCAAGCTACCCCCTCCCTTCCTCAAAGAGGCAAGCAAACCCCACCCCACCACCCCACCACCAAACAGCGTCCAAACCACCCTACAACGGTAACTACACCCCCCCAAGGAAAGACGTCCAAACACCCCCCACACCCCCACCCTCAGCAACCCCTCCACCTCGCCGACCCTAGGGACCCCCGGACAACACAACATACACCCCTAGGCCCCCCAGCACCAAGGCACAACCCTCGCTGCCCCTCCGCCCCCACTAAACGAACACAAGAACCTAACCTAGGGCTCCCCAGAGACCTAACAGCCTCCAACCCCTCAAAACACTCAGAACCCCTAACAAGCTAACCCAGCTCAAGCAAGAGGGGCAAGGAAGGGGACGGGCCACTGCAAGGACAGGCGCACAACTAGCTCACCCGCCCCAAACGCCCTCTCCTCCCGCTGCCTGGCCCCCGCTACTATCCCCCCGGCCTCCCCTCCCCCTACCCTCTCCAGCGCCCTCTCCTCTGCCCCCTCCTTGGCGAACCACCCTCCTGACGGCTCCGGCCACAAACGGTCAAACTGGTCTGCGCCAAGCTCCGGGTCCTTACCCCTAAACCAGGTGGAGGGCACCGCTCCACAAAGGCCCACCCGGATGTCTCTGCCTACCGGGTGCCAGTCGCGTTTAACAGCGGAGGAGAGGGTGGAGACGACCTCCTCTGCCACTCGTTGCGCCACCATCTGCGGCTGGAGGGCTGTAGCGGCCCCGGAGCTGCGGAGACGCCACACCGTGCCTAGATAGGCCACGCGCAATCTGAGCCACAGCAAACTGTCTGGGGGCTGGAACGGGGGAGCCTCGCTGCGGGTGGGGCGACCACTGAGGAGCAGGAGGGCATCGCCGGAGGGGGGGCGGGTGCCGGTAAGGTGGCCGTACACATCCAACACCCACTCCCAGACCGGAGCCACGGCGGGGCAAGTGAGGAAGGCGTGGGTGAGGGTCTCCAGCTGGCCCGGCTGGCAGAGGCGGCAGGCGGATGAACCCGGGGCAGCAGCGCCCTTAAGGATGTGGCCCCACAAGGCCCCAACCATGAGGCTGCCGTGGAGCACCCGCCAAGCCACGATGGCATGCTCCCGGCGGAGGGTGGGGTCCATCAGCTCCTTCCACACCTGGAGACAGGACTGGCCCGGTCTAGTGGCTGCGGCCAGCTCATCCACCGTGCCATCGGGGGGGACTTGCAGGGTAGCTGGCTGCCTACCGGTGCGCCGGGGCCCTTGCTGGGCCTCCAGCTGCCGCTCCGCCCGCTCGGCTGCTCGTTGCTCCGGGGAGGGGCGGGGAGGGGCTCTGGCGGAGGTGTCTCGCCAGCGCGGCGCCTGGCTGCCTTGCACTTCCTCTGGGAGCAGCTCCTCCGCGTCCCTGCCTTGCTGCTCCCGCTCTTCCGCTGCTCGCTGGGCTGTAACTTGCTGAGCGCTGGCCTGCCACCGCTCCTCCAGCTCCCTGAACGCCCCTCCGTCAACTGCTGTCCCCTGAGCCACCCCGGCCTCCCGTGGGGGGCGCCTACCCCAAAGCACCGGCCACAGGCCCCCCCCAGGAGGGTAGAGCGCGTCAGCGCTGACTCGCTGGAGCTGGTGGAGGCGCACCTTGGCATCCCTGACCGTAAACTCCAAGAGGGTGGTGGTGCCCAAGCCCCACACCTGGGGATCCAGCTGCAGGTGGGCCCAGGGGCCTAGGAGCCACTCCTCCTTGGGCCAGGGAGGGGCCCCGGCCTTAAGCGCTGGGGCTCCACCTTGCCCTCCTGCTCCACACCCTCCCTGCCCCCCACCCCTGCCCCTTCCCCCGCTCCCTCCCCAGCCTCTGCCCCTCCCCCCCCCCCCTATCTACCCCCCCCTGCCCCAGGCCCTGACCACCCTCCTGCCCTTGCCCGCCCAGGCGCCCTGCAGGCAGAGGACGGAGGTGGGTAGCTCGCTCCTCCGGTGTCAAGAGGTAGTTGGGCTTGTTCAGGCGGGCCACCGCAGCCGGCTCCCAGACTGCCCCCTCCACCACCTGGAACGTCCCCAGGGGCCCCTGACCCGTGGGGTTAAGGGGGAAGAGCCGCCCGTTGGGGGCCACCCAGTGGGAGGGATGGAGCGCGGGGTGGCACCGAGCCACGAACCCCACCCCGGGCCCCACCCTCAGGCATTCCCAATCAGGCGGGGGGGGGTCACGGAGGTCCACCCACTGCTGCCAGGGCTCCGGGAGGCAGGCTCTAACCAGGTCAGCAGCCCACCGGGTGACACCCTCGAGCTGAGACTGCCGCTGAAGGGCCTCCCGCACGTGGCGGACATGGGTCCAACCCTGGCTCTCTGCCTCCTGCCTAGCAGAAGGGATCAGGCGGATCAGAGGGTTGAACCACAACGGTTCCGCCATCACTGAGTAGAAGGATTGACGCTCTGGGGGTACCACCCGGAACAGACGAAGTTGGGCCAAGGCGGCCACGTGAGCTTGCAGCCGCGGGGTGATAAGGCGCAAGGGAGGGGCGCTGGGGTCTGTGATGACCCAGGTGCTAAGGCCGTGGCGGGGGTCTGCCAAAAGGCTGTGGGTAAGGGGTTGCCAAGGGCGCACCCGGGGCGACCAAAGCTGGGCCAACATCTTCGCCCGCATGGCTGTGCTGATGACCCCTAGGTCTGGGAGCCCCACCCCTCCCTCCCGCCGGGGCATAACGCAGATGGCCTCGCTAGGGTACAAGCGGTTGCTGTTGGGGCTGCGCTCCTGGGGAAGGTCCGACGCAGCGACAAAGCGCTTGATGGCAAGGGCCATGGCAAGCGCCAAGGCTGTGGGAGGTTGCACGGCGGCCATCTGGTAGATGACCTTACTGGCCAGGCACTGCTGAGCCACCTGTACCCTCCCAAGCAGGTTGAGGCCCAGGGGCTGCCAAGGGAGGGAGGCCGCTGTGATGGCAGCTGCAGCACCACCATAGGCGGCCTCTCCTGTGGCAGCGTAAGAAGTCGCCCCTAGGGGGACCCCCAGGTGGCGCACCACCAACCCCGGCGGCGCGGCGCGGATGACCCCCCCTGAAAGAAAGAAAGAAAGAAAGACTACTCCCCCCGAAGCTTCAGGGGGCGTGCACTAAGGAACCGCGCGCCGCTTCTGGTCTTTCACACCATGGGAGGGGCCCCCGCGGGCTGACGTATGCCTAAAGGGCGCTCTCACAGCACGACACGCCCCGGCTCGGAAACGTGTCTACCCTCCTGAGCTTCATAGGAAATTAGCCTACTCCACTCCAGCTCCCACCCCGCACGATGGCGGGCACTGCCCTCAAGAGAGATCGATTACGCCAAATATTTCTGGCCCCTTGCGGGTGTCGATCCCCCGGCCTCTCGCAAGAAGAGGGAGGTTTGTAGCTACTGAACCACACCTGCTGCATGGGGTGCTACTGGCTTCGGGTCCTAACCCGGTTGATGACCCCCCCTGCCCCTGCCCCTGCCCCTGCCCCTGCCCCTGCCCCTGCCCCTGCCCCTGCCCCTGCCCCTGCCCCTGCCCCTGCCCCCGCCTCTACCCCCGCCTCTACCCTTCCCCTCTCCCCTCCCTTAGCGCCTCCCCTCCCCCCTCCCTCCCCTCCCACCCTTGCCAACCCTGCTCCCTCCGCCCCCAGGGCCTCCGGCTCGCCCTGACTGGTCACTGGTTGGACGCACGGCAGGGCCACGCTCTTGCTCACGCTCAGCGCTGGGCCGCCTGCGGCGCGGAACCGCTCCAAGGCCTCCACCACCACTTCCCCGTCCTTGACCCGATCCACCACCAGGATGGTGAGGTCATCCGCGTACTCCTTGGTGGGAAGCGCGGGGGTCAGGGTGGCAGCGTGCATGGCCAGGGGACTAGTGGGAAGAGCGGGGGTGGTGATGCGACCCGCCCGCTGGAGCGAGCTGAGGTAGCTAACGAGCGGTTGCAACACCACACACCAGTACAACGGGGAAGCCCCACTGCCCTGTAGAAGCCCAGAGGCCAAGGGGAAGCTGTCGGTGAGGTAGCCGTTGACGAGCACCTGGCTGGTGGCCCCCCGGTGCAGCAGCTGCGCCCAGCGCACGTGCCCCTGCTGGCTGAACCCCATGGCCTCTAGCGTGTCCTGAGCAGGCTCCAGGAAACGTTGTCATAGGCCCCTGCCAGGTCCAGCAACAGAAGCCAGGCAGGGTTGTGCCGCTGCTGGAGCCACTCCAGCAAGCCAAGGTGGAACTGCACGCTGTCGTTGATGTCCCTCCCCAGGATGAAAGCTGACTGGGAAGGAGAGACCAACAGGTCCAGCGGCAGCTGCAGCCTGTCCTCTAGGGCCCGGGCCACCAGCCGCACATCGCAGTTGAGCAGCGTGATGGGGCGGTACCCCGCCACCTGGTCTCTAGGCTTGCCAGCCTTGGGCACCAGGGTAATGACCCCAGTGAGGAACTCAGCCAGGGGGGCTGGGTCGCTCGTATCTGCCAGAGCCTCCCTCAGCATGGCCCGCAAAGGGCCCACCAGCTGAGGCCAAAGCCGGTCGTACACCTCCATGGGCAGCCCGTCTAGCCCCGGTGCCTTGCTGTGAGCACTGCCTTGAAGGGCCCGACCCAGCTCCTCCTCCGAGAGCATGGGATCTCCCCCAGGCCCTTCCGCAGCCCTGGCCTGAGCGGGGGTGAGACGTGAGGTAAGGCAGTTAAGCAGAGTGGCGCGCGCGGCTGGGTCGATGGCCTTTGCAGCGTAGACTCCGGTAGGCGCGGCGGCTGAATAGTGCTGTTCAAAGGCCTGGCACGCTGAGCGCACCCCGTTTGGAGTGGTGAGGTCGGCCGCCAAGCCGGGCTGCCCGGGGAGCTGAAGGGAGGAGATGAGGGTGGGGGTGTGCGCAGGCTGGTCGCGGTGGTAGAAAAAGAAGGAGGAGCGGTCGCCATACACCTGGTCCAGGACAGCGCTGGCTAGCAGGGACTGATGGGCCACCTGCACGCGCTCCCCCACCCCGGCTAGGGCTGTCGTCTCACCGAGGTGCTGCGCTGCAAGCACCTCTGCCTGGCCGGCCTGCTCTGCTAGCTGCAGTTGGCGCACGAGGTGGGCCCTTGCAGCCAAGGCTGCCTTCTCCCTGCGCTGCCGCAGGTCACGCCTAGCTCGGCGCTTGGTCCGCAGGAACTGCTGGGCCCGCAGGGCCATGCCCTGCTTGATGCGGGCCCACCTGGCCCTGTGCCCGTCCTTAGGCTGCGTCCCCAGCTGTCTGGCGGCCTCATGGTGAGCGTCCTCCGCCTGCAGGTACCCCTTGAGATAGTCCAGCAGCTCAGGGTCGTCAAGGTGGGCGGGGTGCAGCTGCCAGGGGGCGGGGGCAGTGAGGGGGGGGTCGGGAGGGCACAGGGAGACTGAGACGGGCTGGTGGTCGGTGGGCACCGGCCGCACCCCCAAGATGGTGCTGTCCAACTGCCACTGAGCTAGGCCCTCCGAGACATACCACCGGTCTAGGCGGGCGCCTGTCTGCCAACGCTCACTGAAGTGAGTGAGGTCCCTGGCAGAGGGGGGGCGTAGCTGCCGCCAGGCGTCCACCAGGCCCCTCTCCGTCACCAGCTGCCTCAACTGCTCTGCCCCCTGGCCCCGGCTTCCCACCCAGGCCTCCCCGTGCTGAGAGCCCTGCGGGACCCCTACCCTATCCCAAGGGGAGAGGATGCAATTGAAGTCACCCCCCATGATGATGAGGCGGCTCTCCGCAGTTGGGGGAAGGCAGGCGGGGAGGCAAACAGAAAAGAACGTGGAGCGCTCCGACTGTTGCGCTGGGGCATACACGCACACCAAGGAGACGGGCCTACCAGCCAGAACCCCGTCCACTCGCAGGACCCGTCCCTGGGCCGCCTCTGCCTGCAGCTGCACCTGGGTGCACCCCTTCAGGAGGGTGGAGGGCTTCACGAGCACTAGGCAACCCTGGGAGCTGCCGGTGCCGGGAGTGTAGAACCACTGACCACGCCAGGCTGGCTTGGCCCCGGAGAGGGCTTCGGCCCACTGCCACACGCTTTCCGCCTTGTGGCACTCTTGGAGGAAAACCACCTGCGCCGGGCTGTCAGCGGCCCAGTCTAGCAGAGCCTTAAGCTTGTGCGGTTGGGCTAGGCCCTGCACGTTGAGGGTGACCGCCAAAAACCTGGCAGCCACACCTGGGCGCTGCATAGCTAAGCTTGGTTCGCCCCCGCGCGGGCTACGCGTGTGTGGAGGAGGGAGGTTGGGCTAGGAGGATAAGGCTGACCTGACAGGGGGTGGGGGATGGGGGGAGGGACGGAAGTGGCCTCAATGCAAGCCAGCTTTGCCCCAGGGCGACGAAGGCGGACCCGGGGCTCACGACTATAGATGGCTAGTGGGGGCCGAGGGGGAAGAGGACCGAAGAGCAGACCCTCTTCATCCTGGACACTTACTCGCTCTGGCTGCTGCCGCTTTGGCACCCTGGGCCTCTCCTCTTGGGGGCAAGGTGACTCAACTACAGGGCTGGCAGAGGCCCCCTGCGAGCTGTCTAGGCTGGTGGTGGGGCTGAGCAGGCCGTAGCGGAGCGTGTGTGGGGTCCCACGGCCAAGGTGGGTAGCACGCTGCCTGTCGGCTTGCCGCTGCCAAAGCTGAGCCTCCCTCTCATCAGAGCTAGAACTTGAAGAAAGAATGCCAAAGCGGCGCCGGCGAGGCCCACCTTGGGCTAGCTGGGCTGTTGGCTGTGTAGGGCCTCCCCTAGGCCAACGCTGAGCCTCCCGCTGACGCTCCTCCCTAACGGCCCTCCTGTCATCCGGAGAAGGGCGCGGAGAGGCCCTAGTGACGCTGACAGACCTGCGAGGAGGCTGACTGCCATGGAGCTCTACGGCCCGGCCTCGCGCGAAGACAAGCCGGCTGTCCACCCCGCTCGAGGGACTGACTTCTTGCGTTGGGAGGGGAAGGGTGGAGCCAACACTAAGGGCGGCGGGGTCCGCTAACTCAGCGTCCATGAGGGAGGGAGGGCTGCCGGAAGGGGCTCCACCTACCCACTGCCCGGCCGCTACTAGGCCCCTGGCTGTGGCAGCTCTGAGCTTTTTGGCCGCAACCTTGCCTCTGGAGGCCAGCACCGCGCCCTTGGTTATGGCCTTCTCCAGCAGCCCCAAGTTACATGGGAGGCGAGGGGAGGCTGGCAGGGGGGGACTGGGAGGGGAGCTCCTGGCGATGGGTCCCTCAGGGTGGAGGGAGAGAGGAGAAAAGGAAAGAGGGTTGGCCAAAGGGAGGTGGGGGGGGCCAGAGGGTTGCACAAAAGGTAGAGAGGTAGGAGGGGGGTGACACATGGGGTCAGGTACAAAAGGAGGCAGGTGCGTCCGGGCCACAAAGGCCCCTGGGGCTTTGGGCTGGAAGGTGGTGGACGTAGGGAAAATGGTAGGGATCAGGGGGTGGGAAAGGCGGGGACAGTCCAGAGCCATCGGGGTAGCTCCAATCCCCGCCGTAGCCGCAGCCGCAGCCCCAGCCCCAGCCCCAGCCCCACCCCCAGCCCCAGCCCCAGTCGCAGCCCCAGCCCCAGCCCTAGCCCCAGCCCCAGCCCCAGCCCCAGCCCCACCCCCAGCCCCAACCGCAGCCCCAGCCCCAGCCCCAGCCCCAGCCCCAGCCCCAGCCCCAGCCGCTACCGTAGCCCCAGCCCCAGCCGCAGCCGCAACCCCAGTCCCATGCCTAGCCCCGGCCCCAGCCTCAACCTTGGCCCCAACTGTAGCTCCTGCTCCCGCCCCAGCCACATCCCCAGCCCCCGCCCCCGCCCCAACCCCAGGCCCAGCCTCCGCCCCTGCCCCTGCCCCTGCCCTAGCTCCGGCCCCATCCACCCCCCCAAACCCAGCCCCAGACCTAGCCCAAACCTCAGTCCCCTCCCGGGCCCTCGCCGCAGACCGAGCTGTAACCCCAACCCCTACTCCTGTCCCCCAACCCCGCTGCTCTGTGTCACCCCTTGAGGGAACTTGGGCAGCCCATGACGGGCCTAGCCACTGGCCCCCGGGACGCACCGTAACAGCTGGGCCCCAAGAGCAAACAAACCGGGGATGCCTCCCACGTGAGGGAGCGGACGGGCGGATTCCCAAACCTTTAAGCCCACGCCCTGTAGCCCCTGACTTGACCCCTGACCCTGACCCCGCCCCATCCTCTCCTCCCACCTCTGACCCCGCTACTTCCCCCGCCCTTGCCCCTACCCCCGCCTCCATCCCCGCCTCAAAGCCGGGGTTGGGGCTACGTGAAGCCAAACTCTCCACCTGCAGCTCCCGAGCCCCCTCGACCCAAGCCGTGCCACCTCTAGCTGCGGTGGGAAGTTTGGGGGTGGCAGCGGGGTGAGGCTGCTGCTTTAGCTGTGCCCGCGAGACCTGCTCCACCCTGGCCGCCTCTGGCCTGGCCGAGCCTCCCCCCGCTGTGGTGCGCTGGGTGGGGGTGATAGTAACATGATCAGGGTCAGGGCTCAGGGTGGCAGGGCTGAGCGGCTTCTGCTGCTGCCCCTGGGGGCTTCCCCCCACCCTGGCCACCTCAGGCCTGGCCGGGCCACCCCCCGCTGCGGTGCGCTGGGTGGGGGTGGCAGCAGCCTGGTCAGGGTCAGGGCTCAGGGTGGCAGGGCTGAGCGGCTTCTGCTGCTGCCCCTGGGGGCTGCCACCCACCCTGGCCACCTCAGGCTTGGCCGGGCCACCCCCCGCTGCGGTGCGCTGGGTGGGGGTGGCAGCAGCCTGGTCAGGGTCAGGGCTCAGGGTGGCAGGGCTGAGCGGCTGCTGCTGCTGCCCCTGGGGGCTTCCCCCCACCCTGGCCACCTCAGGCCTGGCCGGGCCACCCCCCGCTGCGGTGCGCTGGGTGGGGGTGGCAGCAGCCTGGTCAGGGTCAGGGCTCAGGGTGGCAGGGCTGAGCGGCTGCTGCTGCTGCCCCTGGGGGCTGCCCCCCACCCTGGCCACCTCAGGCCTGGCCGGGCCACCCCCCGCTGCGGTGCGCTGGGTGGGGGTGGCAGCAGCCTGGTCAGGGTCAGGGCTCAGGGTGGCAGGGCTGAGCGGCTTCTGCTGCTGCCCCTGGGGGCTGCCACCCACCCTGGCCACCTCAGGCTTGGCCGGGCCACCCCCCGCTGCGGTGCGCTGGGTGGGGGTGGCAGCAGCCTGGTCAGGGTCAGGGCTCAGGGTGGCAGGGCTGAGCGGCTGCTGCTGCTGCCCCTGGGGGCTTCCCCCCACCCTGGCCACCTCAGGCCTGGCCGGGCCACCCCCCGCTGCGGTGCGCTGGGTGGGGGTGGCAGCAGCCTGGTCAGGGTCAGGGCTCAGGGTGGCAGGGCTGAGCGGCTGCTGCTGCTGCCCCTGGGGGCTGCCCCCCACCCTGGCCACCTCAGGCCTGGCCGGGCCACCCCCCGCTGCGGTGCGCTGGGTGGGGGTGGCAGCAGCCTGGTCAGGGTCAGGGCTCAGGGTGGCAGGGCTGAGCGGCTGCTGCTGCTGCCCCTGGGGGCTGCCCCCCACCCTGGCCACCTCAGGCCTGGCCGGGCCACCCCCCGCTGCGGTGCGCTGGGTGGGGGTGGCAGCAGCCTGGTCAGGGTCAGGGCTCAGGGTGGCAGGGCTGAGCGGCTGCTGCTGCTGCCCCTGGGGGCTGCCCCCCACCCTGGCCACCTCAGGCCTGGCCGGGCCACCCCCCGCTGCGGTGCGCTTACTGGGGGTGGCAGCAGCCTGGTCAGGGTCAGGGCTCAGGGTGGCAGGGCTGAGCGGCTGCTGCTGCTGCCCCTGGGGGCTGCCCCCCACCCTGGCCACCTCAGGCCTGGCCGGGCCACCCCCCGCTGCGGTGCGCTTACTGGGGGTGGCAGCAGCCTGGTCAGGGTCAGGGCTCAGGGTGGCAGGGCTGAGCGGCTGCTGCTGCTGCCCCTGGGGGCTGCCCCCCACCCTGGCCACCTCAGGCCTGGCCGGGCCACCCCCCGCTGCGGTGCGCTGGGTGGGGGTGGCAGCAGCCTGGTCAGGGTCAGGGCTCAGGGTGGCAGGGCTGAGCGGCTGCTGCTGCTGCCCCTGGGGGCTGCCCCCCACCCTGGCCACCTCAGGCCTGGCCGGGCCACCCCCCGCTGCGGTGCGCTGGGTGGGGGTGGCAACAGCCTGGTCAGGGTCAGGGCTCAGGGTGGCAGGGCTGAGCGGCTGCTGCTGCTGCCCCTGGGGGCTTCCCCCCACCCTGGCCACCTCAGGCCTGGCCGGGCCACCCCCCGCTGCGGTGCGCTGGGTGGGGGTGGCAGCAGCCTGGTCAGGGTCAGGGCTCAGGGTGGCAGGGCTGAGCGGCTGCTGCTGCTGCCCCTGGGGGCTGCCCCCCACCCTGGCCACCTCAGGCCTGGCCGGGCCACCCCCCGCTGCGGTGCGCTGGGTGGGGGTGGCAGCAGCCTGGTCAGGGTCAGGGCTCAGGGTGGCAGGGCTGAGCGGCTGCTGCTGCTGCCCCTGGGGGCTGCCCCCCACCCTGGCCACCTCAGGCCTGGCCGGGCCACCCCCCGCTGCGGTGCGCTGGGTGGGGGTGGCAGCAGCCTGGTCAGGGTCAGGGCTCAGGGTGGCAGGGCTGAGCGGCTGCTGCTGCTGCCCCTGGGGGCTGCCCCCCACCCTGGCCACCTCAGGCCTGGCCGGGCCACCCCCCGCTGCGGTGCGCTGGGTGGGGGTGGCAGCAGCCTGGTCAGGGTCAGGGCTCAGGGTGGCAGGGCTGAGCGGCTGCTGCTGCTGCCCCTGGGGGCTGCCCCCCACCCTGGCCACCTCAGGCCTGGCCGGGCCACCCCCCGCTGCGGTGCGCTTACTGGGGGTGGCAGCAGCCTGGTCAGGGTCAGGGCTCAGGGTGGCAGGGCTGAGCGGCTGCTGCTGCTGCCCCTGGGGGCTGCCCCCCACCCTGGCCACCTCAGGCCTGGCCGGGCCACCCCCCGCTGCGGTGCGCTGGGTGGGGGTGGCAGCAGCCTGGTCAGGGTCAGGGCTCAGGGTGGCAGGGCTGAGCGGCTGCTGCTGCTGCCCCTGGGGGCTGCCCCCCACCCTGGCCACCTCAGGCCTGGCCGGGCCACCCCCCGCTGCGGTGCGCTGGGTGGGGGTGGCAACAGCCTGGTCAGGGTCAGGGCTCAGGGTGGCAGGGCTGAGCGGCTGCTGCTGCTGCCCCTGGGGGCTGCCCCCCACCCTGGCCACCTCAGGCCTGGCCGGGCCACCCCCCGCTGCGGTGCGCTGGGTGGGGGTGGCAGCAGCCTGGTCAGGGTCAGGGCTCAGGGTGGCAGGGCTGAGCGGCTGCTGCTGCTGCCCCTGGGGGCTGCCCCCCACCCTGGCCACCTCAGGCCTGGCCGGGCCACCCCCCGCTGCGGTGCGCTGGGTGGGGGTGGCAGCAGCCTGGTCAGGGTCAGGGCTCAGGGTGGCAGGGGGGGGCTGGTGTTGGGGGGGGAGGAGGCGGGGCTGCTCAGCCGGGGAGGGAGGGGTATGGTCTTGCCCTGTTTGAGGTGGGGGTGGGGGAGGAGGGGTAGTAGGCTGACCAGAAGGAGCAGAGGAGGGAGGGTGGGTGGCAGGAAGGTTGTGGGACTGGTCAGGGGGATGATCAGGGCGCCGTGGCGGGTGCCCAGAATGGGGGGGTGGAGGGGGTGGAGGGGGAGGGGGTGGAGGGGGCGGTGGGGGGGGAGGCTGGCCTGCAGGCCCCTGAGGGGGCCTGGGAAGCTGCTCAGGGTCAGAGAGGGGGTCCTCTAGGGGGCGGGAGTCCCCACCCAGCTGGAAGACCTGCACCTTACCCCAACCCCCCGTGGGTGTGGCGAACCTGCTAGGAAGGCGGGTCAGCTTGTCGTCCTCGACAGGGGTGGTCACTATGGCCTCCACAACGCACCCATTCCCCACCTCTGACCCTTTGAAACAGCTGGTGCGAGAGTGAGCTCCCAGGCGCTCACTAAGAACTGCTGCCGAGGACAGCTGCAGGGTCTCAGGCAGGCCAGGGGGAGGGGCAGGGCTGACCTCATACCCCACTGCCCTGAGCAGGGCTGCCACCAAGCCCACCTTGCTTGCTAGGGGACTGTTGTGATGGATGACCACTTTGACTGCCCCAGGGGGGGGGCCTGGATCCAGAGGCTCCACAGGCACCCACAGGGTCTCGCCTAGGAACTGCACCTGAAGCGAGGGTTGGGCAATCAGCTGGGCGTCTAGGCTCCTGCCTGCTGGACTGGTGTGGTCATGCACCAACACCAAACCGTGGTGGGGGTGGCCTGCAGAGTGAAGGCAAGACAGGGAGGCCACTGCCCTACCCTCACGCTGCTTACGGGCTAGAAGGGCTGTGCTGCAGGCCTCAACAAAGGCTGCAACGTCGGCCTGGGGGGGAGGAAGAAGGGGGTGCTGCTGCTGGTACAGCTGCAAGCGTTCCCTGCAAAGGCGGCCCAAAGGGACGAACCAAGCCCCAGCACTGAAGTGTTGAAGGGGTTGGGGCTGGATATGGGAGTCCCTGGTCAGGGGCTGGGCCGAGGAGAAAATGTAACGCTGCAGCACCTGCGCCAGCAGCTGAGAGGTAGCAACTGGCTCCATAGGGTTCTTCGTGGCAGCCTGGGGGGCCAAAGGCGCAGGCAGGGGCACGACGTCAGCAAAGCACCAGCCAGGGGGTAAGACACTGGGTGATAACTTAGCTCAGCGTTCCCCCAATGACCCGGGGGCTGGGCTGGAAATATAAGGGTGCCGGCTTGCACAGAGTGCAGCACTCAAGGCGGGGTTTTCTTCTGGTGGTCTTCTCCTTGACGATGGAGGCTCCACTCCTGTTGTTGCTGCTGCTGCTGCTGCTGCTGCTGCGACTGAGGTTAAGATCTGCGCTGTAGTGCTAGGCTGAACGCGGAGCTGTGCTGCTGGGCTGCTGAGGAGCGATGCTGTGCTGCTACGCCCAAACTGCGATGCTGAACGCGAGGCTGTGCTGCTGGGCTGCTGAGGAGCGATGCTGTGCTGCTACGCCCAAACTGCGATGCTGAACGCGAGGCTGTGCTGCTGGGCTGCTGAGGAGCGATGCTGTGCTGCTACGCCCAAACAGCGATGCTGAACGCTGACCTTACGCCAATGAGCTTCTAGTCAACATGCCAGTCGGCAATTACAAGTATACATGCCAGCCTAGCAACATGTCCGCTAAGCTACCGCGCCTTGTTGCATTTGCCGCGTTGAGGTTTACCTGCCAACTCACACTAATGCGGTGTGACCGATTATCCTGTAGCTGCCTCGGGTTAACCGCGACAGCCCAGACGACACTAAGGGACTACGCGGAGCGCGCCCTTACATTCCTCCCCCCCAAGGGGATGCCTCGTTCCGCCTCAGGTTAAACCCGAGACTCGCAAGACCTAGGTCTCACTTGCACTCAGGCAAATTAGTAACAGCATTTTTGAGATTCGGAGCCTCGGACTTGGTACATAGTCAAATGAAGGCATTGTAAGATTGGGGGTCGAAACTAAAATTCGTGATTTTGCGCGGTTGGTGAGATACGGCCATGCTACAGTACTGTAGGTGTCTACAGTACTGTCGGGGTACCTCGAGAGACCACTTACAGTACTGTAGGTACCTACAGTACTGTAGATGTCTACAGTACTGTAGACATCTACAGTACTGTAGGTACCTCGAGGTACCTCGAGAGACCATTTACAGTACTGTAGGTACCTACAGTACTGTAGACATCTACAGTACTGTAGACATCTACAGTACTGTAGACATCTACAGTAGTGTAGACATCTACAGTACTGTAGACATCTACAGTACTGTAGGTACCTCGAGGTACCTCGAGAGACCATTTACAGTACTGTAGACATCTACAGTACTGTAGACGTCTACAGTAGTGTAGACATCTACAGTACTGTAGACATCTACAGTACTGTAGGTACCTCGAGGTACCTCGAGAGACCATTTACAGTACTGTAGGTACCTACAGTACTGTAGACATCTACAGTACTATAGACATCTACAGTACTGTAGACATCTACAGTACTGTAGACATCTACAGTACTGTAGGTACCTCGAGGTACCTTGAGAGACCATTTACAGTACTGTAGGTACCTACAGTACTGTAGACATCTACAGTACTGTAGACATCTACAGTACTGTAGACATCTACAGTACTGTAGACATCTACAGTACTGTAGACATCTACAGTACTGTAGACATCTACAGTACCTCGAGGTACCTCGAGGTACCTCGAGAGACCACTTACAGTACTGTAGCCTTTAAGCACTTAGAAAAATTCTGAACATCTCACTTGCATTCAAGGCCGTCCAACACTTAGTCGCAGCATCGTGTAGCCGGTATTGCAGCGATGGCATCGCACGAGGTTACCCATACTCGCAGCCGCATCTAGCCCATACTCGCAGCCACATACTCGGCAATCAACCTCGCGGCCACACAGCTGGTCCACAGATGGCATCGCACGAGGTTACCCATACTCGCAGCCACATCTAGCCCATACTCGCAGCCACATACTCGGCAATCAACCTCGCGGCCACTCAGCTGGTCCAGCAGCGCAGAAGCATACCTGTGAGGCAGCTCGGTGCGAGGATCTCACCTCGCAGCCAGCCTCGCAGCCATTTTCCTCGCAGCCAGCCTCGCAGCCAGTTTCGCAGCCAGCCTCGCAGCCAGCCTCGCAGCCAGCATCGCAGCTAGCCTCGCGGCCAGTTTCCTCGCAACGATTCTCCGCAATGAATCGCAAGCATTGATGCACCAACGCAAGGCAGGTGCAACGTGTTGTGAGCAGCGAAGAGGCCAGACGGACTATGGTAAGAGCTTAGGACCAAGGTAAGAGCTTAGAAGGAGCTAGCATTGCGCAGCATAGCCCTTAGTATCCAGCCTAACCGCTACCACACCTGGTTGCTGCAGGTCTTACAATCACGCCTAGTACCCCCCTGATTACCACCCCCTCCCAGTCCCCCTCACCACCACCACCACCACCACCACCACCACCACCACCACCACCACCCACCACCACCACCACCACCACCCATTTCATCACCTCTCACAACGTTCCCACTGTTGCCTCCCTTGTGTTGCCTCCCTTGTGTTGCAGCCCAGCCCAGCCCAGCCCAGCCCAGCCCAGCCCAGCCCAGCCCAGCCCAGCCCAGCCCAGCCCAGCCCAGCCCAGCCCAGCCCAGCCCAGCCCAGCCCAGCCCAGCCCAGCCCAGCCCAGCCCAGCCCAGCCCAGCCCAGCCCAGCCCAGCCCAGCCCAGCCCAGCCCAGCCCAGCCCAGCCCAGCCCAGCCCAGCCCAGCCCAGCCCAGCCCAGCCCAGCCCAGCCCAGCCCAGCCCAGCCCAGCCCAGCCCAGCCCAGCCCAGCCCAGCCCAGCCCAGCCCAGCCCAGCCCAGCCCAGCCCAGCCCAGCCCAGCCCAGCCCAGCCCAGCCCAGCCCAGCCCAGCCCAGCCCAGCCCAGCCCAGCCCAGCCCAGCCCAGCCCAGCCCAGCCCAGCCCAGCCCAGCCCAGCCCAGCCCAGCCCAGCCCAGCCCAGCCCAGCCCAGCCCAGCCCAGCCCAGCCCAGCCCAGCCCAGCCCAGCCCAGCCCAGCCCAGCCCAGCCCAGCCCAGCCCAGCCCAGCCCAGCCCAACCCTACTCTTCCACACTGCACTTCCTACTGAGGTGAGGACAAAGGAAGGTGGGTTGTAATGGAGGGCTGCTACACCTGCCCCTCCATCTGCCAGCTCTACATCTCCCTACTCTAATGGTGAGTGCATCCAGTACCCATGTCCAATGTTTGCTTCCGTTGACAAATCGTCACACCGTTGCCGCAGGTCTTGTGCGCCTACACCCGAGACTATCAATGCCCTCCCCACTTCTCTCGCCCTCCCCATGGACCTCTCCTTCCCTTCCCTCCCCTTCCTCCCCTTCCTCCCACACACTTATACACCACACCCCAGCAAAAGGTGAGTGCAGGTATGTGGCACCCTGTACCCACCTTAACCGCTAGCATGCCCCTTGTCACGCTGCAGGATTGATCGTCACACCCTTCCACATCCCCTTTTCCTCCCCTTTCCCACGCCCACCACCAACGCCCAGCTTGTCGTCCCTCCACTTCCACCTCTACCCACCCCCCACTTCCCCCCTCCCCGTCACCTCTCCCCTGACATCCCAGCAGCCAGGAGAAAGCCCACCCCACCCACCCTCTTCCCACCCCTCCCTTCCCCCTCTCCCTCCCTCTCCCCTCCCATACTTGTCAAGCCTCCTCTCCCCCTCTCCCACCCTTTGATTGACGTGGCATCGCAACCCCCACCTCACCCCACCTTCCCTTCCCTACACCCTACACTCCCCACCGCAGTCCCACCCCACTGGCGCAAGGGATATGTTGCCTGGTGTGAGCAGGTAGGAGGCCAGGAGGACCACAAAGGTTAGGCCACGGTGAAGGCTAACACAGTGCCCAGCCTGGTCACCCTACCGCACGTGCACGCCCCTTGGTTGCAGGTCTAGTGGGCACCTCCCTTCCACTTCCCTTTCCCCTACACAACCACCCCCTCCCAATTCATCCTCCCCCGCCCCCGCCCCCGCCCCCGCCCCCGCCCCCGCCCCCGCCCCCGCCCCCGCCCCCGCCCCCGCCCCCGCCCCCGCCCCCGCCCCCGCCCCCGCCCCCGCCCCCGCCCCCGCCCCCGCCCCCGCCCCCGCCCCCGCCCCCGCCCCCGCCCCCGCCCCCGCCCCCGCCCCCGCCCCCGCCCCCGCCCCCGCCCCCGCCCCCGCCCCCGCCCCCGCCCCCGCCCCCGCCCCCGCCCCCGCCCCCGCCCCCGCCCCCGCCCCCGCCCCCGCTCCCTCCCCTGCCCCCACCCCCACCCATGCCCCCACCCACCCCAACCCATGCCCCCAACCCATGCCCCACCCACCCAAACCCATGCCCCCAACCCAACCCACCCCCGCCCAGCCCAACCCGGTTGAGCCTCCCGCCTCCCCACCTCCCGCCTCCCTGCCTCCCGCCTCCCCGTCTCCCGCCTCCCTGCCTCCCACCTCCCGCCTTCCACATCTACCCCCCCTCCCCGCCTTCACTCTTCCACTCCCCCCCCTTCCTAGCAGCAGTCATCAAGCAGCCAAAAGGTAGGTAGGTGCTACAGTGCCCCTACTATATCTGCTGCTGCGCCCCTGCTGCTACTGCTGCTGCCCCCCTACTGCTGCTGCTGCTTCGCCCCTGCTGCTGCTGCTGCCCCCCTGCTGCTGCTGCTGCTGCGCCCCTGCTGCTGCTGCTGCCCCCCTACTGCTGCTGCTGCTTCGCCCCTGCTGCTGCTGCTGCCCCCCTGCTGCTGCTGCTGCCCCCCCGCTGCTGCTGCTGCTGCCCCCCTACTGCTGCTGCTGCTGCCCCCCTACTGCTGCTGCTGCTGCCCCCCTACTGCTGCTGCTGCTTCGCCCCTGCTGCTGCTGCTGCCCCCCTGCTGCTGCTGCTGCTGCCCCCCTACTGCTGCTGCTGCTGCGCCCCTGCTGCTGCTGCTGCTGCCCCCCCGCTGCTGCTGCTGCTGCCCCCCTACTGCTGCTGCTGCTGCGCCCCTGCTGCTGCTGCTGCTGCCCCCCTGCTGCTGCTGCTGCCCCCCTGCTGCTGCTGCTGCTGCCCCCCTACTGCTGCTGCTGCTGCCCCCCTACTGCTGCTGCTGCTGCCCCCCTACTGCTGCTGCTGCTGCCCCCCTACTGCTGCTGCTGCCCCCCCCCCCTGCTGCTGCTGCCACCCATGCTGCTGCTGCCTACAGTACTGTAGGTGTCTACAGTACTGTAGGTGTCTACAGTACTGTAGGGTGTCTACAGTACTGTAGGTGTCTACAGTACTGTAGGATGTCTACAGTACTGTAGGGTGTCTACAGTACTGTAGGTGTCTACAGTACTGTAGGTGTCTACAGTACTGTAGGTGTCTACAGTACTGTAGATGTCTACAGTACTGTAGGTGTCTACAGTACTGTAGGTGTCTACAGTACTGTAGGGGTCTACAGTACTGTAGGGTGTCTACAGTACTGTAGGTACCTACAGTACTGTAGGTGTCTACAGTACTGTAGGGTGTCTACAGTACTGTAGGTGTCTACAGTACTGTAGGATGTCTACAGTACTGTAGGTGTCTACAGTACTGTAGGTGTCTACAGTACTGTAGGTGTCTACAGTACTGTAGGTGTCTACAGTACTGTAGGTGTCTACAGTACTGTAGGTGTCTACAGTACTGTAGGTGTCTACAGTACTGTAGGTACCTACAGTACTGTAGGGTGTCTACAGTACTGTAGGTGTCTACAGTACTGTAGGTATCTACAGTACTGTAGGTGTCTACAGTACTGTAGGTGTCTACAGTACTGTAGGTGTCTACAGTACTGTAGGTGTCTACAGTACTGTAGATGTCTACAGTACTGTAGGTGTCTACAGTACTGTAGGGTGTCTACAGTACTTTAGGTGTCTACAGTACTGTAGGTGTCTACAGTACTGTAGGTGTCTACAGTACTGTAGGTACCTACAGTACTGTAGGGTGTCTACAGTACTGTAGGTGTCTACAGTACTGTAGGTATCTACAGTACTGTAGGTGTCTACAGTACTGAAGGTGTCTACAGTACTGTAGGTGTCTACAGTACTGTAGGTGTCTACAGTACTGTAGGTGTCTACAGTACTGTAGGTGTCTACAGTACTGTAGGTGTCTACAGTACTGTAGATGTCTACAGTACTATAGGTGTCTACAGTACTGTAGGGTGTCTACAGTACTTTAGGTGTCTACAGTACTGTAGGTATCCCTTTACATTACGGGAGAAGTAAGAATTTTTATTTTCCCGTAAATATCAGCCATTTTCCAACCCATTCTTACTTGTGTCCGCCCTAGCAGCACTATCTGAAACAATCCGCCCTAACTAGCCCAAGCCCCCTAACTAGCCCAAGCCCCTTATCTAGCACAAGCCCCCTATCTAGCACAAGCCCCCTATCTAGCACAAGCCCCCTATCTCAAACAATCCGCCATATCCTATCAATGCAGCCAGTAGCTTCATCTTTGCGGCCTTGCTGGCTGCCTCACTAGCCCTGAACTCTTCAAAGCCTTGGGCTATCCCTGGATCAATGGCTCCAGCCGCATGCGCAGCTGGATGCCAAGCGGACTGCCAAGTGCAGGGTGCGGGACCCCATGATGCCGTGTCCCGGGTACCAAACGCCTTGCCAGCTGCCAGGTCCTGGGGTGGGAGGGGGGCCTCCGTACGCAGCCGGTGCCGCTGCCGCATGCCCGCTCATAGGCCAGCTGCCAGGTCCTGGGGTGGGAGGTGGGCCTCCGTACCCAGCCGGTGCCGCTGCCGCATGCCCGCTCATAGGCCAGCTGCCAGGTCCTGGGGTGGGAGGGGGGCCTTCGTACGCAGCCGGTGCCGCTGCCGCATGCCCGCTCATGGGCCAGCTGCCAGGTCCTGGGGTGGGAGGGAGGCCTCCATACGCAGGCGGAGCCGCTGCCGCATGCCCGCTCATGGGCCAGCTGCCAGGTCCGGGGGTGGGAGGGGGACCTCCATACGCAGGCGGAGCCGCTGCCGATTTTCTTGTTTGGGGGGTCTCGGCCTGCCTCCTTGATGCCACCTTGCCAGTTCTTGCATGCGATGTCCTTGATCTTGTAGACCTCCTCTTCGTTCTCCTCATCCGGGGGCATGCGCTCCAGGTGATGCAACTCCAGGTTGACTAGCTCATCACCACGCATAAAGACTCCCGTAGCCAGGACGTAGAGGACACGGTTCAAGCAGCCTTGAGGTGTTGCAGGATCCATGTGAGGAAGGGCCTTCACCAGGTCCTCCTCGGTAATGATGGCAGCACGCTTCCGTGTGTGTCACCTACAGGGAAGTGGCAGGCAACACATGTGCAACAATGCAACACATGTAGTGTGAACAGAGTGGGAGGCAGGCTGCTCATCACCTATATATCCTTTATTCCTACCTCTCCAGCCTTGAAGGCCGCCTTGACGTGACCGTCGACAACCTTCCACATCAAGGCAAAGCGACCCATGAAGTCCATGAGGTCGTCAGGCTGCAGGATGGGAGCCATGTCATTCTCACTGATCTTGATGTTCACCACGCACAGTACGGGCAAGGGAAGAGATGCGCTGGCGCAAAAAATCTGCGTTGCACTTCCCCCCATCCTTGGACTTGCGGTACCCTGCACAAGGTGCACAACATAGTCGTGTATAACACCTGGTGCACTAGACAGGCTCTAGGTAGGTTGCAAGGCACCCTGGCAGCCTTGCCTACCTGTTGCAAGGGTGCACAACACCATGCACAGAACCTTGGGATTCTTCATGTAGCACTCATACAGGTGGCATCTGGTAGCTGGTCTTGAGTTGACTCTTGTCTTTGGCTTGGGTCGAGGCGGCTGCCTTGCTTCGTGTTGCCAAATCAGCGAACTTGGGAGCCTTGATGAATGCCCTTAACACGGCATCCTCTTCTGCATCCTCTCCTGCATATCATGGCATCTAGTACAATGTCAGTCTTAATAGCGGGGTAAGTCAACGACTAACATGAGACGGTACCGATTACCTGCGGCCTTGCCTGACAGGCGTCCAGATCTCCTGGTGGGAACGGGTGCTACGTTGCTTGCTGGGACCGGCATTGTGGCTGTTGCGACTGTTGGGACCGGCACTGCGGCTGTTGCGACTGGCGCAATAGGAGGTGTCTCCTTGCTCGGAGCTTCCTCTGCATCGCAACATCGTAACACCGTAACCGCCAGGAGTCAAACAGTCAACGCTAGTCAACAGTCTGATTAGGGACTCACCATTGATCCTAGCTGCCGCTAGACGTGCAGTAGCGATGTCAATGGGTGGTAGCAGGTTAAATTGTCCGATGGACATGTCATCGCCGCAGTCCTCAGTCTCGCAGTCTTCCTCTTCGACCTCGCAGTCCGATGTTAATACGCTGTTTGGCATAGCGGTAGTTTGTGTGCGTGGATGCTGGACTGTTTTAGGGGATGTGACCCCAGTGACATTCAACCGCGACTTGCACGGCTTGCAGGAGAGGTCCGGAGACGTTGCGCTGCTCGCCACAACTATGGGCAGGGTTTGTGCGTGGCTGTAGGATGGCTGAGACAGCGTGGCCTCCGCGGAGTTTTACTGTAACCGCTGTCTAACCGCTAATTTTACTGGAAAAGTGCAGACTTTTACTGTAACCGCTGCCTAACCGCAATTTTTACTGAAAAAGTGCCGCTGTTTTACTGTAACCACCGCCTAACCGCAAATATTACTGAGAAAGTGCGTCAACCGCTGCCTAACCGCGATTTTTACTGATGAAGTGCAGGGTGCGGCGAAAGAGTTGCGCGTTGTACACGCGTTGATGCTGCTTGCTTATAACTTACACGTAGTATCCTCGAGCCACCCGTAATGTAAAGGGATACTGTATAATGTCTCGGCCCGCGCTGTTCACGTCCAAATAACGACCTCGGCCTCGTCTCAAGCTGCGTAAACGACTCGGCTACGCCTCGTCGTTTACTGCAACTTTCGACGAGGTCTCGGTCATTATTTTCCCGTAACAGCTTGGCCTCTGACATTATACTATACGTCTACAGTACTGTAGATGTCTACAGTACTGTAGGTGTCTACAGTACTGTAGGTGTCTACAGTACTGTAGGTGTCTACAGTACTGTAGATGTCTACAGTACTGTAGGATGTCTACAGTACTGTAGACACCTACAGTACTGTAGATGTCTACAGTACTGTAGGTGTCTACAGTACTGTAGGGTGTCTACAGTACTGTAGGTGTCTACAGTACTGTAGGTGTCTACAGTACTGTAGGTGTCTACAGTACTGTAGACCCCTACAGTACTGTAGCTGCCTTCCCCCCATGCATCCTTAACCCCCATGCCCCCTTCACCCCCATGCAGGAATAACTCAATGTAGCCCAAGCTCGTTTGCTATCCCGACAGTGCTATGCAAATGCGCTGACAACAAAGCGTGCCTATGTTGCCGAGCCCAGCATTATTCAGCCTCAAGGGTTAGGTATCGACCCTGAGACCAGCCCTTGCAAGAGTCAGATCCCTTGCCCATACCATGCATGCAGTGATTGGCAGGACCACAAGTGGTGATGTAATGATGTAGGCTAAGAGTCATGATGTAATGATGTGAGGTTAGATGTAATGATGGATGGTTGAGGGCCAACCGCAAACAACTTTTGGGGCAATCTCTGCCGCACTCGATATTACACGGGAGGGTGCGGTGCACGAGGTTGTTGTGATTGCGGGGCATCATCAACATCCACAGCTTTGCGGGAGCTTGCAAGCCGAGGTACCCAGTACAACCGACAGAACGGACCTAGCTTGCGATAGAGACGGGCCCCGGCCTTAGACCTTACACGTATGTATGTAGCTCCCTATGGCGACCTTATTGCGTGGACACAACTTTCGGCACAAATATCCATATCGAGCTTGCGGGCCTACGCTTCGACGCCTCTCACTATTTATAGCACGCAGAAGCTGACGGTGCAATCGCGGTTGCAAATGGTGGTTTGAATGTGGAGAACAGCATGGTACCCTATTTACAAGAGACCTTGTCAAATCTGACCTACAGTACTGTAGACGTCTACAGTACTGTAGACACCTACAGTACTGTAGACATCTACAGTACTGTAGACATCTACAGTACTGTAGGTACCTACACTCCAACTGCTCACATACTCAGAATTTCAACAAGCTGTAGCGTTCAGAAAGAACGCGCCTTAAATCTTTTCAGTGTGTGAACGCCATGCAACGCTAACCGCAGTTACAGGTGTCAGACTGCTGCAGCGCAACCAGGCTAAGACATAGAACGGCCTCCGGGGATCGAACCCGAATGGTGGGCAGCAGTACAGCCCACCACTTAACCTGCCTGTATCACACTTCAGCAGTGACACTAGCGCCGATCCGCTTAGTGCAGAATCGGAACGCTACATTCCTCCCCCTCCTATGGGATGGCCGTTCCGCCCATAGGCCATCATGGCATGGACTCGCAGTACATGACCGCTAGTTTGGAACTCCTGCCCATCCGGACGCAGGTCGCTCTCAGGAGTTTACGGTCACCATGGACCCTTCAGCCCAGGCTCACAGAGCCAGTCGAAGCTGGGTACGAAACAAGCCAGGCTCACATGAGCAACTGGACCCATAGCACACCAAGGCACATAGCATGCAGCAAAGCAACCAGCATGACCACATGGAGCCCATGTCCCACATTTAATTCACAGCAAGCCATTCTGAGCCTTATACAAGTTTACGCAGTCAGGGGCATTTGCTAGATTGCTGGAAGGCTCCCAGGTGTTGTCAGAGTCATCATAACCCTTCCACTTGACGAGGTACTCCTTTGCTTTACCTGCACGCACATGCCGGTGGTTCACAATGCGCTCTACTTCATATTGTGGGGAATCATCTAACCAGCCCAGCTCAGTGGGGGGTAGACGACCAAAGTTGCCCTCATAGGGTCTTAGTAATGACACATGGAAGACAGGATGGATCCTGGACATGGCTGATGGCAGGGTCAGCTTTACAGCGTCTCTACCCACATGAGCCTCAATCCTGAAAGGCCCCACATACCGTGGCAGCAGCTTTCTGGCTTTGCCCACCATGTTACGCAGGTTCATGGTACTAAGCAGCACACGGTCACCCACTTGGAACATACTGTCCGCGGATTTCCTGTGTGGATTAGCATCATTTGACTGCCGACTTTGTGCCAGTTTCATACATCTCCTGGCTTCTTGAACGCCCTTTTCCCAGCCATCAGAGAAGAACTGGGCCATGGGAGGTGGCAACCGAGGTAACTCATGGGTCACCGGTGTCACTGGGGACTGTCCATAGTTAATCAGGAAAGGTGTAGACTTAATACTTTCTTGCCATGAGTTATTAATTGCAAACTCGGCAAACGAGAGGTGTTTAGGCCAGTCTCGTTGAGTGGGAGAGATATAATGCCGGAGCATCTCCTCCAACACTTTGTTGTACCGCTCAACCTGCCCATTTGACTGGGGGTGATAGCTGGAGGTGAGAGAATGTTTCATGCCCATTAGCTTGCATACAGCTTGCCAGAACTTGCTCACGAATAGGGAGCCCCGATCACTCACAACTTCAGATGGTAGCCCATGATGGACAAATACCGAATCAATGAAGAGTTGTGCAAACTCAGGAGCATCCATGCTTTCCTTGCATGGCACTAGGTGCACCATCTTGGAGAGCCTGTCAACGAATACACAGATGGAATCATATCCATGTGATCCGGACGGTAGTTTGGTTATGAAGTCCATGTGCATGACTTCCCAGCGGTATCCAGGTATAGACAGAGGATGAAGGAACCCCCATGGCTTAGCTGTAACCGACTTGTTTCTCTGGCATGCATCACATGTTGTTACATAGTGACGCACATCAGTGCGTAAGTGTTTCCACCAGAACACACGCATGACACGCTCCAACGTCTTAGTGATCCCAACGTGGCCAGCATACTTAGCATCGTGCATCTCATGCAGGATATGCTCTCGTAGCTGTTTGTCACGGGGCACAATGACTGTACGTCTCTTTTGATGTCTCCATAAGCCATGTTCATCCAGGTAAAAGTTCTTTGTCTTCCTTCGCTTGGTGAAGTTGGAATCAGCAGCATAAGCTCTGACCAACCACTCATGCAGGTTTGACAGAGGACCTGGTGGTTTGGGTGCACTGGGTTCTCCATCTGCTGGTATATCAGCAGCCCAAGTGACACGCTTAGTGGGTGGCCTGGCGGCAGCACCAGCACCATGGCTTGGTGGTGGTTGTGTGGGTGGCGCAGCGGCATCACCAGCACTGTTTTTCTGCGCCTCAGCACAAGTTTCCTCCCCCTCCTGAGAACGACGCTGGCTTCTAGTCGTCACTAGAATACTACGCACATCATCTGCACCAGAGCCCTTACACGTCTGCAATGGGGCTGCTGGAATGCGTGACAATGGGTCAGCAGGATTAGATATACCAGGTAGATATGCAATGGTATGTGAGAAGCGGGCCAGGAATTCCATCCATCTAGTCTGCCTGCGTGAGAGTATAGTTTGAGTAGGCAGAGAGATGAGCGGCTTGTGATCTGTGTACAGTGTGAATGGTACCCCTTCCAGGTAGCATCGCCACTGTTGGCAAGCAGATACCAATGCCAGCAGTTCCTGTTCGCCCGTGGTGTAATTAATCTCAGCAGGAATTAATTTCCTGGAGTAATACGCCAATGGGTAGCCATCCTGCATCAGGACTGCACCGATGCCCTCAAGGGACGCATCGCAGTGCACCTGAAACGGCTTGCTGTGATCAGGAAGCTTGAGCATAGGCACATTAGAAATGGCCTGCTTCAAAGCATTGAACGCATCCAGCTCAGCCTGAGGCCATGCCTTCCAAGGGAAACACTCCTTCTTGGGGCCAGTCAGGTTAGTGAGGGGTGCAGCAATAGTGCTAAAATTATGTACAAATTTACGTACATAGTTAGCGGCGCCCAGGAAAGACTGCAGAGTTTTGAGGCTAGTAGGTACTGGCCATTCAGAGATTGCAGTAACTTTACACGGGTCAACAGAGATACCATGAGCACTAATAATATGGCCCAGGAACTTTAATGTTCTCTGCATAAATTCACATTTAGATAGCTTAGCATAAAATTTATTTTTACGCAATAAGTCAAACACACGCCTGAGGTGGACTAGGTGCTCCTCACTGTCCTTGGACATCACCAGGATGTCATCAAGGTACACGAGTGCACAGTCATTGATCACCTCAGCAAATGCTTCGTTCATGACACGTTGGAACGTGGCAGGAGCATTTGTCAGGCCAAAACACAGTACCTTGAATTGGTAGTGCCCCATGGGAGTCCTGAACGCGGTCTTAGGGACATCCTCAGCCGGGATGCGGATCTGGTGGTAACCAGCCTGCAGATCGAGGGAGGAGAACACAGTTTTTCCTGCTAGCTGATCAAACAGATCATCAATGCGTGGCAAAGGATACTGGTCCCTAATTGTAATTTTGTTTAGCTGGCGGTAGTCAATGCACATGCGCAGCTCACCTGATTTCTTCTGGACAAACAGCACAGGTGCAGCATAGGGTGATGAGCTAGGCTCTATCAGGCCCTTAGCTAGCAGGTCAGTGATCTGTTTACGCAGTTCTTCTTGTTCAGGTTTGGACATCCTATAGCTGGGCCTAGCTGGAGGCTTGCCATCAGGCTGCAAGGGGATGGAGTGCCCTACTGCACGCTCTGGCGGGAGTCCTGTGATAGGTTGGAATACATCAGAGTATTCATCAAGCAAATCCTGCAGGTGCTGCCTCTGTACATGGGACACAGCGTCTACTGGTAAGGCAAGGTCTTCCAGAGACACCATAGCTACCATGGCTGAGCCACCCTTACGCAGCCATCTGGCTGCTTGCTTTGCTGTCACAAGAGCCTTTGGATTGGCTTTGGACACAGCAGCAAGGACAGCAGCAGGTGGGCGGGGCAGTGAGTGGGTGGATCCAGGTGGCCTTGTGGCAGCACACTGGCCAGCAGCACTCTGGTCACCTGTGTGTGGGTGCAAGGTTTTATTACCTTGGGGAGTGCGCAGGGTAAGAGTCTTGTCAACGTAGTCGACCAAGGCTCCCTGCACAGTCAACCAGTCAGCACCCAGGAGCACGTCATAAGCATGAACCAGATCAGGCATGACAGTCAACAGGCACATGCAGCAGAAGCTGTTGATGCGCAGCTGCACTTTGACATAATGCTCACATATCACAGGCTGGTTGTTGGCAACATCAAACCTGAGTGACATGGGATAAGTAAATACTGGGATGTTATGCAGCTGAACAAAGCTAGCACTGATCAGGGATGCATCAGCACCACTATCAGCTAACATGTGACAGGCATGAGAATCAATGGTGCCAGCAAACTGGAACCTCACCTTGTCGTCTTGACCAGAGACCCCCAAGATGACTTGAGACGGTGCACGGGGACAACACAGGGCAGTCTTACACGAGAGAATATGACCCACACAGGGGTCAGCAGCACTGAAACAGGACCCACAGTTCTGAGCTGCTGTCACAGCAGTCTGCTCAGAGAACGCATGGCCATCAACAGTTGGATCAGGGAAAGGCTGGCTCATAGCATGCACAGCAACACCATCAACAACCATCAGCTGGGTCTCAGTCCCAGTCATTTCAGTGGCACAGGTGCATAAGACAGGTTCATCAGCATGTACCACAGCACAGGAGTGATGTAGCGAACGGCTCCTCGAAGCCTAGCTCGCCTCCGAGTACTTCTGTACTGCAGTGTGACATGGTGGGCGAAAGGGGCAGGTGGGCCTTCGCGCACACCTGCTTCAGAGGTTCGACTCCTCGGGGGAAACGTTCTAAACCCTGGCCGTGTCACGCTGTGGGAACGAAGGTAGTTAACGGTTGTCAGCGTGGTGTCTTGCACGCTACATTTTGGTTTCCGACCGACGTTGCTTAACGTTACCTTCCTTTCCTAAGCAATATGACTGCTAACAAGGAACCTCCGCCTGGCGGAGACAAACGGGCTGAGCGTCCCGCTCCAGGGGGCCAGACTCCTGGTTCCCCGCCCCCAGCGACTCCAAGCACGGCCGCTGGAGCCCCAGCAGGACTCCCTGTTGCGGCCGGGGCGCCAATTACTGGCACGGCACCTGCTGCCAACAACACGCCCTCTCTTTCTGCTGCAGCCCCTGCTTTCGCAGACGTCGAGAAGATCACAGGCCTGCAGCCCGCCCAGGCGCTGGACTTGCTGAGATCTGTTCTGACTTCTCTGAACAGCATCGTTTCTGCTCAGCCTCAGGCTGCTCCTGATCCTCCTGCGACTGCTGCTGGCGTTGGCTCTCTCTCGTATGCGGGAGCCCTGACAGCTGCGCCCATCCTCCCCGAAGTCGGCACTTCTGCCGCAGCAGCTGCAGCTGATGAGATTCAGCGCCTGCGCCAGCAGCTGGTGGGGGTCACTGCGCACCTGGAGGCTGCCCAGAACGAGGCTGTCCGCGTGCGAGCTGAGCTCTCGGAGATGGGAAGCCTGCAGGACCGCCAGAATGTGGTGGTGAGTGGAGAGCAAGGTGTTGCAGCCATTCGCAGCCAGTCAGACAGGCCTGTTGTGAACAGAAGCAGTGGCACCTCTGCCGCGTTACCTGCTCTTGGTGCTGCGCCAGCCTTGTCAGGCACTGTTGCACCTGTGGCCCCGCTGTCAGGCAGACAGACACCTCTGTCTCAGGTTGCACCTCCTGCCAATGCAACACTTGCTGCACCAGTCCCTATGTCCAGGGTTAAGATCCCAGGTCCTGACAAATGGACGGACCAGTGCCTTGCCACTTCCCGAGTAGCAGAAATCTTCTGTGAGGATCTTGAGGTGCACTGCGCATATTTGCGCATAGACCCCGCTGATGCCTTGCCCAATTTCTTGACAGGCAAAGCCAGAGAGGTGTGGTACCCTGCAACCAGGAATGCTCACATTCTTGCCCATGGCTCTAGGCCAACATGGGTCCACCTACGTGCTTCCTTTAAGGAAATGGCTGGTGATGACCTGCGCAATGAGTCAGATGTGCACTGCAGGAAACTCCTGGATCCCAATGCCTTGCGCATGTCGGCTGGTTCCACTTTGAATGCTTACATCACTGATTTCAGGAACACTCTGACGGTGGCAGGTTCTACCTGCATGGCACCAGCTATGCTGGTGGCCACCTTCATTAGGGGGCTCACATCTGAGCTGCAGTCCTCGGTGGTGCATGATCTTGCCCTGATGCGTGACCCCACCCTGAACGATGCCATTCAGGCTGCTGTGAATGCACAGAAGGTACTGTTTGCAGTAGCTACCAACCATGTGGGACGTCGCCCACCTGCTCCCCATGTGGCTGCCTTTGTGCCCCCTAAGCAGATGAACCGCCTCAGGACTCCTCCTGGCCTTGCTGGAGGACCACCCCCTCCTGCCCATCGTGGCCCTTACTGGGACGTGTCCAGCAGCAGCAGCAGTGGAGGACACCGTGGCAGCCGCCACAGCAGCCAAGGTGGGGGCCGCCATGCTGGCCGTGCTGCCCAGGCTCCCCCTGCCACGGCCCCTGTGTGCCCAGCACCTGCTGCTGGCGGGTCCACCCTGCCAATTCCTGGCTATGCGTGCCATCACTGCTGGAACCCCAACCACTTCCGTGACTACTGCAACCTGAAGCACCTGCCAGCAGATGAGGCCCGCCGGGTCAGCGGCTACCCCCGCCCTGCCTCCTTGGGCCCCCCTTCCCGCCATGCCAACCCTCCTGGGGATCTTCCCCCCCGGTCCCAGAAGCGAGACCGCAGCCCCCCTGGCAAGGGTGGCTGGAAGCAGCAAGGCTCCAGGGGTGACCGGCGCCGTTGAGGCTTTGCCCAACCAGTGCGCTAGGCCTGTGTTGGTGCCTGTGGGACTGTGCCAGTTAAGCAGGCATGTTTGCCAAGGGACAGTGCTGCAGACGACAGTGTTTTACACTTCTCGTTCTCTGGCAAGGTGAATGGTAGGAATTGCACCATGCTGTTTGACAGTGGTGCAGCAGCAAGTTTCATCAATTGTGCAGCTGTTGAGATGTACTCTCTGAGTAGCTACAGACTGCAGCAGCCTAGGGAGTTCCAGGTTGCAAATGGCCAGCCTGTCATGTGCACACATGCATGCACTGTACAGCTGCAGGTCCAGTCTTTGAACTGCCAAGTAGACTTGTTAGTTATGCCAGAGATGTTCTCTGCTTTTGATGTGTTAATGGGTAGCGACTGGTTGCAGTCCAATGGTGCTTTGCTGGATTACCTGGCGCGTACAGTGACCCTGCAGATGTCAGCTAACAAGACCGTGCTCAAGTGTGAGCCTGCAGCGCCAATTCTGGCCCCACACTGTGCCCATATACTGGCCAAGCATAGTCATGCTACAGTGTCAGCTAAGGTGGCATACAAGTGGTTAAGAAAAGGAGGCCAATCTCTGGTCGCTCTGATATCTTCTCAACCCGTCAACCTTACCCCCCCTCCAGCAAATCTGCTGTCCGTGCACCCTACCCCTTCTCCAGCAAATCTGCTGTCCAATGACCCTGTCCCTCACACTCAATCAACAACCTCACCCCCTGACACACCTATCAATTACCCTACCAACATTCCCCATGCTGTGGCAGCTCAGCTGACAGCGCTCATATCTGAGTTTGAGGACGTCTTCGCACCCTTCAATAAACTGCCTCCTCAACGTCCAGTGGGGCATACCATCCCTCTTCAGCCTGGCTGTAAGCCACCAGCTCTGCCGTCTTATAAGATGAGCCAACCTGAGCTGCTGGAGATGAAGAAGCAGGTTGCTGCTTTCCTGGAACAGGGCATCATTGAGCCGTCATCCTCACCCTATGCTGCCCCTGTCCTCTTTGTGAAAAAGAAGTCAGGTGAGTTAAGGATGTGTGTGGATTACCGCCAACTCAATAAGATTACCTTGAGGGATCAGTACCCACTGCCTAGAGTGGATGACCTGTTTGACAGGTTAGCTGGTTGCACGGTATTCTCATCACTTGACCTACAGGCTGGTTATCACCAGATTAGGATCCCTGATGAGGATGTGCCCAAGACAGCTTTCAGGACACCTACTGGCTTGTACCAGTTTAAGGTACTATGCTTTGGATTAACCAATGCACCTGCCACGTTTCAACGTGTTATGAATAATGCTTTTGCTGATGTCATTAATGACTGTGCCCTGGTGTATATTGATGATATACTCATCATGTCCAAATCAGTTCCAGATCACTTCAATCATCTGAGGAGAGTCTTGGAGCTGCTCAGGAAACATCAGTTCCAAGCTAAGCTGTCAAAATGTGAGTTTCTCAAAACTGCCCTGAAATTTCTGGGTCACATTGTCAGTGATCAGGGTATTGCTGTTGACCCTGATAAGGTGAAATCCATCACCTCTTGGCCAGTGCCACGCAGTTTAACTGCCATGCAGCAATTTCTTGGTGCTGCCAATTTTGTGCGCAAATTTGTACACAATTTCAGTGCTCTTGCAGCACCGCTCACTGACCTGACTGGTAAAGCAGGCACTGAGTTTAGCTGGCATAAATGGCCTGATGACAAATCACAAGCTTTCGATGCTCTCAAACATGCTATATCTAAAGTACCTCTACTTAAGATACCTGATATCACTAAGCCTTTCCAGGTATATTGTGATGCCTCTTTGCAAGGCGTAGGAGCGGTGCTCATGCAAGAGGGTTACCCTCTGGCTTATTTAAGCAAAAAGCTGATTCCAGCTGAGAAGAATTACACCACTGGAGAGCAGGAATTACTTGCTATCATTACTGCGTGTAAAGAGTGGCGTTGCTACCTGGAGGGTGTCCCTTTCACTCTATATACAGATCACAAGCCCTTAGTGGCTCTGAAAACGCAGAAGGTCTTATCAAGACGCCAAACCAGATGGTTAGAGTTCCTCTCACGGTATAATTTTACCATAGAGTACCTGCCTGGTGATACTAACCCTGCTGACCCCCTGTCACGCATACCTGATGCTCCTGTCACAAACCCTGTCATGGTTATGACAAGGAGCAGGAAGCGCCTTTTGGAGGGGGAGGAAGCTACTGTGCAGCAGCAGCAGCCAGTTGTGCAGCAGCCGCAGCAGGAGCCGCAGCCACAGTTGGTGCTGGAGCAGCCTTTGCCCCCACCCCCTGTGCCTTTGCACCCTCTGCATGCTGTCAATATGACAGAGCAGCTGCTGGCAGCGTATGCAGCAGATGAGGCTTTTGCCAGCATGGTGGATCAGTATGATCAGGATCAGCATGGGCTGTATCGCACCAGAGAAAGGAACCAGATAGTGGTCCATAACTGCCCAGAGCTCAAAACCAGGATATTGGTGGAGATGCATGATGCGCAGTTTGCAGGTCATGTGGGCATTACCAAAACGCTGGAGCGTATCTCCAGGATGTTCTGGTGGCCCCGCATGAGGTCTGAGGTACGCCATTATGTGGCCAACTGTGATGCTTGCCAGCGTAACAAATCTGTTAATACCAAACCTGGAGGCCTGCTCACGCCTCTGGCCATACCCTATGACAGATGGGAGTCTATTTCAATGGACCTAATTACTAAGCTACCTCCTGGTGAGCATGGCTTTGATGCCATTGCCGTGTTTGTAGACAGGCTATCTAAAATGGTGCACTTTGTGCCTTGCCGTGAGTCTATGAATGCTGAGAGCTTTGCCCGTCTCTTCATTGACAATGTGTTTAAACACCATGGAGTACCTAGAGAAATCATCTCTGATAGGGGCTCCCATTTTACTAATCATTTCTGGGCGTCAATTATGACCATTCTTGGTGTAAAGGAATGTAAGTCTAGTGCCTATCATCCACAGTCTGATGGTCAGACTGAGAGGTACAATCGTACCCTAGAGGAAATGCTTCGCCATTATATCTCACCTGCTCAGTCTGACTGGCCCTTCTTCCTATCTCTGGCTGAGTTTGCTGTCAACAATAGTTGGCAGGAGTCCATCCAGTCCACGCCCTTCTTGGTCAATACTGGCCAGTCACCTCTGACACCTGCCCTGCTGGAGCTGCCTGGCGAGGTGTACTGTCCCACTGCCAGGAGACTGTCTGAGTGGTGGCAGAGCAATGTCAAGCAGGCTCGCCACTTCATGGAGCTGGCTCAGCGGCGACAGGCCTATATGGCCAACAAGGGACGCCAGGAAGTGGAGTACCACACTGGTCAGTTGGTGCTTCTTAGCACTAAGAACCTCAGGATGAAGCCAGGTAAGGCTAAGAAGCTGCTGCCTAGGTTCATAGGACCTTTCAAGGTGCTAGAGCATGTAGGTCCTGTTGCTGTTCGCCTGGACCTGCCACAAGCCATGGCACGCATGCACCCTGTGTTCCATGTGTCTCTTCTGAGACCCTACACCAGTGAGCATCCTCACTTGCCTCCTCCTGTGGAGTGGTTGGATGAGGCGCCTCTGTATGAGGTGGAGAAGTTGCTTGCCCATCGTGGCGTGCGTGCTGGTAAAGCACGAGGCTACTTAGTTAAGTGGCAGGGTTATGATGACTCTTACAACACATGGGAGCCGAGGAATAACCTTGTGAACTGCCTGGAAGTGTTGACTGCATATAATGCAGTGCATGGTTTGTCCTAGCATCACTAATTAGTGTTGCGAGTCCTCGTGTTCTCACGAGGGCGGAACGTTTCCTCTTTGGAGGGGGAGGAATGTAGCGAACGGCTCCTCGAAGCCTAGCTCGCCTCCGAGTACTTCTGTACTGCAGTGTGACATGGTGGGCGAAAGGGGCAGGTGGGCCTTCGCGCACACCTGCTTCAGAGGTTCGACTCCTCGGGGGAAACGTTCTAAACCCTGGCCGTGTCACGCTGTGGGAACGAAGGTAGTTAACGGTTGTCAGCGTGGTGTCTTGCACGCTACAAGTGACACTGTCCTGGCTGGGCAACACCTCACTTCCCATTGGCAGATGCAAGCCTGCCCTTCTTGGGCTCAGAGTCATGCTGCTCAGAAGGACGCTTCCCTGCAGCCTTTGCATCAGCAGGAGGACGAGGGTAGCCAGATAGCTTCCTGGCTTCCAGAGCTGGCATGTCCTTATAGGGACACAGAGGCTTAAGGTGCCGGGGATCATAGCAATGATGACAGTACTGGCCTGGCTTCATGCTGGACTGCTCAGCAGCCTCTTCAGCCTTCTGCTTCAGAATGACACGGTAGCCAGCAGCAGGACCAGCAGCCATGCCAGCCCTGAAGCCCCTGGAACGGGCTGGGACTTTGGCAGGTGGGTCGCTCTGGGTGCTCTTAGGGGGACGAGGGTTGTTTGCACGCTCCAGACCTTCAGCCAGCTGCTTAGCCTGCACAGCAGCCACATGGCGCTTTGTGCCGACTGCTTCAGCAAGGATCTCAGCAGCACGCTGAGCCTGCCTGGCAGAATCGATAGCCTGAGCCAGAGTGAAGGCAGGAAAAGGAGCAGAATCCCTTAGGACTGCCTTTTTCAGCTCAGATGTCAGTCCCTTGATAAACAGGGAGACAAGCAAACTCTCATCCATGCACTGGACACCAGCAGTCAGCAGATTGTTCCTGAAAGCAGTGACATATTCATTGAGAAGGAGCTGGGACGACATGCGAATGCTGCCTTCAAGAAGCTGTTTCTGGGCATCAGTCTGATCGTCACGCAAGTCGTCTCCTGTATACTCAAGAAAGGACAGCCGCAGATAAGGCCAGGTAGGTGCAGTGCGGGTCTGTGCGAAATGAGCAGCACGGATGGATGGCAACCAAGCATCACGCGCAGCCCCGGACAGGAATGCAGGAAAGACAGAGGCAATGTCCAGGTTGAAGCGCAAGCAATGTGCTTCTAAGTCGTCACAGAAGGCAGAGGCCCTGCGGCGAGACTTGGTGCAATTGTCTGTCCACTTATCAGGGCCAGGCACAGATTTAGCAGCTGGAGCCTGACTAGTGACCTGGGGAAAGAGGTGGTGCAGAGCGCCGCCTCTCCCACCGATCGAGTTAAAGGTACCAGGAATACACGCTGGGCGTGTACCTGACCGACTCGGGGACGGAGTGCGCATACTAAACAGCCTGTCCTGAATGGAGGGAGGGGACCCTGGGAATAGACCCACCTTTTCAGCCAGCGCAGCCAGTGTGCGATCTGTCAGCTTTTGGCGAGATTCCATCTTGGCCAGCTTGGTTTTAGCCTCCTTCAGCTGGTCCTGCGTGTCCAGCAGCGACTGGGCCAGCTGGTCTGCGGAAGACAGGTCAATCTCGCCTTCAGAGACGTCGTCAGCCTCTTCTTCCTCATCCTGCTCCTCCTCTTCGTCTTCTTCATCGCCTGGAGGGACTGGGCCATCGCCCTGCCCATTCCGCGACGGAGTTGCAGCAGGACCACCGTCGGGGAACAAAGCCGCCCTCAGGGACCTGGCAAACTCGGGATCAGATAGGGCCTGGGCCAATATGGCCTGGGAACCCGCAGGACCGCTGGACATACCAGCGCCTGGTGTTTCGCCATTAGGCGTAGTGTCAGTCATGGTGCGGCCAGTCACTGAGGTATCGGAATTCGGAAACCAATGTAGCGTTCAGAAAGAACGCGCCTTAAATCTTTTCAGTGTGTGAACGCCATGCAACGCTAACCGCAGTTACAGGTGTCAGACTGCTGCAGCGCAACCAGGCTAAGACATAGAACGGCCTCCGGGGATCGAACCCGAATGGTGGGCAGCAGTACAGCCCACCACTTAACCTGCCTGTATCACACTTCAGCAGTGACACTAGCGCCGATCCGCTTAGTGCAGAATCGGAACGCTACACAAGCGTCAAGTGGCGTTGGAGTCGCAAGGACAATCCGAGGCGAACCGCATCAAAAAACTACCCCCCTAGGATGACGAATATCCGCACTAATTTGCCTGTGTGTGGTTAGCTACTGGGTACCATGAAGGTAGAGCCAGGTCAAAGCTGGGTGTGGTCAGAGACCAACTGTAATAGGGGAATTGTAACGTATAACCATAGGCTTTGTAAGCACAGAGAAGAGAGTGCCTCAGTGCAGCAGCGCGGCAGCATGCATGCAGGAGACTTACTTAAGATGATGGATAGCATTGTATTCAGCCAAGACCTTGTCACAGTCAGTCAGGTTGGACCTGGGCTCCCAGGTGTTGTGAGTGGAGTCATAACCCTCCCACTGCACCAGGTAGTAACTGGCTTTGTTGTCCTTGACACCCTTGTGGTCAAGCAAACGCTCAACATAGTACACAGGGGTCTCATCCATCCATGTCACAGGAGGTGGCATGAAGCCCACATCAGTGCCAGTGTAAGGCTTGATGAGTGACACATGGAAGACAGGGTGCAGACGGCTCATGCTGGCAGGTAGGTCTAGCTTGACAGCCACTGCACCAACCAGCAGCAGGATCTCAAAGGGACCCACATACCTAGGTATGAGCTTACGAGCCTTCCCAGGCTGAAGCTTGAGGTTCTTGGTGCTGAGCAACACCTTCTGGCCCACCTTGTACTCAACGTCACGCCTAGCCTTGTTGGCATAGGCAGCCTGACGGGATTGGGCTGCAGCCATGCACTTCCTGGCATTGGCAACAGCATCCTGCCACCAGCGGGTAAAGGCATGAGCAGAGGGACAACGGCCCCCATAAGGCAGATCACGTAGGCCAACAGTCACAGGAGACTGACCTGTGTTGACCAGGAAGGGGGTGGACTGGATGGACTCCTGCCACGAGTTGTTGACAGCAAACTCAGCCAAGGCTAAGTAGTCAGGCCAGTCAGATTGAGTAGGTGAGATGTAGTGCCTGAGCATTTCCTCTAACACACGGTTATACCTCTCTGTCTGGCCATCAGACTGTGGATGATAAGATGATGAGAGGGCAGGCTTAGAGCCACAGCGCCTCATGACCTCACGCCAGAACACACTTGTGAACAGTGAGCCCCGGTCAGAGATCAGCTCAGCAGGCATGCCATGCAGTTTGTACACATGGTCAATGAACAGTTGTGCAAAACGGCGTGCCTTAAGGTCCTCACGGCAGGGCACAAAGTGGACCATCTTGCTGAGCCTGTCCACAAAGACACAGATGGCATCATACCCATGTGACCCAGAGGGTAGCTTGGTAATGAAGTCCATGGACACAGACTCCCAGCGGTAGTCAGGTATAGACAACGGGTTGAGTAGGCCACCTGGCTTGAGAGTAGACGCCTTGTCACGTTGACAGGCATCACATGTGGACACATAGTACCTGACGTCAGCACGCATTGTGTTCCACCAAAACACACGTGACACACGTTCCAGGGTTTTGCTGATACCCACATGACCTGAATAGACTGCATCATGCATCTCGTGCAAGATGTGATTGCGCAGCTCAGAGTCATTGGGGACCACTACCTTATCCTTACCAGTGAGCCGCCATAGGCCATGTGTGTCCTGGTACATGCTGGACAGATCAGCTTCAGCATTAAACGCAGGGTCAAGCCGGTATCCTTGGATGAGTTGATCAGACAAACCCAGAGGATGGGCAGGAGCCGCAGGATAGTGCACTGAGGTGTCAGATGTACAGGTGACCAGGGGAACGAGGTCCCTGTTATGGCTTGTATCAGCAGTATTTTCAGTAATCTCTGGAGTTAAGGAGGATTTCGCAGTGACGGCAGCAGGGGCATTGGCCTCAAGGGCTCGAGCACCACTAGCTCCCTCCCCCCCACAGGAAAGTTTGGCCTGCCGTCTGGTGAGCATTGCACACACAGTGGCACCTTCCTGGGGGCCAGTGATTAACCGGGATAAAGGATCTGCTGGGTTGACTGGGCCAGGAATATACTCCAGCTTAAAGTCAAACCTAGACAGCAGCTCCATCCACCTAGCCTGACGCCTAGACAGATTCTTCTGTGTAGGCAGTGAAATCAAAGGCTTATGGTCGGTGAACAGAGTGAATGGCACACCTTCAAGGTAGCAACGCCATTCTTTGCATGCGGTGACAAGAGCAAGCATCTCTTGCTCACCTGTGGTGTAGTTGACCTCAGCAGAGGACAACTTCTTGCTCAGATAGGCAAGGGGGTACCCATCCTGCATCAGGACTGCACCTACTCCTTGGAGTGAGGCATCACAGTACACCTGGAAGGGTTGGGTGTGATCTGGCAGGCGCAGCATAGGCACGTTAGCCACAGCAGCTTTGAGCTCATAGAAGGCATGACGTTCATGGTCAGGCCAGGAGTGCCATGGGAATGTGGCACTGAGCTTGCCACACAGATCAGTCAGGGGTGCTGAGATGGCACTGAAGTTATGCACAAACTTGCGAACAAAGTTGGCAGCACCCAGGAAGGACTGCAGCTGGGTCAGGGACGAAGGGACAGGCCAGTCAACAATGGCCCTCACCTTATCAGGGTCCACAGAGATGGCACCAGCTGAGATCACATGCCCAAGAAACCTGAGGGTGAGCTGCATGAACTCACATTTGGACATCTTGGCATACAGTTTGTTTTTACGCAGCAGGTCAAAGACAAGGCGTAGGTGCTGCAGGTGCTCAGGTAGAGACTTAGACATGACCAGTATGTCATCTAGATACACTAGTGCACACTTGCCCAGGACAGGTGCAAAAGCATCATTCATGACACGCTGGAAGGTGGCAGGGGCATTGGTCAGGCCAAAAGACAGCACCTTAAATTGGAAGTGACCTTCAGGGGTCCTGAAGGCCGTTTTGGGGACGTCCTCAGGGGTGATCCTGATCTGGTGGTAACCAGCTTGCAGGTCAAGGGAGGAGAAGACAGAACACCCTGACAACCTGTCAAACAGATCATCAATCCTGGGCAGGGGGTATTGGTCACGTAGTGTGAGCTTGTTGAGCTGACGGTAGTCAATGCACATTCGTAGCTCACCTGACTTTTTCTGCACAAACAGGATGGGTGCAGCATAGGGGGAGGAGCTGGGCTCAATCATACCTTTGCTGAGGTAGTCGTGGATCTGTCTCTTAAGCTCCTCTTGCTCAGGTTTACTGAGGCGGTACATGGGGGTCACAGGTGGACGGGCGTCAGGGACCAGGGGTATGGTGTGACCCACAGGACGTTCAGGAGGGGTATCAGTGAGTGGTTTAAACACATCACTGTACTCATCGAGTAGGGTTTGCAGCTCAGCTTTGATAGCTGCAGGTATGTGTGGGTCGTCTTTGTCACTGGGGGTACCAGGACTGGCAGAGGCTGAGCCTTCAGTCATGACTAAAGCCACCACAGCACGGCCACCTTTAAGGAGCCACCTGGACGCCTGGGTAGCTGAGATTAACTCAGGTTTGGCTTTGAGAGCATTGATCAAGAATGCAGGGGTTGGTCTTACAGCAGAACATTGCCCAACATACTTAGGGGCTGCCACAGCAGGACATGGCAGAGTCACAGCAGTCTTGCCAGCAGCAGAAAGAGAAAGGGTTTTACCCTCATAAGAAAGGATGGCTTTGTTGGCAAACAGCCAGTCATCACCCAGAAGCACATCATAACCCTGCACAAAGCTAGGCATGACTGTCAGCTTGCATGTGGCACAGTGGCCGGGCAGACATAAGTCCACAGTGGCAAACTGCTTGCAGGACAGAGTGGTGTTGTCAGCCAGTGACCACTTTTGTGCTGTGGGGAGAGACTCCAGTGGCAGTGCATGCTTCAGAGCAAAGGCAGTGCTGACAAAGGAGTGTGTGGCACCAGTATCACACAAGAAGTGTGCCTGATGCCCATTGACAGTGCCAGCAAACAGGAAATGCAGTGATCCTTCCTCTTGAGCAGTACCACAGAGTACAGTCTTAAGTTCATCAGCAGCAGAACACGTGGGTACCACAGTACAGGTCTGGCTACCTGACAGGGCAACACCCTAGCGCTGACCGGCACCACGGCCGCCATTGCGACCAGCACCGCCCTTGCCGGAACGGCCTCCGCGGCCACCAGGGCCATTGCGGTTCTGGTTGGGACCCGGGGCAGAGCCACCGTTGTCACCAGGAGGTGGTGGGCGCGGGCGCTTGTTGCCTGGAGCTGACCTCAGCTTCTCATTGGCGGCTTGCAGAGCCAGGAACATACCAATGTTGCCGTTTTTGCGCATAGCTTCCTCCTGGGTCAGGTGACCGTCGGGGCAGTCCGGGGTCTTATGACCGGTCACACCACAGTGGAAGCACCAGATGACTGGGGCGGGCGGCGGAGCCGCAGCGCCGTGGGAGCGTGAAGTCCCGGCGCCACCAGCGCCGCCGGTACGACCGGAGCGGTAGGCGGAGACAGGGGTGACAGCTGCCCGGATGGCAGAGATCTGTGGGCGCACAGCAGCAGCATGACCAGCACCACGTTTGCTGGGAGTGACATTGGCACCAGCAGAGGCAACATTAGCCTTGTGGTTGTCAATGGCAGCAGACACAGCATCCTCAAGGGTGGGGTGAGGCAGTGACCTGAGGTCCTTGGCTACAGCACCACGCAGCTGAGGGGTGAGACCCCTCTGGAAGGTAGCCACAGTCAGAGCACGGTTCATGCAACCAGCACCACACATAGTGATGGTGTTGCGAAACTCAGTGATGTAGGCCTGCAGGGTGACACCTGAGGACATGCGCAGCAGCTCAAAGTTCATAAGCTTGTCATGAGCCTGGTCAAGATCGGTGACAAGATCCTCCCCTACCATCTCAATGAACTGCTTGCACAGATAGTCCCATGGAGGATAGCCAGCATGTGTCAAGGCATAGGCATCCCTGATGGACTTGAACCAGACCTCCCTAGCTTTGCCTGACAAGAAGGATGGCAGTGCAAGGGCAGGATCAAGGTTATTATTAACACAGTGCACCTCAAGATCTTCAAGAAAGGTGACAGCACGTGTTCCCTGAGCAAGGCTGTTGTCAGACCAACGCTCAACAGGGGGCAAACCCCTGTGGGAGTGCACCTCAGTGTCAGGTGCCTGAGGCACAGCAGCAAGTGGGGCTGGGGCAGAACCACCAGACAACCCAGCATACTTCTGACGGATTGCAGCAATGGATGCTGCTGCCCTGGTGACAGGCCTGTTAGGGCTCTGCCCCACTGGAGCCCTGCCAGAGGCAGGAGCACCCTGGGCGACTGTGGCTTGTGCAGCAGTGTATGCAGCACGTGCAGCAGATGCAGCAACAGCAGTGTGTGTAGCATTGTGCACAGCAGGCTGGACAGCAGGCTGGACAACAGAGCTGCCATTACCTACATGTCCTGCAGCAGGGTGAAGGGGACCTGTAGACCCACCTGCAGCTGAGGGGTCGTTTTCCTGCGGAGCAGCAGACTGGGGTGCGACAGCACCAACAGGCTGTCCAGAGGAGAATCGACCAGCACTAAACAGGTTCGCTACTGTATTGCGATGCTGTCCGGCTGCAAGCCCATGGGGCGGAGGGGACCTGACTGGGGCCGCGGAGCTAAGACCGACAGCAGGACTTACCCCAGCATTGACAGCGGCTTGGCTAGCCTCGAGGGCAGTGAGCCGAGCTTGTACAGCGACCAGGACGTCCTCGCGAGCCTGAAGAGAGGCGTGGAGCTCCTGAATGGCCGTGTCGCGCTCGTCCAGCTCCTCCTCCTCGTCGTCGTCCTCCAGCTGACCCTCCTCAACAAGAGGAGCATCAGCAGCAGCATTGCGGGCAACCATCCGCTGGAGCGAGGCCTCAAGCATAGCCTCATGTTCAGTGACCGAGCGACCGTGAAGGTACACAGGGTACTCAGTGTGGGCCTCAGGCCAAGCCTGCTCTTCTAGGAGGTTTATCAGTTCGATGGCCGCGGGCGAAGCCGGGTCAATATTGGCAGGGAGCCGAGCTATGGCTGCGTCGCGAGGACTGACAAGCCTTGCAGCATCCGCTGCTTCCCGGGCAGCAACTGCCTCGGGGGTAGGTGCAACAGTAGGCCCACGCCTAGCTGGTCGCAACCTATAGAGCCTAGCGAGAGCCTCATCCTCCGGGGTGATTGTGTATTCAATTCGGGAAGTTCGACCCATTCTCGATATAATCGAGGCCGGGTGTTAACTGGCTTATCGGTCGGAAACCACTTGTAACGTGCAGCCTTATAAAGGCGACGCTGGACCGTTTGAACCATGTGTAACACTGAGCCGGCCGCGAGGGCACCGAAGTGCGGGTACTGAAAGGGTCAGCCACAAGGCATTACCGTGAGAAGGCTAGGGCTTAGAACGGGGCCCCCTGGAATCGAACCAGCTGTCCTCACAGCTTACGCTGCTAGGCTTTACCTGCCAACTCACACTAATGCGGTGTGACCGATTATCCTGTAGCTGCCTCGGGTTAACCGCGACAGCCCAGACGACACTAAGGGACTACGCGGAGCGCGCCCTTACACTTAGCCTTTGCCCCGTTGGCTCTGTTTGCTCTAGTTTATTTTGGGACGCGTGGCATGTCAAGCAAAAGGGCAGTGAGGAGGGGCTGGGAGGTGGTGGTAGGCAGCTGGGCCTGCTAGGGTGGGCTGTTGGCAGGTACTGTGGGCAGGAAACTTATGTGGTGCTTGGGCACCTGCAATTGACACGCTAAGGCGCACTGAGCTTTGAGAGTAATATTGCTTCTTCTGTCACAGCTGAGCATATGAGTAGAGGAGTCTTTGAAAGTGCGGCCAGCACAAAAATAAGACATCTCTATGAGTTTTGGCTGGATTTTCTGACTTACAGCAAAATCCTACCTGCTCAGCGGAGCCGCAGCTGAAGCTTGGATTAGCCATTTACGTGTGCTGAGGTGTACTCGGAAACTCCTGCATCATCAGATGTTCGTCGGGTAACCTGTGCTGGCGCAGGATAGGTGGCAACTGCTGCGTGCACCTCACCTCGCGGGCTGGCAGCAGCGCCTATGCGTAGAGCACCAAGAGCACGCCTGCACTGCGCGATGTCTTGAGGGTGGCTGGCGGATCCCAACCACCCTGCCGACCACAATCGAAGCAACTACTGGTTGCTGTCGTAACTAGAGTCCGCGTTTAAGCCATGCCGCGCGGGGCTAAAGCCATCGGCCTGCTCTCGGAGCAATCGGTCGCATGTGACGGTCTTACATGCCAAAACATCAGAGTTGGGAGGCCCTGACTCTAGGAACAAGCCTAAGCCACCAGCAGCACAAGCCACACCCACCCCCACACGCAAGCAGGCACGCTTGGTGTGCAACACTAGCAGCAGCGCCAACAGCAGCAGCGCTAACACTAGCAGCGCCAGCAATAGCAGCGGCGACAACAGCAGCAGCGAAGATGGCAGTGCCAACAACGAGGAGTGGGTAGTTAGCAAGTTAGCAGCCGGGGTGGCTGGCTGCAAGAAGTCAGCTGTTGGGGTGGTTGGCCAGGCAAGGGCAGCAGCCGGTGTGGCTGGCCGCACCAGGTCAGCAGCCGGGGTGGCTGGCCGCACCGAGTCAGCTGCTGGGGTCTTCGCCTTGGCCAAAGCTGCGGCATGGGTGACTGCAAGGGCACGCAAGTTTGAGTGTTCAGAGGAGGATGCAGAGATATGCCGGCACTGCAAGCAGCCACATGAGCACCATGACTTCATGGGGGAGGGTCACACTCATGATAAACAAGGACCGGTCGCGATTGGACCGACCATAGCTCTTTGAAAACTAGAGTAGAAGGCCGTTCGAACGGTATAAGTCTTACGTGAATCCGTGCAGCCGTTGCGACGTAGTTGGACCGCGAATCTGTCAACTTTTGAATCTGCACAGATGTCGGTTGTCCTTAGTCTGCACAGCTTCTGCTAGTCGACATCTGCACAGATGCAGGCGATGTCGACATCTGTGCAGCTGCGGAAAGTCGACATCTGCACAGATGTCGTATACCGCGACCAACATCTGTGCAGCTGCTGACGACGACATCTGCACAGATGTCGACTATTACATTCAATGCTTGGCTGTGCAGATGTTGACACCGACATCTGTGCAGCTGCTAACGACGACATCTGCACAGATGTCGACTATTACATTCGAGCCTTGGCTGTGCAGATGTTGTTTGTAGCATCTGCACAGATGTCGACTATTACATTCGCGGCTTGGCTGTGCAGATGTCGTTGCTTCATCTGCACAGATGTCGACTATTTCATCGACTCTTACATCCGCAAAGCACATGCATTGACACCCAAACATCCCGCAACACCCCCGCAAAACACATGTATTGACCACCAAACACCCCGCAACACCTTGCTACACCCCCGCAAAACACATGTATTGACACCCAAAACACCCCGCAACATCCCCGCTAAACACATGTATTGACGACCCAACACCCCGCAACACCTCGCAACATCCCCGCAAGACACATGTATTGACGACCCAAACATCCCGCAACATCCCCGCAAAACACATGTGTGGATACCCAAACATCCCGCAACACCTCGCTACGGGACTTGCAAGCACATGTCTCGATGCACCATCACTCCACAACACCTCAATATGGCAATGATAAGCACATGCATTGATGCACCCAATGACCGCAACACCTCCCTACGATGTGACAAGGTAGCAACGACACAACACAACAAGAAGGTGACACCACACACCATCACCATCACCATCACCATCACTCAGGTTAAACATGCATCACCATCACCACACATCACCACACATCACCACACATCACCACACATCACCACACATCACCACACATCACCACACATCACCACACATCACCACACATCACCACACATCACCACACATCACCACACATCACCACACATCACCACACATCACCACACCACACCACACCACACCACACCACACCACACCACACCACACCACACCACACCACACCACACCACACCACACCACACCACACCACACCACACCACACCACACCACACCACACCACACCACACCACACCACACCACACCACACCACACCACACCACACCACACCACACCACACCACACCACACCACACCACACCACACCACACCACACCACACCACACCACACCACACCACACCACACCACACCCCAACAAGGTGACAACACAACAACATCGCAACAAGGCGGCAAGATGACGAGGACAACAAGCACGGGCTGACAACCACCCAAGCGCTCAGCTATCCCTTTTGAGAGGGATGGGTAGGGTCATTGTGGTGTGTGGTCATGGCATGGCCAGGGTGGGCTGGGTGGGCTGCTACTCCAAGCTGCCCGCTCCAGGTTGCCCGCTCCAGGTTGCTACGCCAAGGGTAGGGTAGGGAGAGGGCTACTACGCCAAGGGTAGGGTAGGGAGAGGGCTGCTACGCCAAGGGTAGGGTAGGGAGAGGGTTACTACGCCAAGGGTAGGGTAGGGAGAGGGCTACTACGCCAAGGGTAGGGTAGGGAGAGGGCTGCTACGCCAAGGGTAGGGTAGGGAGAGGGCTACTACGCCAAGGGTAGGGTAGGGAGAGGGCTGCTACGCCAAGGGTAGGGTAGGGAGAGGGTTACTACGCCAAGGGTAGGGTAGGGAGAGGGCTGCTACGCCAAGGGTAGGGTAGGGAGAGGGCTGCTACGCCAAGGGTAGGGTAGGGAGAGGGCTGCAGCGTGTGTCGTGGGGCGGGGGGTGGGAAAGGCGGGAGGTAGGTGGGGTGCCAGGCTTGGAGGTGGTGGGACAGGGGAGGGGAGGGGGAAGGGGGAAGGAGGAAGGGGGGAAGAGGGAAGGGCTGACCGTGGGACCTGCAGTAAACAATGGGCATCTTTGCGGTTAGGCTGGGCATCGGACCACCCATAAGCAGGGGTTGGCCACTCACTCTTTGCTAGCGCCACTTCTATACCTACCTGGCAGCGCCTCCATGGCTGCAGCTCCTGGCTGCTCTTGCGCTCCATGCACCTGCTTCTTGTGGTAGGGTGATGAAGGAGGTGGTGGTGGGGGAGGGAGGGGAGGGGAGGGAAGGGGCGCTATGCGGGCCGGGCCGGGCTGGGCTGGGCTGGGCTGGGCTGGGCTGGGCTGGGCTGGGCTGGGCTGGGCTGGGCTGGGCTGGGCTGGGCTGGGCTGGGCTGGGCTGGGCTGGGCTGGGCTGGGCTGGGCTGGGCTGGGCTGGGCTGGGCTGGGCTGGGCTGGGCTGGGCTGGGCTGGGCTGGGCTGGGCTGGGCTGGGCTGGGCTGGGCTGGGCTGGGCTGGGCTGGGCTGGGCTGGGCTGGGCTGGGCTGGGCTGGGCTGGGCTGGAGAAGGGGAGGTTGGGACCATTGAACCTGCAGCTATTCAGTGGTTGGCAAATAGTCAGGCAAGGTATTTGGAGCCACATGACTGCAAGATAAACTACTCACCATTCGCTAGGGAGGGGTTTGTGTGGGTGCACCCAACTTTGTGCACCCAGCTTCGTCTCTTGCATGGCTCCTGACCGCCTCTCCGGGCTCCTCCACTCCTCTTCCGCTCCGTCTCATAGGCTTCGGGCTACGTGTCCTAGTTGCACCTCGTGCATTTCTTATGCCGCATCGCTGCATCGCTGCATCGCTGCATCGCTGCACCTCCTTCCGTTTCCTGTCGCTATCTCTTGATCCTATCGCTCAACCTGATGGCATCTTTTTATGGCTGGTCGCCAATGCTATGCGGCTGGTCGGCTCATAGCTAGCCTTTTGGCGACGGTTGTGTTGGCTGCTCCTGGCCGCTCCTGCCTGCCAATGCCAGCTTAGCGGGGCAGTCTGGATCCTTGCGTGATTCCTTTGCTTCCTTCGCGGTACCTTCATGCAGGTCTCCATGCAGCCTGGTTATTTTGTAACCTTAGGGCATACCGTGTTATGGTGGAAGAGTCTTGATTCCTTTGCGATTACTTTGCTTTCTTCGCGGTGCCTTTGCGTAACCTTCATGCAAGCCTTTTCTTCATGTGCACATCTGCACTACTTGGCAGCTGTGCAGATGTCGAGGGATGCATCTGTGCAGATGTCGACTGTGTCGGCAGCTGTGCAGATGTCGAGGGATGCATCTGTGCAGATGTCGACTGTGTCGACGGCTGTGCAGATGTCGAGGGATGCATCTGTGCAGATGTCGTTTGTGTCGACGGCTGTGCAGATGTCGAGGGATGCTTGGCTGTGCAGATGTCGAGTGTGTCGACGGCTGTGCAGATGTCGAGGGATGCATCTGTGCAGATGTCGTTTGTGTCGACGGCTGTGCAGATGTCGAGGGATGCATCTGTGCAGATGTCGTTTGTGTCGACGGCTGTGCAGATGTCGAGGGATGCTTGGCTGTGCAGATGTCGAGTGTGTCGACGGCTGTGCAGATGTCGAGGGATGCATCTGTGCAGATGTCGTTTGTGTCGACAGCTGTGCAGATGTCGAGGGATGCATCTGTGCAGATGTCGTTTGTGTCGACGGCTGTGCAGATGTCGAGGGATGCATCTGTGCAGATGTCGACTGTGTCGACGGCTGTGCAGATGTCGAGGGATGCATCTGTGCAGATGTCGTTTGTGTCGGCGGCTGTGCAGATGTCGAGGGATGCATCTGTGCAGATGTCGTATGTCCATAGGGCATCTACATGCATCTGCACAGATTCCGGGCTCATTTAACCGACATCTGTGCAGATTCCCAAAAAGGGGGGGGTACCTCGCGCGCGGATCGTTGTATCTCCGCAACCGCTGCGAGTTAGGACTTCATTCAAGAGCGAGGTCCCCCTTAAACTCAACGCTCTATCGTTCTATCGGAGCAGAAAGTCCTTCCGATGCAAAAAAGGCCCTCGCGTCGGCCTTATTTATCCTGAGTGCAGTGCCCTATCTAGTGCAAAGTCAAGATTTGGTGACTTGGTGCACGGTGACACTACCGTGCATACTGGCTTTGACTGGGTGACCGGGTAGCTTGACATGGTGACATGTCCAAGAAGTGCTAGAACCATGGAGGATTGACATGGTATGCAAGGTATGGCAGCCTAGAATATTTATAAGCACACCCACATCCTCAGAACTGTGTTTTGCAGCATTGTTTGCATCGGGAAGAAATAAACAATCTTTTTGTTGGGTCGGGAAAGTTTTCGGGGCCTCGCGAATCAAAAGAGATAGTACGGTAATTAGCTGCAGCACACACCACACCCACGGGACCCAGCCACGGAGCTAGTTCAACTAACAACCATAAGCCAGACTGTGGTCCCGCGGCCATCGCCCCCCCGCCTACACTGCACTGCCATGTGCAGCTACAGTTCCAGATGCACTTGATCCATGCAGGCACGGCCTTGCGGTCAGGCCACCAACCCAAGTGGCTCAATGCCGTTCAAAAAGACGCAAACCCAGCGTGCACGTTGCTTGGCTTCAAAGCCGAGCAATCATACCAAGTTTACGGACCGCTTCATCAGTGACCCATAAACTGTGCATCTGCCATGTGTCCGGCTCGCGCCTCCAGTGTAGTGGATCTGCGACAGACACCTTCAGGGCGTACAGCAATGACTCTGTCCGCAGTCAGCAGCAGCAGCACCCATCATCGCCGTGCGGGCGCCGCGGCAGCCCCTGATCCCGCAGGCGCGGCGCCGCTGTGCTTCGCCGCGCTTCCGACCACGTTCATGACCAGCATTACTCCACCCGCTGCATTGCCATCGGCACATCCAGCTCAGTCGCACTCTGCCTGCTCATTCAGATGCTCCAGTACGATGTACCGTAGGTCAGCACGCAAGGTGTTGGCTGGCACATACAACCCCACTGCCTTGCAATACTCGTTTAACATCTTCACGCTCAGCTTCTTGCCCGAGGTGCACAGCTGCATCACGCTGTCTGGTGCAAATGAGCACAGAAGGGTAAGGCACTCGTCGTCCCAATGCTTGTCATCCCTCTTCTGATCGAACATGGGCATGGCTACAAAGGGCTTTGTGATGGAGAGCCTGGTACACACACCCCTCGGTGCGGGGGTCATGCATTGGGCACATGCACATGCAGTCTGTGACCACTCGACCTGGATCCCTGCAGCAGGGAAGCAGCAGCTGTGCATGCTCATAGAGCCGGGGATAGATGATGCAAAGGCATGTGCATCCCGCTGTGGAGCACTGCAAAGCTCTACCTCCTGTGTGCTCAGCTCCAAGCACCACCGATGACCCACACTTGCTCGTGCACGGTGAGCCTTGCTGGGGTCAGCAGCAGTAGCTGCCTTGTGATATGCATTGCAATGCTGCACAAACCCCAATGCATTGCACTTCCCAACACGATCAGCCAGGATCTCACCCCTCAACCACTGCTTCACCACCCCTCTGTGACGGTGCGCTTATGCGTATCCGTAAACCACACTTTAGCAGAGTGACTGAGGAGGTCAATGGTGGGCTGCTACCAGCTCACCATTCGGGTTCGACTCCCGAGGGTCCCGTTCTAAACCTGGGCTCAGTTGTTGTGCGAGAGTGTGGATAGTAGAGACTGCGTTGGACATTTCTAAGTGGACATGCCGCTCACACTGTAAGATTAAAGGCAGCGGCTACGCCGTTACAAATGGTTTCCGACCGACGTCGGTGCAGCAACATGACAGACAATCCAGGCAATGGCGGGCCACCCGCCGGAGCCGAACCACCTGCTAATACTTCTCCAGAGCCCGATATGCTAGATAAGCTCCTGGAGGCGGCTCGGACTAATCCGCAGCTGCGTGCGAAGTTCAACGCCGTGGTTGAGACTTTCTCAGGTGGCTCTAAAGCCCCTGATGACCATCCTTCTGGCGATAACCCAGAGGATACCCCTGGTGGTGGTATGGAAGAAGGCGAGATGGACGAGCAACGACCCCGCTACATTGGAGGGGACGAAGACTACATCCTCGAGCTGGAGGCTCAACAGCTGCAAATTCAGGCTGAGAATGAAGCCCTGCGTCAAGCCCTGTCGACAATTACGTCTCAGGTGAAGTCGCCTACTCTCCCACCTCGCAGGCCAGATCTAGCAGGCAGGACAGGTGCTCCTGCGTCGACTAGACAGCCTGGTGCAGGTGCTGCAGGCCCAGGACGAGCCGCCCCTACGGGTCCCTCGCCTCTGGCCTTGCCTCTTCCCTTGTCTTTGGGTTCAAGGTCTATACCTGGTCCAGACAAGTGGACTGATGCGTGCAGCAGCACCCATCGTAGAGCCTTAGCGTTCTGCGACGACCTTGAGCGTCATTGTGAACGCTGCCGCCTTGATGTTGCATCGACACTACCTGCTTTCCTGACTGGCGCTGCTCGCAACACATGGTATCCATCCATCAAGGAGTCATATGCTGCCTTGTATGCTGATGCCCCCGACTGGCCTTACCTGCGTACTGCATTCTGCGAGTATACAGGAGATGACCTGCGGGATGACTGTAACGTCGCCCGAACTAAGCTGCTTGACGGTGCCGTCAAGATGACTGCAGGAATGCTCCTGGGGCAATACATTACTGAGTTCAGGAATAACCTGCTATTTGCAGGGAACGACAGCATGTGTCAGCCTCTGCTGGCCATGGTGTTCACTAGGGGCCTCAGCTCAGCTCTACAGCCTGCTGTGCTTAAGGACCTGGCTCACTTTAAAGACCCCACACTGTCTCAGGCTATGGAGGCTGCTAAGCAGGCTCAGCGCAACGTGGTCATGCTGTCCACCACCACACCTTCTAAGGGTGCTGGTACTTCTGGTGTTCATGCTGTGCAGGCGTCAAGTGCCCTGGGAGGTGAGGCCCACCCCGGCAGGCGTGGCTCTAAGCCCCCTGTTTCTGGTGGTGCTGGCAAGAGGCCCAGACACGATGAGCTGTGGTTCAAGAAACCCCTGTTGCCTGGGCAATACTGCTTCAAGTGCAACCATCCCGGCCACCTGACCAACCACCCCTGCCCCTTCCGCCACTTCACGGCTATTGAGGCCCGGCGCAGGTCTGGGTACCCTAACCCACCTGAGGGTGCCAAGAAGCCTGGCCAATCCAAGTCCAAGCCCCCTTCAGAGTCTGGTGCTTCTGAGTCAGACCAGGAGCCAGAGCCCCAGCCCCCACCTAAGGCTGCTAAGCCTAGGGATCAGGGCATGCGCCGTGGCGTCAGCCGGGCCCGTATTGCCACCAACCGTTAGGGTGTTGCCCAGCCAGCCAGCCAGGACTGTGCTGTGGTTCAATCTGAACAACTGTTGCATGATGCTGCTGTTGTAGGAGCTGATGATGATGTGAGTGTGCCCAAGGCCAACTCAACAACAGCTTCTTTACCTGCCTGCCTTGTAGAGCCCCTGCCTGCCCTGTCAGCAAGACTGTGTAGTCCTGCTTTGAATGATGTGCCATGTAAGACTGCTGTTCCCCCTGTGGCTCAGCATCAACAGGCACATGTGCTGGGTATGGTGGGACGTGATGGCAAGGTGAGATTCAGATTTGCTGGCACCCTTGACCGTCAGCATGCATGCTTCTGCCTTGCTGATGGTGACGCTGATGACTCCTTCATCAGTGAAGCATTTGTGTCTACACACAAGTTGAGACTGCATGATTACCCTGTGGCACTTCGTTATGAGGTAGCTAACAATCAATTAGTGTACTGTACACAATATGTCAAAGTGCACTTGTCCATCCAACAGTTTAGCTGCTTCTGCACCTTGACTGTGATGCCAGAGCTGGTACATGAGTATGACATTCTGCTTGGTGCTGATTGGCTGACTGTGCAGGGGGCCTTGCTTGACTATGTCGACAAGTCTCTCACCCTGCGGACCCCTAAGGGCCAGCCTACCTTACTACCTTCAGCGGTAAGCAAGAAGGGGTCAGTTAACTGTACAGTTGAGTCTTCACAAACTGTAAAACCTGTAAAAGAAGCCTATGCTATTCCTCCTGGTTTCCTAGCACCTGGCCCAGAGGTGGCTTCTACCCCTCTGTCTGCCAAAACGGCTGCTAAGTGGCTCAAAGATGGTGGCACAGGTGTGGTAGCACTGGTCTCTTATGAGAACCTGCAAGACCCACCTGGTGTTCCCCCTGAGCAGGCGGCACAGTTAAAGAGCCTCCTTACACTCGTGCAAATTAAGGCCTGGCTGGCTTGAAAAACCTGAGAGTTGAGGTCTGAAACTTGGTATGTGGGCTGCTGTGACCTAGGGGATGACAAAACTCTCTTGGGCCAAAGTGTAATTCTCACTCGGTGTCGAGTTGCTGGGCCAGGTGTGGGGCTGAGACCCTGATTTTGGCTAAGGGAGTTGGCACCGTGTGACCAAAGTGACATTTCATGAAATGTGAGTATGAGAGGTTGTAAAGGGTGGTTACAGCTGCCCAACCTAGTAGGTGGCATGCTAAAAGTCTCAGCCAGTGATGAGCTATGGCCCGTGTCCTAGGACCCTGTACAGGTTCCAAGCGACATCATGGTCGTAGGACCCTGTACAGGGTCCTGCCGACCCTGTACAGGGTCCTGCGTACCCTATGAGTGTTGATATTATAATCATTCTTTGCATCCCTATGTGATAGAACCCTGTTAGGATTCCTACATAGCTTGTGGTTGGTCCTGTTGACCCCGTTTGGATGCTTTTGACCATGTGTGCCAGGACCCTGTACAGGGTCCTACGATGAGTGTCCTTCTCCACAGGGTCCTGGCACCACACCACAGGGTTCTGGCTCACAGGGTCCTGGCACCACACCACAGGGTTCTGGCTCACAGGGTCCTGGCACCACACCACAGGGTCCTGGCACCACACCACAGGGTTCTGGCACCTCACCACAGGGTCCTGGCCCACAGGGTCCTGGCACCACACCACAGGGTCCTGGCACCACAGGGTCCTGGCACCACACCACAGGGCCCTGGCACCACACCACAGGGTCCTGGCCCACAGGGTCCTGGCACCACACCACAGGGTCCTGGCACCACAGGGTCCTGGCACCACACCACAGGGTCCTGGCCCACAGGGTCCTGGCACCACACCACAGGGTCCTGGCACCACAGGGTCCTGGCACCACACCACAGGGTCCTGGCACCACACCACAGGGTCCTGGCCCACAGGGTCCTGGCACCACACCACAGGGTCCTGGCACCACAGGGTCCTGGCACCTCACCACAGGGTCCTGGCACCACACCACAGGGTCCTGGCCCACAGGGTCCTGGCACCACACCACAGGGTCCTGGCACCACACCACAGGGTCCTGGCCCACAGGGTCCTGGCACCACACCACAGGGTCCTGCGTCACACCCACAGGGTCCTGGCACCACACCACAGGGTCCTGGCCCACAGGGTCCTGGCACCACACCACAGGGTCCTGGCACCACAGGGTCCTGGCACCACACCACAGGGTCCTGGCACCACAGGGTCCTGGCACCACACCACAGGGTCCTGGCACCACAGGGTCCTGGCACACGCCCACAGGGTCCTGCGTCACACCCACATCATGACCCTGTGGGTGTGAAGCAGGACCCTGTGGGTGTGCAGCAGGACCCTGTGGTGTGGTGCCAGGACCCTGTGGGTGTGACGCAAGACCCTTTGCAACAGGGTCAACCGTGGCTCACGGTTTCAGGGCTGAAACTAGATATGTGGGCTGCTATGACTTTGAGGAGTACAAGTCTCTCTCAGGCCAAAGTGCAAATCTCAGTCGTTGGGGAGTTGCTGGACCATCATGTTGCATGGAAATCATCATGTTGCAAGGAGACTTGCATGGAGGCTTCGCAAAGGAACCGCGAAGGAATCAAGTGAATCGCGAATGCCATCAGGCTGCCCCGTCAAGCTCGCATTAGCAGCCAGGAGCAGCCAGGAACCAAGCTAACCAAGCCTTTTCCCGCAGACAACATCGCAGCCACTTTCGCTTGCCACATCGCAGCCAGGCAGCCACATTGCAGGCAGCCAAGCTCACTAGCGGCCAGCCTCCCAGCCAAGTTTGCAGCCACGTAGCACAGTATCTCGCAGCCTCCCTCGCACGCAACTAGCGGCTTGCCTAGCAGGCCTCGCAGACGTAGCAGCCAGCCTCAAGATCGCAACGCAGTACAACTCAACGCAACGCAATTGAACGCAATTGAACGCAACGCAACGCAACACCTCGCAATGCACTGCAATGCAACGCAACGCAACACCTCGCACTGACTGACTTACAACATGTCACCCTCTTGCCGCAGGTACTCCTACACATCCACTCCCTCCCCCACTTTCACCACCCTCCCCATTGCAGCCCCCCATTGCAGCTCGTCCCACTACAAAGGTGAGACCAAGGTACAAGCCATTGAGGATGGAGCATGGAGGTGAGCACAAAGCACGAAGCACGGAGCAAGCGGTGAGTGGCCACCCCCCGCCCATGAGTGGCCCTCATTGCTTAGCCTACACAGCCTTGCCAACTAGCATGTCCTGTGTTTGCTGCAGGTCTAACGGAGTTTGCTGCAGGTCTCCCTCCCTCCCTCCCTCCCTCCCTCCCTCCCTCCCTCCCTCCCTCCCTCCCTCCCTCCCTCCCTCCCTCCCTCCCTCCCTCCCTCCCTCCCTCCCTCCCTCCCTCCCTCCCTCCCTCCCTCCCTCCCTCCCTCCCTCCCTCCCTCCCTCCCTCCCTCCCTCCCTCCCTCCCTCCCTCCCTCCCTCCCTCCCTCCCTCCCTCCCTCCCTCCCTCCCTCCCTCCCTCCCTCCCTCCCTCCCTCCCTCCCTCCCTCCCTCCCTCCCTCCCTCCCTCCCTCCCTCCCTCCCTCCCTCCCTCCCGGTACAGCGCAACGCAACGAACGGCAGCCATGAGTGGCACCCTCCCTAACCCCTGCCCCAAACCCCATTCCCCCCCATACACTCCTCTCTACAAATGGTGAGTGGCTTGCCGTGGCAATTGTGTGGCTCCATGTGTCTAGCCTGACCACTAGCATGCCCTTCTTTGCTGCAGGATTTCATGGTCACACCCATCCCCTTTCCCACAATCGCTACACTCACCTTCACTCTCGCCCTCCTTCACTACAATGCAACCTGGAGCACTGCCTCCTCCCCTCCCCTCCCCTCCCCTCCCCTCCCCTCCCCTCCCCTCCCCTCCCCTCCCCTCCCCTCCCCTCCCCTCCCCTCCCCTCCCCTCCCCTCCCCTCCCCTCCCCTCCCCTCCCCTCCCCTCCCCTCCCCTCCCCTCCCCTCCCCTCCCCTCCCCTCCCCTCCCCTCCCCTCCCCTCCCCTCCCCTCCCCTCCCCTCCCCTCCCCTCCCCTCCCCTCCCCTCCCCTCCCCTCCCCTCCCCTCCCCTCCCCTCCCCTCCCCTCCCCTCCCCTCCCCTCCCCTCCCCTCCCCTCCCCTCCCCTCCCCTCCCCTCCCCTCCCCTCCCCTCCCCTCCCCTCCCCTCCCCTCCCCTCCCCTCCCCTCCCCTCCCCTCCCCTCCCCTCCCCTCCCCTCCCCTCCCCTCCCCTCCCCTCCCCTCCCCTCCCCTCCCCTCCCCTCCCCTCCCCTCCCCTCCCCTCCCCTCCCCTCCCCTCCCCTCCCCTCCCCTCCCCTCCCCTCCCCTCCCCTCCCCTCCCCTCCCCTCCCCTCCCCTCCCCTCCCCTCCCCTGCAGCCATGAGCAGTAAGCAAGAGCAGCAGCCAAGAGCAGGAGGTAGGAGGCGCTTGGAGCGGCAGCCAGGACTTCCGGTGAGTGCACATGCTTGCTGGCTGATGTTTGATTGCAGTTGTCGACAGCTGGAGCATGGCAGGTGAAGCATGGCCGGGTTGATTGCAAGCATGGCGGTAGAGCAGCAACCAACAAGGAGCCAGCAAGGACCGTACCCTCCTCGTACCCCGTACCCTCCCCCGGCGTCGTGACATGGAGCATAACTGTAAGTGGCCAGTCCCTGCACATGAGTGGTCCCCAATGCCAAGCCTAAATGCAAGGATGCCTCTTGCTGCCGCAGGTCTGATGGTCACACTGCTGCCCCTTGCCCCCTTCCCCCTTCCCCCTTCCCTGCCCAAGCCCACCACCACCACTTCCGAGTCTGCCACCTACCTACCCTCCTCCCCTCCTCCCCTCCCTCCCCTCTTCTCTCCTCTCCCCCACCCAATGGCACCCAGCAGCCCTTGGCGTAGCAGCATGGAGCGGGCAGCCTGGAGCGGGCAGCCCGGAGTGGGCAGCATGGAGCGGGCAGCCTGGAGCGGGCAGCCTGGAGCGGGCAGCCTGGAGCGGGCAGCCTAGAGCGGGCAGCCTGAAGCGGGCAGCCTGGAGCGGGCAACCTGGAGTGGGCAACCTGGAGCCAAGCCTAGCCCAGCCTACCCCAGCCTAGCCTAGCCTAGCCTACCCCAGCCTAGCCTAGCCTAGCCTACCCCAGGCTAGCCTTGCCTAGGCTAGCCTACCCTAGCCTACCCTAGCCTAGCCTACCCCAGGCTAGCCCAGCCTAGCCTAGCCCAGCCTGATTTGGTGCCATGGGGCATAGGCAGCAAGGCAAAGTGCTTAGCAGTCCCGTGATGAGGTGTTAGCCCATAGCAATGAGGTGCAGCCAGTCCTTGTGGTTGTGCACATGGCATAGGTGGTGAGCAATGCATGAGTCGTTGTGTTGTGTGTTGTAGTGATGTTGTGTGGTGTTGTTGTGTGGTGTTGTCACCTTCCATCAATGCATGTGCTTAGCACCAGCAATACATGCCGTTTGTTGTGGTGTTGCGAGGTGTTCGGGCGTCGTTGCATACGTTGTGGCAGGACCCTGTAGGCGTGTGGCAGGACCCTGTGAACGTGTGTCGTAGGAACCTGTAGCCGTGCGGCAGGACCCTGTGAGAATATGTCGTAGGACCCTGTAGCCGTGCGGCAGAACCCTGTGAGAATGTGTCGCAGAACCCTGTAGCCGTGCGGCAGGACCCTGTGAAACTCTATGTCGTAGGACCCTGTAGCCGTGCGGCAGAACCCTGTAGAGAATGTGTCGCAGGACCCTGTAGGCGTGCGGCAGAACCCTGTAGACGTGCGTCGCAGGACCCTGTAGCCGTGCGGCAGAACCCTGTGAGAACGTGTCGCAAAACCCTGTAGCCGTGCGGCAAAACCCTGTGAGACATACGTGTCGCAAAACCCTGTAGCCGTGCGGCAGGACCCTGTGAGAAAGTGTCGCAGGACCCTGTAGCCGTGCGGCAGGACCCTGTGAGAACGTGTCGCAAAACCCTGTAGCCGTGCGGCAAAACCCTGTGAGAACGTGTCGCAAAACCCTGTAGCCGTGCGGCAGAACCCTGTAGACTAATGTAGCAGGACCCTGTAGCCGTGCGGCAGAACCCTGTAGCCTAATTTAGCAGGACCCTGTAGGCGTGCGGCAGGACCCTGTAGACAAACGTTGCAGGACCCTGTAGCCGTGCGGCAGGACCCTGTAGACAAACGTTGCAGGACCATGTAGCCGTGCGGCAGGACCCTGTAGTTATTTGTCGCAGGACCCTGTAGCCGTGCGGCAGAACCCTGTAGACTAATGTAGTCGAGGACCCTGTAGCCGTGCGGCAGAACCCTGTGGCCCAGGACCCTGTACAGGGTCAGTAGGACCCTGTACAGGTTTGGGTAATTTTTCAAATAGTTATAACATCGCAGCAACTTTGAGTTTTTCAATGATTACAACGGCGATGAGTCGGCCTTTCCTGGGGCTATCTGCAGTATGCCTCCCGGGAAGAAATGACGTAGGCGACTTCCGGCCTTAATCGGCGCGAGTGTATGGAGTTCTCTGATGTGTTTGAGCCTATCACTGGGTTGCCTCCTGCACGTGATGTAGGGCACTCTATACCCCTGCAGGATGGTGCTAAACCTCCTGCCAGGCCCAGTTATAGGATGAGTCAGCCAGAACAGGAAGAAGTTAAAAAACAGGTTACTGACATGTTGTCCAAAGGGCTGATAGAGCCTAGCTCCTCCCCATATGCAGCACCAGTTCTTTTTGTAAAGAAAAAGTCCGGTGAGCTACGCATGTGCGTAGACTACCGCCAGCTTAACAAGCTCACTATACGTGATCAGTACCCTCTCCCCAGAATTGATGATTTATTTGATAAATTGTCGGGTATGACTGTATTTTCCTCCCTGGATCTCCAGGCGGGCTATCATCAAATCAGAATACCTGATGAGGATATTCCTAAAACTGCGTTTAGGACGCCCATGGGACACTATCAGTATAAAGTGTTATGCTTTGGGTTAACCAATGCTCCCGCTACATTTCAACGGGCAATGAACCAGGCATTTGCCACGGTGATTGACCGGTGTGCTCTGGTGTACCTTGATGACATTTTAATCATGTCCAAGTCTATCCAGGAGCACCTGTCACACCTTCGTGAAATATTCAGTTTGCTGAGACAACATAAATATTTTGCTAAATTATCCAAATGTGAATTCATGAAAGAGTCTCTACCTTTCCTGGGGCACATCATCTCTAAAGATGGTGTAGCTGTAGACCCCAGCAAGGTGACTGCTATCAAAGACTGGCCAGTTCCTACGAACCTGACAGCTCTGCAGTCATTCCTTGGCATGGCTAATTATGTACGTAAATTTGTGCGTAATTTTAGTTCCATTGCTGTTCCACTTACTAATTTAACTGGCCCTGAAGCCAAATCTTTAAACTGGGCGCAATGGCCTAAACCCCAGTTAGATGCTTTCAACGCTCTAAAGCAGGCTATTATTAAGGTGCCTATGCTCCGCTTGCCTGATATAACCAAGCCCTTTGAAGTCTACTGTGACGCCTCACTCTTAGGTGTTGGCGCAGTATTGACACAGGCTGGTTACCCCCTGGCATATTACTCACGTAAGCTGTCAAAAGCTGAAATGAATTATACCACTGGGGAACAGGAAACTTTGGCCATTATTGCTGCGTGTACACAGTGGCGGTGCTACCTTGAAGGAGTGCCATTCACCCTGTTCACTGATCACCGCCCTCTAGAGGCCCTACCTACGCAGTCTACACTGTCCCGTAGGCAGAGCCGCTGGTTGGAGTTCCTATCCCGATTTAATTACACCATTAAATACCTACCTGGCAACACTAATCCTGCCGATCCACTGTCACGTATTCCAGTAACTTCAGCGACGGCTAAGACTGATACTGACAAAATCCTGGTGACGACCAGGCAGCAGAAGCGGAGATTACAGGAGGGGGAGGACGTCGGTGCGGGTACACCGTTGGGCAGCGGCAGCGGAGGCAGCGAACAGCAGCCTACCGCTGGATCAGACCCTGACCATGATGCTGACTCTGATGATGCTCTAAAGCCATCAGAGCCTAAGCGGTTAAGGTGGGCTGACCCGGTCTCTAATGACTGTGAGGCACAGGTCCCTGAGTGTCCTGGTCACCCTTCTCAGGTCACAGATTGGCTAATTAGTGCCTATAGCACTGATCCCGCCTTTGCTGAGCCTAATGAGGAGTGGGAAATGACCCAGGAGGGACTGTGGCGACACCTTGATAAGGGTACTATTATAGTTCCTAATGATATTCAGCTACGAGAGCATATCTTGCACGAAATGCATGATGCTAAGTATGCTGGCCATGTGGGCATCACCAAAACCCTTGAACGTGTGCGTAGGGTGTTCTGGTGGAAAACCATGCGTGCTGACGTTAGACACTATGTGACTAATTGTGACGCATGCCAACGAAACAAAGCGTCACGCCAGGTACCTGGTGGGCTGCTTAATCCCCTGTCTATACCGGGGTACCGCTGGGAATCTGTCACCATGGATTTGGTGCTTAAGCTTCCAGTCGGTGTGCATGGCTATGATTCTATCTGTGTGGTCGTGGATCGTCTATCAAAGATGGTTCACCTAATCCCATGCATTGAAGCCATGGATGCTAAGGAATTTGCTGAATTATACATTGACCATGTATTTAAATACCATGGCCTGTCTAAAGTGACCATCTCTGATCGTGGTGCTACCTTTAACAACCAGTTCTGGATTGAGGTCAGAAAGCTGATAGGCGTAGACCCTGCTTTCAGCACAGCGTATCATCCTCAATCAGATGGTCAGACTGAGCGTACAAACCAAATTGTGGAAGAAATGCTTAGACATTATATCCTACCTACTCAAGAAGATTGGCCTAGGCATTTAGCCTTTGCCGAGTTTGCTATTAATAATTCATGGCAAGAGTCTATTCAGTCCACACCATTCCTGGTGAACTATGGACAGTCACCCATTACACCTGTGCTGCATAAGCTGCCCAGGCCGTGTCTATCTCCCTCCGCTGAGAGCTTCGCCAAGAAGTGGGAGCATGAGGTAAAGCATGCTCAGGAGTGCATGAGGGTGGCTCAGGACCGCCAACAAAGGTATGCGAATAAGCGTAGGCGTGATGTCACGTTCAGCGTAGGAGACAGCGTCCTGCTGAGCACCAAGAACCTGCGCAATGCACCTGGCAGAGCACGTAAGTTCTTGCCTAGGTATGTAGGACCTTTCAAGGTCACAGGCAAGCTAGGTGAGGCTGCCTACCGGCTGGAGTTACCTCCCACCATGAGCAGGTTACATCCTGTGTTCCATGTGTCACTTCTTAAGAAGTACACTGGCAGCCAGGGGTTTCACCCCCCTCCCGTGATGGAGTGGCTGAAAGATGCGCCTCACTATGAAGTGCATAGCTTGTTGAGCCACAGGCAGGTACGTTTCAAGAAGCGCATGGAGTACCTGGTCAAGTGGACAGGCTACGATGATACCTACAACACCTGGGAGCCAGAAGCTATGCTGGCTGGTGCTCCCCAGATCTTGTCTAGGTACAAGGCTGTGCATAACCTGCCTTGATGTGTAAATGTCTCAGTGACCTATGTCACTTGGCCTGGTCCTATGACCATGGTCCCCATGCGGCACCTTATGGTGATGCATGTGTTTCTGTGGGTGGCTGGTACCCTTATGGGTCAGCCTGTATGTCAGTGGTCTCTATAGACTGCGAGTCTCGGTGCTCTGGGCTATCCCAGGTACCTTGGCGGAACGGATCTCTTAAGAGGGGGAGGAATGTGACGGTGCGCTTATGCGTATCCGTAAACCACACTTTAGCAGAGTGACTGAGGAGGTCAATGGTGGGCTGCTACCAGCTCACCATTCGGGTTCGACTCCCGAGGGTCCCGTTCTAAACCTGGGCTCAGTTGCTGTGCGAGAGTGTGGATAGTAGAGACTGCGTTGGACATTTCTAAGTGGACATGCCGCTCACACTGTAAGATTAAAGGCAGCGGCTACGCCGTTACACCCTCCCTCTGAATCACGCCTGCCCTTGAAGTGAGCTGTAGCCCCATAGCTCCACCACACTGGCACGCTGAACCTCTGTGCCATGCCCCAATGCTGTCGCATGGCTGAGGCGCCCTTGAACTGCCCTGCACACCCATCAGACCACATATACAACTGCCTCATGTCCATGTCATGCTCTGCCAGCAAGTAACACACCACCTGGTTTACTGCTGCTTGGGTAATGGCTGCCGACTGCTCCTTCCCATCTGTCATCACATACACGGTGTGCTCATAGTAGGCCCCCTCTTTGTTCTTGAAGTATGCACACGCAACGAGAATGCCTATCTGCGCTGCATGCCAATGCTCTGACATGATCTCAACGCTGCGCTCCCTTGTTACCTGGGTTGCATGATGTGTTGCAACGCAAACTCCAGTCGGCCAAGCTGTACCTCAGCATCTTGCAGTGTTGACAACTGTAGCGTCACCTTGCTATCAGGCTGTGACCGCAGAAGGCGCAACAGTGCGGGTACTTGCCGTATTTGCTGAAGAACTGCAGCAGCAATTGACCTGCAGCCAAAGGACCAAAGGAGCAAAAAAGGGCAAGGCAGTTCAGCGAAGGTCAGGCTATGGCCATAGCCAGGGCAAGGCTGGTGCAAGGCAGGGCTGGTGCAGGTCAGGGCTGAGGAGTGAAAGGCGCACCTTGCGGTGGCCCAGTCCTGCTGTTGCTTGGGCATGCTTGGGGGCATGGTCTGCTCGTCCTGCTCCTCAGTGGTGTGTCTGCATGACACCACACACGGGAGTGTGACGAGTGGTGCTGCCACCAGGGTGCTAGGTGGAATGGGCTCAAGCAGGCTGCAACCTGAGTGTGCAACTGATGCTGTGCAGCTGGCTTGCCATGTTAGCCCATCATCCAGCTGGGGCACTCACATGATGGGCTGTTGCTCCTTGGCAGGTGAGGTCACAGGGTTGGTGGCAGGCCTGGTGAGGATGGAGAGCCCCGGTAGGTGCAGCGGTGCTGACAGGGCCGGGTGGTGCTGGCTGGACCCCTGCAGCTGGGACTGTGATGGGTGCGAGTCTGGGAGATGGTGGGGGCAGGGCGCATGGGCTGGCCCAGGCTGTGCAGGTGCTTGCGTGGGTGTGGAGCTGAGACGGGGCATGGGCTGGAGCTGGCTGGCTGGCTCCTGCCCCCGCAGCCGCTGGCACACAGCATGCGCAGCTGCAGCAGCCTCAGCACATGCTCTGTGGGCCAGTGGAACCTGTTGAGGCTCCAGGTTGCTGCAAGCCCTGATGACTTCAGACATCATGGCTGTGACCTGGCCAATGGCTGTGTGATTGCATCCGGATCTGTAAGAAGCTGCCTCCCCTCCACATGGATTTCCACCCAACCAGTGCTGCCAGCTAGCGTAGACTTCGTACAACACGCACAGCGGGCAGCATGGCCCCCCTTCCGTCTGTAGGGGTGGGATTTGGAGTACAAGCCCATACCTGCAGGCATGTGCACACGCCAGCTTCTAAAACCCCTCTTAATAAATCTTGATAAGAGTTGAGAACTTGGCAGGTGGTCCACAGTTGAGTTCCCTAGCTAGTGACGCAGGGCTGGAGACTTCGATTCACTTCGATGGTTGCCAGACTGGCATCAGCATAGTGGGGCAGCATGGAGGGTTTAGCCCACCTCTTGGAGCCCAATCAACAAGGGATCGGTGCAGTTGCCACTGCTATGCTCATGCCGTGGTCTCCGCCTAGTTTCAGAGCCCCTGGGCCAGCGCATGTTGGTCACGATGTTGGACATGAAGTGGGGCTCCTCGCACATCGCGCACTATCCATCGCGTTAAACAGGGAATCACTGCTACTGGGTCAGCGTACATCAAGTCCGCAGGCTCGGTAGGGTCGGATACCCGGCAACATGCCCGACCAGCTCAGCGAGTGGCTCAGCACGGCCGCATTCCGACGCTTCAATCCGCGTGTAAATCTGTGCAGAAATGAGTCCGGAAAAGCCGTTGTCCCTTATCGTTAGGGGGGTTGGTGGTTAGTCCGGCCGCTCGGACCATGGGTCATTGCAATCAAGTCTCCCGGTAACTCTTCCACCTGTGAGGTAGATTTACTCTTCCACACCTGTGAGGTAGATTTACTAGCCTGGTCACCTGCCACCTCCCCCCAGGCCCTGGCAGCTGCTGGAAGGGGAGCTGGGCTGCCCCCTGCCACCTCCCCCCAGGCCCTGGCAGCTGCTGGAAGGGGAGCTGGGCTGCCCCCTGCCACCTCCCCCCAGGCCCTGGCAGCTGCTGGCAGGGGAGCTGGGCTGCCCCTTGCCACCTCCCCCCAGGCCCTGGCAGCTGCTGGCAGGGGGGCAGCCTGGTCACCTGCCACCTCCCCCCAGGCCCTGGCAGCTGCTGGCAGGGGAGCTGGGCTGCCCCCTGCCACCTCCCCCCAGGCCCTGGCAGCTGCTGGCAGGGGGGCAGCCTGGTCACCTGCCACCTCCCCCCAGGCCCTGGCAGCTGCTGGCAGGGGAGCTGGGCTGCCCCCTGCCACCTCCCCCCAGGCCCTGGCAGCTGCTGGCAGGGGAGCTGGGCTGCCCCCTGCCACCTCCCCCCAGGCCCTGGCAGCGGCTGGCAGGGGGGCAGCCTGGTCACCTGCCACCTCCCCCCAGGCCCTGGCAGCTGCTGGCAGGGGAGCTGGGCTGCCCCCTGCCACCTCCCCCCAGGCCCTGGCAGCTGCTGGCAGGGGGGCAGCCTGGTCACCTGCCACCTCCCCCCAGGCCCTGGCAGCTGCTGGCAGGGGAGCTGGGCTGCCCCCTGCCACCTCCCCCCAGGCCCTGGCAGCTGCTGGCAGGGGAGCTGGGCTGCCCCTTGCCACCTCCCCCCAGGCCCTGGCAGCTGCTGGCAGGGGAGCTGGGCTGCCCCTTGCCACCTCCCCCCAGGCCCTGGCAGCTGCTGGCAGGGGAGCTGGGCTGCCCCTTGCCACCTCCCCCCAGGCCCTGGCAGCTGCTGGCAGGGGGGCAGCCTGGTCACCTGCCACCCCCCCTCAGGCTCTGACAGCTGCTGGAAGTGGGGCAAGAGCTTCTCCCACTACAACAGAGGACATTGTGACAGCCTTTCTCAGCCTTGGTGCCAGAAACCCGAGCCATGGCGTCTTGAACAGCTGCAATGTGTTTGCCAGCATAGCAGGAGCCCACAAACAGCATGCCATGCAGCAGTCCATGGCTGCATGGGGCCAGCTACCCAAGGCCACCAAGGACCTCTACAAGCAGGCTGCAAAGCATATTAATGATGTGCAAGACAGGGTCCGCAAGGCCACACGTGTGGCTAGCAAGAAATAGAACTGAGTGGCCTAGCCTTTGTTCATGCTCTTGCTTCGCTGTGAACAAAAGTTGTAAACAAAAGCTCCTCTTCCTCGTCTAATGCATCCATTTAATGGTGCCCCACCACCACCACCACCACATGCCGGGAGAACATGCCCCCCCCCCCCACAACACATGCCAGGAGTACCTGCCCCCCCCCCACACACACACATGCCAGGAACACCCCCACCACCCCCACCACATGCCAGGAGCTTCTGCCCCACCACCAGCATCACCACATGCCAGGTGCATCCCCCCCCCCCCACCATCCTTACCACATGCCAAGAGCACCTCCCCCCCCCCCCCACCACATGCTAGGAGCATCTGCCACACCACCACCACCACATGCCAGCAGCACCTGCCCCCCCCCCACCACCACCACCATATGCTAGGAGCACCTGCCCCACCACCACCATCACTACCCCATGCCAAGAGCACCTGCCCCACCACCACCACCACCACATGCCAGCAGCACCTGCCCCCCCCCCCCACCACCATATGCTAGGAGCACCTGCCCCACCACCACCATCACTACCCCATGCCAAGAGCACCTGCCCCACCACCACCACCACCACATGCCAGCAGCACCTGCCCCTCCCCCCCACCACCATATGCTAGGAGCACCTGCCCCACCACCACCATCACTACCACATGCCAAGAGCACCTGCCCCACCACCACCATCACTAGCACATGCCAAAAGCACTTGCCCCCCCCCCCCCACCACCATTTTATGCTAGGAGCACCCGCCCCACCACCACCATCACTACCACATGCCAAGAGCACCTGCCCCACCACCACCATCACTAGCACATGCCAAGAGCACCTGCCCCTCCCCCACCACCACCATATGCTAGGAGCACCTGCCCCACCACCATCACTACCACATGCCAAGAGCACCTGCCCCACCACCACCATCACTACCACATGCCAAGAGCACCTGCCCCACCACCACCACCACATGCCAGGAGCACATGCCCCACCACCAGGTAACATGCACCAGCACCACTGTATAAGTGCTATGCAGGAGCTGCGCATACACATACACTGTGCAGCAAGCAACTGTACATGTATGACTGAACAATCTATGCCTTGGTGCTTGGGGCTGAATGTCACGGGGTTGTGGACTTGTCCTCCAAGACTTGGGGCACTTGACGCACTGTTTGCACCTCTAGAGACGAGTATGCTTTCTGCTCTGTGCGTGGGTGCAACGGGTGACAGCTCTATGCGTGCGCTTAGAACGAGCTGCTGCACGGTTCCTGAGTTTTGTTCACGGTCGGGGTCCACGTCGCAACGACCCACATCGCAACATTCGACTCAACACTCGATTTGAAACAAGGTAATCACTAAGGAACACCAAGGAACTACGTTGCTTGGCTCCAGCCACCAACCACCAACTGTCATGCCCAGTCGGCCAGACGGCCCAGACGGTCACAGGTGTTTTCGCCCACATGACTAGGTGCGCCAGCGCAGGGCAACGGCGATGGCAGCTCGGTAGACGCGCCAAGGCCACTCGGACCGGCTCAGTCGAGGTCACCCCATGACCAATCAAGTCTCCCGGTAACTCTTCCACCTGTGAGGTAGATTTACTAGCCGCTGTCAGGTGGAATAGCGCAACCGCCAAACCGCTGCCCGCACAGGTCGTGTTGCTCTATCTAGGGCCATCTGCAGCTCTGCGGACAAGACGGCTGCGCAGCAGGGTAAGGAATGCCCATGGTAATCCTCTCCAGTAGCCTCAGCGCCGGCAGCTCCTACCAGCACCAGACAAGGCGCACCAGCTGCAGTGCAAAAAGCAGCTGCTGGGCCAACGCTACGTCCGTACCAGCTGCTGCGGATGCTAAGGATGGACTGCGGTCCCAGCGGCCAACGCAGCTCGCGCAGTAAGAAACGGTCGCTCCAACCCAGGTATGAGCTGCGTTGTGCCCGTTGTTGCTGGTATACCCGCACATGTTGTTGCTTGCTGCTGTTGTTGCACCTCACCAGCTCAAGTGCTTAATGCACAGCTATGCGCTGCATTGCTTCACTCCTATGTGTGTCATCGTGCTGGTTGTGGTGCTCGTCCACAGGTATGGCAACACAGAAGCGCACCACCCGTGAGCAGACATTGCTCCAAAAGGGGCAAAGCCATGTTGGCATCACAGCAGGAGCATGCAGTAAGCACAGCTGGCCCACAAGGGGCAGGGGCAGGTATGAAGCGCAGCCGGGGCAGGAGCAGCAGGGGTAGGCAGGCGGTGGAGGGGCAGTGGCAGCCAGGCAAGACAACAGTATACACTCAGGGCTGCAGTGGCAAACGCAGCAGGGATAGAGTATCAGAGAAAGGCATGCTTTGCTTATTAACAGGGAAGAATATGTCCATGCTTGTGCCTACTGGTGCTTGTGCAGATGCCCGCCCAAGGCGCACGATGTGATGGCGGCATCAGTGGGGGAGGCGGTGCTAGCAGCAGCAGCAATGGTGGCAGCAGTGGCGGCAGCACAACAGGAGTAGGCCCTTGTAACAACGATGGCAAGCACAGAGTGGCTAGGCAGATAGTGGGGGACAGGGGCAAGCGGGCAGCATACCAAAGGATTGCAACTAGGACGATGGCAGCAGCAGTGGCAGAGGCGACAGAGACATCAACAGGCGGCAACAGCGGCAGCAGCGGCGGCAGTGGCGGCAGGAGCAGCGGAAATGTCGATACAAGTCAGCAATGTCGGCAATCTTCTAGAAATGTCCAGGTACACATGTCTCGTGCTAGCCTGTTCTTGTGCCTGCGGGTTCCTATCTGTGTGTCCCATCATGTGTGCCTATCTGTGTGTCTATTCCCAGCACAGCATTCCCAGCACAGCACAGCACAGCCAGGAGCGGCAGCCAGGCGTTGTCGGGGTGTTTGGCCAGCCTGCCCACTTCTAGTCATGCATGTCCTTGTTTGTTGATCACAAGCGTGCCCCTTGCTTGCTGCAGGTGGAACAGTCACATAGCCCCTTCCCCCTTCCTACCCATCACCAACACCTCCAAGTCTCCTACGCCCCCACTTCCCCACTCCCCCTCACCTCCCCCTGGACATCGTGGTCCCCTCCCTACCCTACCCAGCAGCCAGGAGGAAGCCCCCTCTTGTCCCTCTTCTCCCTGCCCATTCTCATTCCTCTTCTCCCTCTCCTGCCTGCCCTACTTAACCGCCTGGCTAACCGCCTGCCGGCAAGTGGCTGACACCCAGCCCAGACCAGCTGGCCTCCTGCCCCTTGGCTTCTTGCTCCTTCCCTCTGCTGTCCAACCACTACCACCAAGTCCTCCACCCCAGCGGGCAGCCTAGAGCTAGTAGTAGCCCTCTTCTCCCTGCCCCTTCTCATTCGTCCCTTTTTAGCTAATCGCCTGCCGGCAAGTGGCTGACACCCAATACCCAGCCTAACCTCCTCCCTCATGTGCATGCCCCTTGGTTGCAGGTCTGATGGGCACCTCCTCTCCCCTTCCTTTCTACCATTTCCCCCTTACCTGCTACAACACAGCCTCTGCTTAGCCTAGCCGGGCTCAGCCCTACTGGCCACCTGCCCCTTGGCCCCTGTGGGACAAGTGAAAACAATTGCGCTATGTATGTCTTGGGCTTCTTGACTTCCTTGCTGTGTGGACAGTAGCACCCACAGATGATGACAAGACATTGGGCTGCTTGGCTTAGTGAATGACATTGAAATGGATTGGGGTGATGTGTGTCATGTCCTTGCCATGCATCATAACTTTGGCTCAGGACTGTAAGATCATGTTGAGTATGCAACATCATGTTGATGCAAGCGTATGACACAAAGCCTTGAAGTCTTAATGCTACCTAGTCTTCTAATGTAATAATGGGAGGGTAGGATGTTTTGTGTAAAGCTGACAACCGGTTAGTGCATGGATGGCCCGCTTGTACGGATAACCCATCTTCGCCACGTTCTCGTGTTCTTGCCCTTGCTAGCATAACGTGCCTTACCAAGCCTTGATGTAATGCACTACTCACGAGACGCAAGTGATAGCATGGTTTGCAGCTGCAAGCCTGATACCCCTAGTGTCGCCCTCATGCACCGACCACATGCACACACTACATTGTTATGGATGCGTCTCCAGGACCTAGCTGTGTGTTGTTGTCCATACAAGGGGCATAACGCGCACCACACCCTAGCATGTGGCTGGATCACTGCCAGGCCTGCACTTGCTAAGCATGACCGTGATGCATACATGCAAAGGGGGTATGTAGCAGGTGGCTACTACGTTTGCAGCATTAGCGCATCACCGCGTGGTGTTGTTATCCATACAAGGGGCATGTGGCGCACCACACCCTACCATATGGCTGGACGTGGTGAGCCTCCACTATAGGTACCGTCCGTAGTCCAACTGGCTGTGGCACATTGGGCGTGGATCACTGCCAGGCTTGCACTTGCTAAGCATGACCGTGATGCATACATGCAAAGGGGGTTTGTAGCAGGTGGCTACCACATTTGCGGCCTTAGCGCATCACCGCGTGGTGGTGTTGTCCATACAAGGGGCGTAGGAATCGTTTGAGAAGAGGATACACGGCTAATGACCACCACCCTTTTCTTCATTACATCTTGACCATTCACAGCTTACAATTCACGTTGTGTGGCATGGAACTGAACGGACGCTCAGGACAGCCTCTTGAAAGCTTTTGTACCATGCAACATTCTTCTCAGATGGGCTCTGACTGCACTGATGGGCTCTGACTGATGGGCACTGCTGCTACCTGCAGCCTGCACTGCCACACACCTACAGCCTGCTGCTGCTGTCCATGCACTGCTCATGCACTACAGCCTGCTGCTCTTGCTGCTAATCATGCACCGCAACACACCTACAACCTGCTGCTACAACCTGCTGCTCATGTTCTGCAGCACATGCACTGCAGCCTGCTGCTGCTGCTCATGCACTGCAGCACACCTACAGCCTGCTGCTACCTGCAGCCTGCACTGCCACACGCCTACAGCCTCCCGCTGCTGCTGTCCTTGCACAGCTGCTCATGCGCTACAGCCTGCTGCTGCTCATGCACTTCGTCACATGCATTGTTGCCTGCTGCTGCTGCTGCTCATGCACTGCAACACACCTGCAGCCTGCTGCTACCTGCACTGTTACAAGCGCACAGCCTGCTGCTGCAGCTGTCCTTGCATTGCTGCTCATGCACTACAGCCTGCTCCTACTGCTGCTGCTCATGTCATGCTTAGCAAGTGCAAGCCTGGCAGTGATCCACGCCCAATGTGCCACAGCCAGTTGGACTACGGACGGTACCTATAGTGGAGGCTCACCACGTCCAGCCATATGGTAGGGTGTGGTGCGCCACATGCCCCTTGTATGGATAACAACACCACGCGGTGATGCGCTAATGCTGCAAACGTAGTAGCCACCTGCTACATACCCCCTTTGCATGTATGCATCACGGTCATGCTTAGCAAGTGCAGGCCTGGCAGTGATCCAGCCACATGCTAGGGTGTGGTGCGCGTTATGCCCCTTGTATGGACAACAACACACAGCTAGGTCCTGGAGACGCATCCATAACAATGTAGTGTGTGCATGTGGTCGGTGCATGAGGGCGACACTAGGGGTATCAGGCTTGCAGCTGCAAACCATGCTATCACTTGCGTCTCGTGAGTAGTGCATTACATCAAGGCTTGGTAAGGCACGTTATGCTAGCAAGGGCAAGAACACGAGAACGTGGCGAAGATGGGTTATCCGTACAAGCGGGCCATCCATGCACTAACCGGTTGTCAGCTTTACACAAAACATCCTACCCTCCCATTATTACATTAGAAGACTAGGTAGCATTAAGACTTCAAGGCTTTGTGTCATACGCTTGCATCAACATGATGTTGCATACTCAACATGATCTTACAGTCCTGAGCCAAAGTTATGATGCGTGGCAAGGACATGACACACATCACCCCAATCCTTTTCAATGTCATTCACTAAGCCAAGCAGCCCAATGTCTTGTCATCATCTGTGGGTGCTACTGTCCACACAGCAAGGAAGTCAAGAAGCCCAAGACATACATAGCGCAATTGTTTTCACTTGTCCCACAGGGGCCAAGGGGCAGGTGGCCAGTAGGGCTGAGCCCGGCTAGGCTAAGCAGAGGCTGTGTTGTAGCAGGTAAGGGGGAAATGGTAGAAAGGAAGGGGAGAGGAGGTGCCCATCAGACCTGCAACCAAGGGGCATGCACATGAGGGAGGAGGTTAGGCTGGGTATTGGGTGTCAGCCACTTGCCGGCAGGCGATTAGCTAAAAAGGGACGAATGAGAAGGGGCAGGGAGAAGAGGGCTACTACTAGCTCTAGGCTGCCCGCTGGGGTGGAGGACTTGGTGGTAGTGGTTGGACAGCAGAGGGAAGGAGCAAGAAGCCAAGGGGCAGGAGGCCAGCTGGTCTGGGCTGGGTGTCAGCCACTTGCCGGCAGGCGGTTAGCCAGGCGGTTAAGTAGGGCAGGCAGGAGAGGGAGAAGAGGAATGAGAATGGGCAGGGAGAAGAGGGACAAGAGGGGGCTTCCTCCTGGCTGCTGGGTAGGGTAGGGAGGGGACCACGATGTCCAGGGGGAGGTGAGGGGGAGTGGGGAAGTGGGGGCGTAGGAGACTTGGAGGTGTTGGTGATGGGTAGGAAGGGGGAAGGGGCTATGTGACTGTTCCACCTGCAGCAAGCAAGGGGCACGCTTGTGATCAACAAACAAGGACATGCATGACTAGAAGTGGGCAGGCTGGCCAAACACCCCGACAACGCCTGGCTGCCGCTCCTGGCTGTGCTGTGCTGTGCTGGGAATGCTGTGCTGGGAATAGACACACAGATAGGCACACATGATGGGACACACAGATAGGAACCCGCAGGCACAAGAACAGGCTAGCACGAGACATGTGTACCTGGACATTTCTAGAAGATTGCCGACATTGCTGACTTGTATTGACATTTCCGCTGCTCCTGCCGCCACTGCCGCCGCTGCTGCCGCTGTTGCCGCTGTTGACGCCTGTTGATGTCTCTGTCGCCTCTGCCACTGCTGCTGCCATCGTCCTAGTTGCAATCCTTTGGTATGCTGCCCGCTTGCCCCTGTCCCCCACTATCTGCCTAGCCACTCTGTGCTTGCCATCGTTGTTACAAGGGCCTACTCCTGTTGTGCTGCCGCCACTGCTGCCACCATTGCTGCTGCTGCTAGCACCGCCTCCCCCACTGATGCCGCCATCACATCGTGCGCCTTGGGCGGGCATCTGCACAAGCACCAGTAGGCACAAGCATGGACATATTCTTCCCTGTTAATAAGCAAAGCATGCCTTTCTCTGATACTCTATCCCTGCTGCGTTTGCCACTGCAGCCCTGAGTGTATACTGTTGTCTTGCCTGGCTGCCACTGCCCCTCCACCGCCTGCCTACCCCTGCTGCTCCTGCCCCGGCTGCGCTTCATACCTGCCCCTGCCCCTTGTGGGCCAGCTGTGCTTACTGCATGCTCCTGCTGTGATGCCAACATGGCTTTGCCCCTTTTGGAGCAATGTCTGCTCACGGGTGGTACGCTTCTGTGTTGCCATACCTGTGGACGAGCACCACAACCAGCACGATGACACACATAGGAGTGAAGCAATGCAGCGCATAGCTGTGCATTAAGCACTTGAGCTGGTGAGGTGCAACAACAGCAGCAAGCAACAACATGTGCGGGTATACCAGCAACAACGGGCACAACGCAGCTCATACCTGGGTTGGAGCGACCGTTTCTTACTGCGCGAGCTGCGTTGGCCGCTGGGACCGCAGTCCATCCTTAGCATCCGCAGCAGCTGGTACGGACGTAGCGTTGGCCCAGCAGCTGCTTTTTGCACTGCAGCTGGTGCGCCTTGTCTGGTGCTGGTAGGAGCTGCCGGCGCTGAGGCTACTGGAGAGGATTACCATGGGCATTCCTTACCCTGCTGCGCAGCCGTCTTGTCCGCAGAGCTGCAGATGGCCCTAGATAGAGCAACACGACCTGTGCGGGCAGCGGTTTGGCGGTTGCGCTATTCCACCTGACAGCGGCTAGTAAATCTACCTCACAGGTGGAAGAGTTACCGGGAGACTTGATTGGTCATGGGGTGACCTCGACTGAGCCGGTCCGAGTGGCCTTGGCGCGTCTACCGAGCTGCCATCGCCGTTGCCCTGCGCTGGCGCACCTAGTCATGTGGGCGAAAACACCTGTGACCGTCTGGGCCGTCTGGCCGACTGGGCATGACAGTTGGTGGTTGGTGGCTGGAGCCAAGCAACGTAGTTCCTTGGTGTTCCTTAGTGATTACCTTGTTTCAAATCGAGTGTTGAGTCGAATGTTGCGATGTGGGTCGTTGCGACGTGGACCCCGACCGTGAACAAAACTCAGGAACCGTGCAGCAGCTCGTTCTAAGCGCACGCATAGAGCTGTCACCCGTTGCACCCACGCACAGAGCAGAAAGCATACTCGTCTCTAGAGGTGCAAACAGTGCGTCAAGTGCCCCAAGTCTTGGAGGACAAGTCCACAACCCCGTGACATTCAGCCCCAAGCACCAAGGCATAGATTGTTCAGTCATACATGTACAGTTGCTTGCTGCACAGTGTATGTGTATGCGCAGCTCCTGCATAGCACTTATACAGTGGTGCTGGTGCATGTTACCTGGTGGTGGGGCATGTGCTCCTGGCATGTGGTGGTGGTGGTGGGGCAGGTGCTCTTGGCATGTGGTAGTGATGGTGGTGGTGGGGCAGGTGCTCTTGGCATGTGGTAGTGATGGTGGTGGGGCAGGTGCTCCTAGCATATGGTGGTGGTGGGGGAGGGGCAGGTGCTCTTGGCATGTGCTAGTGATGGTGGTGGTGGGGCAGGTGCTCTTGGCATGTGGTAGTGATGGTGGTGGTGGGGCGGGTGCTCCTAGCATAAAATGGTGGTGGGGGGGGGGGGCAAGTGCTTTTGGCATGTGCTAGTGATGGTGGTGGTGGGGCAGGTGCTCTTGGCATGTGGTAGTGATGGTGGTGGTGGGGCAGGTGCTCCTAGCATATGGTGGTGGGGGGGAGGGGCAGGTGCTGCTGGCATGTGGTGGTGGTGGTGGTGGGGCAGGTGCTCTTGGCATGGGGTAGTGATGGTGGTGGTGGGGCAGGTGCTCCTAGCATATGGTGGTGGTGGTGGGGGGGGGGCAGGTGCTGCTGGCATGTGGTGGTGGTGGTGTGGCAGATGCTCCTAGCATGTGGTGGGGGGGGGGGGGGAGGTGCTCTTGGCATGTGGTAAGGATGGTGGGGGGGGGGGGATGCACCTGGCATGTGGTGATGCTGGTGGTGGGGCAGAAGCTCCTGGCATGTGGTGGGGGTGGTGGGGGTGTTCCTGGCATGTGTGTGTGGGGGGGGGGGCAGGTACTCCTGGCATGTGTTGTGGGGGGGGGGGGCATGTTCTCCCGGCATGTGGTGGTGGTGGTGGTGGGGCACCATTAAATGGATGCATTAGACGAGGAAGAGGAGCTTTTGTTTACAACTTTTGTTCACAGCGAAGCAAGAGCATGAACAAAGGCTAGGCCACTCAGTTCTATTTCTTGCTAGCCACACGTGTGGCCTTGCGGACCCTGTCTTGCACATCATTAATATGCTTTGCAGCCTGCTTGTAGAGGTCCTTGGTGGCCTTGGGTAGCTGGCCCCATGCAGCCATGGACTGCTGCATGGCATGCTGTTTGTGGGCTCCTGCTATGCTGGCAAACACATTGCAGCTGTTCAAGACGCCATGGCTCGGGTTTCTGGCACCAAGGCTGAGAAAGGCTGTCACAATGTCCTCTGTTGTAGTGGGAGAAGCTCTTGCCCCACTTCCAGCAGCTGTCAGAGCCTGAGGGGGGGTGGCAGGTGACCAGGCTGCCCCCCTGCCAGCAGCTGCCAGGGCCTGGGGGGAGGTGGCAAGGGGCAGCCCAGCTCCCCTGCCAGCAGCTGCCAGGGCCTGGGGGGAGGTGGCAAGGGGCAGCCCAGCTCCCCTGCCAGCAGCTGCCAGGGCCTGGGGGGAGGTGGCAAGGGGCAGCCCAGCTCCCCTGCCAGCAGCTGCCAGGGCCTGGGGGGAGGTGGCAGGGGGCAGCCCAGCTCCCCTGCCAGCAGCTGCCAGGGCCTGGGGGGAGGTGGCAGGTGACCAGGCTGCCCCCCTGCCAGCAGCTGCCAGGGCCTGGGGGAAGGTGGCAGGGGGCAGCCCAGCTCCCCTGCCAGCAGCTGCCAGGGCCTGGGGGGAGGTGGCAGGTGACCAGGCTGCCCCCCTGCCAGCCGCTGCCAGGGCCTGGGGGGAGGTGGCAGGGGGCAGCCCAGCTCCCCTGCCAGCAGCTGCCAGGGCCTGGGGGGAGGTGGCAGGGGGCAGCCCAGCTCCCCTGCCAGCAGCTGCCAGGGCCTGGGGGGAGGTGGCAGGTGACCAGGCTGCCCCCCTGCCAGCAGCTGCCAGGGCCTGGGGGGAGGTGGCAGGGGGCAGCCCAGCTCCCCTTCCAGCAGCTGCCAGGGCCTGGGGGGAGGTGGCAGGGGGCAGCCCAGCTCCCCTTCCAGCAGCTGCCAGGGCCTGGGGGGAGGTGGCAGGTGACCAGGCTGCCCCCCTGCCAGCAGCTGCCAGGGCCTGGGGGGAGGTGGCAGGGGGCAGCCCAGCTCCCCTTCCAGCAGCTGCCAGGGCCTGGGGGGAGGTGGCAGGGGGCAGCCCAGCTCCCCTGCCAGCAGCTGCCAGGGCCTGGGGGGAGGTGCCAGGGGGCAGCCCAGCGCCCTTGCCAGCTGCCTCTGTTTGTAGCCACTTGAGCTGGCTGCTCCATGCTTGTTTTCCCTTCGTTTCTTGAAGCAACTGCGACAGTGCCTCGTCCCTGCTCTTTGCCCCTGGGCACTGTGTCTTTATGTACCATTCAATTAGCTTGACTAGTTGCTTCACGTCACAAACTCGCTTTGCCAAAGCCTTGTTGCCTTTCCGCCAGCTGACATCTTTCTCTAATTCCCTCAAAGGCCGCTGACCTGCCCTTCCCTCCTCCCAGAGTTTCAAGGCCTCTACCACAGTCGCTTGCTTCTGGAGGGCCTCTACAGTGTACGGATAATATGGCTTGCTAGGGCAAGGGCTCTGCAACCCTGCTGCTGCTGCTTCTGCCAGGCAGTGACCCTCCAGGCCTGGGCCAGGGCCTGGGCCTAAGCCCTGCTGCTGCTGCCCCTGCCAGCCAGTGACCTTGCAGGCCTGGGCCAGGGCCTAGGCCTGAGCTCTGCTGCCCAGTTGCTGCTGCCCCTGCCAGCCAGTGACCCTGCAGGCCAGTGCCAGTGCCTGGGCCAGGGCTCTGCAGCCCTGCTGCTGCTGCCCCTGCCAGCCAGTGACCTTGCAGGCCTGGGCCAGGGCCTGGGCCTGAGCTCTGCTGCCCAGCTGCTGCTGCCCCTGCCAGCCAGTGACCTTGCAGGCCTGGGCCAGGGCCTGGGCCTGAGCTCTGCTGCCCAGCTGCTGCTGCCCCTGCCAGCCAATGACCCTGCAGGCCAGTGCCAGTGCCTGGGCCAGGGCTCTGCAGCCCTGCTGCTGCTGCCCCTGCCAGCCAGTGACCTTGCAGGCCTGGGCCAGGGCCTGGGCCTGAGCTCTGCTGCCCAGCTGCTGCTGCCCCTGCCAGCCAGTGACCTTGCAGGCCTGGGCCAGGGCCTGGGCCTGAGCTCTGCTGCCCAGCTGCTGCTGCCCCTTCCAGCCAGTGACCCTGCAGGCCTGGTCCAGTGCCTGGGCCAGGGCTCTGCAGCCCTGCTGCTGCTGCCCCTGCCAACCAGTGACCTTGCAGGCCTGGGCCAGGGCCTGGGCCTGAGCTCTGCTGCCCAGCTGCTGCTGCCCCTGCCAGCCAGTGACCTTGCAGGCCTGGGCCAGGGCCTGGGCCTGAGCTCTGCTGCCCAGCTGCTGCTGCCCCTGCCAGCCAATGACCCTGCAGGCCAGTGCCAGTGCCTGGGCCAGGGCTCTGCAGCCCTGCTGCTGCTGCCCCTGCCAGCCAGTGACCTTGCAGGCCTGGGCCAGGGCCTGGGCCTGAGCTCTGCTGCCCAGCTGCTGCTGCCCCTGCCAGCCAGTGACCTTGCAGGCCTGGGCCAGGGCCTGGGCCTGAGCTCTGCTGCCCAGCTGCTGCTGCCCCTTCCAGCCAGTGACCCTGCAGGCCAGTGCCTGGGCCTGGGCCAGGGCTCTGCTGCCCAGCTGCTGCTGCCCCTGCCAGCCAGTGACCTTGCAGGCCTGGGCCAGGGCCTGGGCCTGAGCTCTGCTGCCCAGCTGCTGCTGCCCCTGCCAGCCAGTGACCTTGCAGGCCTGGGCCAGTGCCTGAGCCGGGGCTCTGCAGCCCAGCTGCTGCTGCCCCTGCCAGCCAGTGACCCTGCAGGCCTGGTCCAGTGCCTGAGCCGGGGCTCTGCAGCCCTGCTGCTGCTGCCCCTGCCAGCCAGTGACCCTGCAGGCCAGTGCCAGTGCATGGGCCAGGGCTCTGCCCTCCTGCTGCTGCTGCCCCTGCCAGCCAGTGACCCTGCAGGCCTGGGCCAGTGCCTGAGCCGGGGCTGTGCAGCCCTGCTGCTGCTGCCCCGGCCTGCCTGTGACCCTGCAGGCTTGGACCAGGGCCTGGTCCTGCTGTCGCTGCCGCTGCTGCTGCTGCCGCCCCTGCTGCTGCTGCTGTTTGCAGGTTGTAGAGGTCATTAAGGATCTCCATCAGCCCACGAGGTCGTCGACGCAACAGCTCGCCGTGCAACAATTGCTTCGCTGCAAATGCCAACACCTCCTGATAGCCGCTGCAGTGCATCATGTGCTGGCACAGCCGGTGTTGAGAGCTGACTTCTGGGTTGGTGAGGTGTAGCCATATCGAGTCTTGGCACAGGACTTCAGTGATGGCAAGGATGGCTTCTGACACTGTCTCATAGCAAGCCTTGAGCTTCTTGGCAAACCCTGCCTGCTTGTTTGCCTGTTTCTTGGGTGGCTGGCTGGGCACTAACTTGGCTGCTGCCTGCTGCAGCTCTGGCAAAGAGCCGAAGATATGCGCTGCTGCAATGAGCAGCCACGCGTATGCCAGGAAGATCTCAAACCTATATGGGCAGACATAGATACAGATGCTCTCCTTGCAGACGAACAGCATGCCCACCATGCTTGCATGCATCAGTGCAGGCCCTTGGTGGCTGGCAATCAGAGGCTGAGCATGTGCAAGAAGCAACAATGCACACCTGGGGTGCCAGAATGCGCTCTTCCGGTTCTGGTGAGTGTAGTCCCAACCCCCCATGGCCATAATAGGCTCCATGCACGCTGCTGTACCGAGGTAGTGTGACTCTGCCACGTCCAATTTACCCCAGTTGCAATGGGATCTGAGCTGCCCACTGTCCACCCTGCAGAGCAGCAGGCTGAGCAACTGTGGCAATGGGGGCAGGGGCAGCAGCAAGGGCAGGAGCAGGTACACTCACATCACCCATGATGTACAGCTGCAAGAGGCAAGGCTCACATCACACTCACCCTGCTTGAGCCAGCTCCACAGCTCCACCCTTTCGAAAGGCATGGGTGATGGAAGAAGGATCGAAGCCATGCTCCTTGAACAGACGCCGCAATGCAGTGTTCATGGCATCATACTGCATAGATTGCAAGCACTGGTGGCCTGAGATCAGAGGGACCTGAAGGAAGCTGTTGCTGTTATCTGGGCAGAGCGTCTCTTGTGCAACTGAGAACCTCTGGAAGAAGTACACGCCCAAGGCATGCGCGGGGCACATGCAGATGTCGAAGTGGCGCACAAAGCTGATGTGGTCCAGGCTGCCTGCCTGCAAAGCACCGCACACGTGAATGCTGTTGTGATGCTATGATATGTTGATATGTTATGGTGCTTGGCTATGCTGATCTGCAACCATCTCACCACGGTGGTCTTTCCAGATCTGTAGCTCATGACGAACCTCACGCAAGCCGAGGGGCCTATTGACGTGACCAGCTTGGCGGAGATGCCATGCAGCTGCAAGATGGGAAGCGAGGAGGGTGTGAATTGCAGGTGTGGCTGCAGAGTGACACTCTTGCATCTCGTACCTTGCATTGCCTGGCACTGTCCCCCCTTGCTACGCCGGACCAAAGCAGGAGGGACAAGAACCTGCATGCGACGGCAGAGAACATGGCAACATTGAGCCTATACGTATGCAAACATACATGGTTGATGTTACCTGACCACTGCAGCCGAGGTTGTCTTCACAGGAAGGCTCTTGCTCATCATCACATGCATGTCCTCAGCTGTCAAAAGGGTGTCACTTGTGTCCAGCCGGCTTAAGTCACTGCATGCAAACATACATGGTTGATGATACCAACACTGAACGTGTCACGAGTACCACTAATCATTGGCAAATCTCTGTTGAACAGTCGACAATTGACACTCACCTGATCTTGTCACCACCACTCACAAGCTTCATCAGCGTCTTGTACGCACTGTTGTACACAGTGATCCTCAACAGATCCGGCATCTCTGTGATCTTGGCCCGGTTGCAAGCCTTTTTGTACTCTTTCTGCAGGGCTGCATGGAGCTGCTTCAATGCTGACACCTTCTGCATGCATATGAAACAACATAGCACGCCACACAAGCACCTTAGAGCACAAATGTGTATGGGTGCTGTGCAACAGGCTAGCATACACCCACGAGATGGGCTGATCCAGGCCCTGTTTCCAGCTGGTCCAGCTCCTGCTCTTCTGCTGGTGTAGGGTGTGGCTTGCATCTGAGCCTCTTGATGAGTCCATGGAGCTTCACGACGTATATGTAGTACAGAGTCGCGCTGTTTACGATGTCCTGGTCATCGCATCTGGGTTCTTGGCTCTCGCACCATCGCTGCAGTCAAGAAGTGAAGTCAATGCGGTCAGCTGTCAGCACACGAATGTGCAATTCCAGCACAACCCACCACGTAGTGCTTGAGCTGCGTTACGTAGCTACGTTTGCTTTTGTCCCTCAGGCCATCGTCAAGCTGAGACACTGCGTCGAAGACTTCTGCGGCCACTGCAATCCGCTTGCCGCTGAAGTGTTGCTGTTGCTCCTCATCCGAACTGGGTCGCCGGTCTCCCCTTCGGCCGCTCTTTTGTGTGCTGTACGCATTCATGTGCGGCTGCTAACCTCCGCTAACGCGGTTAAAAAATGCTTCTCGGTCCAGGCTGGTCCGGGAGGCTCGACTGGTCTGGTCCGGGAGTGACTGGCAAAATTGTCCGAATTGTCATGCTAACGCGTGGTTCAATGGGAGGGGTAGCCAGGGGTGCGGCCTGCGGTGAGGTGCGAAACAAATGTAAGTGACACGACATGTTCACGACATGTTCACCTAATGCACTCGGTGTAGCGCGGTGTACCTGATGCGGATTGCATAACTCTCCGTTCTGCACAGGGGTGTGACACTTCGTGACGTAAGCGATCAGGTGTGTGCACTGGGCTGTTGCTTGCTTTTACCAGGACAGTCAGCACAATATGCGTGTGAGGAGGTGTTATGGTCACCCCGGCCATTGGCCATGCCAATCCGTGACAGGCCTGCCGCTCGCACCACGCCCTAGTGGAGGGTAGCGAAGGCTATCGCGGTAACTCACGCGCGCTAAAACTCCCGTTTTGCACTGAAGCCTTAGGTTCTCTGCTTAGGTTCTGCAGCACAATATGCCAATCATGGCCAGCATGGTCACAAGGCCCCGTTTGGCGGCCACCTAGGCCTTTGCTAGCACCCCCCTGAGGCCCGCGGCGCCACCCCAACCAGCTTGCACCTATAGATGTTCCACATGATCCATCTCTGGCCAGAGTCTGGGGCGAGACGACATGTGCAGAGCTCGCATGCTTCTCGCAGTCCCAAAAGCCCTATGTAACAGCACCCCTTCACACACGAGCGGAAATACACGAGGCTGGAGCGATGCTACCGCACACCTTCTGCACAGGGGTGTGACACTTCGTGACGTAAGCGATCAGGTGTGTGCACTGGGCTGTTGCTTGCTTTTACCAGGACAGTCAGCACAATATGCGTGTGAGGAGGTGTTATGGCGTGTTGTGAGGTTTTGTACTCTGCCGGGTGTGACTGACAAAACTTTGCAGCTTCTAACACGGCAAAGTAGCTCCCGCTAGGCCGGTTGGACACACAAGGCACTACTAAAACCAGACTTTGCTTTCGCTACTAGTTGACTAGCCCTGGGGCTCCGGCCGTAGCATATCCTGCCCGTTGATAATTATCGTGGATGGGAGCTTACGACGAGGTGGAGATTGAGGACATGCAGTGGGACGAGGAGTTGAAGGCATACACGTATTCCTGTCCCTGCGGCGACCTATTTCTTATCACGTTGGTACGTCGACACCTGCAACACCCTGTAGCCATGCCCGTCCTAACCGGTACTGAGCCTCCTTTCTACCCAGGACGAGCTGAAGCGCGGCGAGGAGGTTGCGCGGTGCCCCAGCTGCAGTCTGTACATCACCGTGGTCTACAACCCCGAGGATTTCCAGGAGGAGCCGCAACCGCCCCCAAGCCTCCCCCCGGCTTCAGTCACCGTAGATGTTGTGGCGTAGTTGGCTGGGGTTATAGCTGCACAGAGGAGGGTGTGTGAGGCCTGGGTGGACACAGGCAATACACATGGTGCAAAAAAGGCAAGCTGTGGCAACCTGTGGCAACCACGTGAGCCTGCAGCTTTGACAGGAGGCCAATGACAGCTGGTTGCTGCTCGCTGTGCCCATCTTTCGGGGCACTGATGCATGGACCACCACAGCACCGTGTGTACTCCAGCCAGTGAGACAAGCCCGCAGTGTGGGAGATACCCACACCATGTGGCAGAGAAGGATGTCGGGGTAAGGGAATGTGGCAGGCCAGACTCATGCCCAAGGGCAGCAGCAGCTATGAGCAATCCAGCACCAGAGTGACAATAGGCATGGCCTGTTGACCCGACTTCCTTCAAGGCCAGGTCCATGCTGATGTGGAGGAGGGAGTTTGACCTCAGCCAGTGTTGAAGTCATGGCCTCTCCTGCACCTGACAGAGTACAACAGCCGGATATGGGCTGCATGACATTGCATACAGGCTCCTGTACATCCGCTGCCTGAAAGTTGAGATCAGTGTGATTACTTGCCAGGCCAAGCCAGGTGTGGTGGGCAGGGCGAGGGGGGGACATACTCACAGTATGCGGCAGGCTCCTGCGATGCTACTTACAAAGAGAGTGTACATTTGTTCTTCTGTAACTCTAGCTCCTAGAATGGTGTCACCAGTGACACAAATATATCCATGCATGCCATCAAATATTGAAAGTGTGAAATCGATGTTAGTACATAGTGAGGCGCGACCTACCCTCCCTCATGGACCCACTACAAGCACACTGCGATTCTGTCAATGCCCTTGTTCTCAGCACTTTGATTCATTCCATGCTTACTGCCCCAACTACAGCCTCACCCCTGACTGCAACAAGCGCATACAGCGCCCAGGAATGCAATGCATGCACACTGTTGCCTACAGGTGTTCCTGATCACTGAGATGGTGACGGGTGTGTGGTTTCCAGTGATGCAGCCAGCACCAGCAACACAGGCCCTGAACCTGCCTGCCCCAGCCCCTGGCCCTGACCCGAGCTCTCCCCCTCCCCACCATCATCCATGATCGTTCACTGGGCAATAACAGCAACACATGCAGTTGCCTGTTCCGCGCACCTCACGATGCAAAACCGTGCAGCTCAACACCGCAGCACCACCCCTTCAGTAATGCATGCAGAGCTGATGACCCCTGGGCGCCCTGGTTGCGCTGACTGACAGGCAACAAAGCAATGCTGCGCCAAGTGCTGATCCCAAATAAGCAATGCTGTGCGGTCCTGTCCTGTCCAGGCAACACCCTGCATGACTTGAAACAGCACAGCCCCCGTCCGACCCAGACATCGCACGAGCCCCCCACATGTGCATGGAAGTTCCACCGGTGGGCAACACACATCACACGTCACACCTCCAGCACACCAAACACTGAGCCTGTGGCCCCTGGCGGGTCCTCCTGCCAGGTGGTGGCGGAACACATGCTGGGAAAGCTCGGGGTTACCAGTGCCAAGTGAGGGTGCTGTTGCCATTGTGCTGGGCTGCAGGATGAATGCCACAGTGCTTGCAGGACACCCAACAACGCAGGGGCTCCCCTGCCCCTGCCCTAACCCCTTGGACCCCCCTGCAGTGCTCATAACAGCTAGACTGCCTACCCTGCCCAAGGGAACACCGGCACCCTGTTTCACTGGTGCCATGTGGGGGTGGTGCTGTGCGTCCATGCTAGATAGAGCTTAAACAAGACCACTGAGAGGCTTGGCCAGTGGGCCTTGTGTGTCAGGCTGCACGCCACAGCCAGTCATGCTGCTCAAGACATGGGCTTGCTTCTAAGCCTACCCTGACCCTTGCCCTACCTTTCCATGGTTTTGCCTACCCCTTACCTCGACCCACAGCCCTGGCCCCTTGCTAGGGTACATGGACTCCGCCCTGGCCCAGGTCTCCCCTAGCCCACCCCACCCCTAGCCCACCCCACCGCCACTGCCCCACCATCAAGCATGTGTCACCCTCAATGCTGCCTGCAATGACCAGTGCTACCTCCTCTGTCCTGCCAGTGCCGCTGCTGTTGGGCACTGTAGTTTGTTGCGCTGACATGGGGTTCATCCGAGCAATACATGTTCGCCTCCCTGCCTCCCTATGCCCAGCCAAACTATCTACTTGCGCCCCCTACCCGCTGCCCAGCCTGCAGCCCAACATTTGCCCTGCTGCCCCTGGTGGTACCCTCACCTCTACACCTGATATGGCTGGGTTGTGAGTATGACTACCCACGCCTCAGCCAGCCTGCTGTAGTAGGTTGTGAGCCAACATATGAATCCTGCCACAATCCTACTACCAAGAAGCCCCCCATTTCTTCCTCCTCCCCCTCCTCCTCCTCCTCCACAGTGGGGCTACACCCAACCATCCCACTGCGCCACTGACCCTCTGACACCGCAGTTTTCTCCGAGATCAACCGGCTCCGGGCCCACACCACGGAAGTACTGGGCCCAGACCCGCTTGAAGCCCTAACCCTGAACCCTATCCCTCCACCTTTGAGCCTTCAGCATGAATCCTAACCCTGCAGGCAGGCAGGCAGGCAGGCAGCAGCAGCAGTCACCATGGCGGCCCATCACACACTGCCACACAACAGCGGTGCGATGGCTGCAGCCCGTGCACCTGCCCTGCAGGTCCCCTCGCATGTGCTACAAGCCTCGTGAGCCAAACTGCCTATGCGTTGCAGTCCCCGCTAGAGTCCCAAACTACACTCCACCTGTTGACTTAATCTTAAGAGGTGTGTACATCTGCCTGCACGGCCTTGTCGGTCAGCTGGTGCAGCAGGCTTGCCTGCACGACACGGGCATCGTTGGAGGTGAGCTGGAGAGAGTGAGGTTAAGTGGTATACACTGCATCTTGTATATGTATACAGAGTCACAACATTATATACATCTTCAGCCTTTGAATTGCCCCTCATGGTTCAGAGGGTAGTGGCCCATGTGCTGGTGGTAGATGGATGGCTTACTCAGTGGATGAGGGGCAGGGTGGGGGCCCTGCTGCTGCTGCCGCTGCTCTTGTTGCTGCTGACCCTGCCAACCTTGGTGTGCAGCAGCAGCAGCACGTCCTCCTGTGTAAGCTCAGAGGCGGCGCCTGAGGAGCAGCGAGCCAGCATCCCCTCCACTGAGGCCAGGGCATCCTGCAGGCAGCAGGAGGAGGGACGACCATCACACGGGGCCTGCCTGGGTCACTCTTACACCGCCCTGACCTGCAGCAGCATTACCACTCTGCCGCTGTCAGACGCTGTGGATGGAGGCAGGGTGGAGGGTGGAGGGTGGAGGGTGGAGGGTGGAGGGTGGAGGTAGGGTTAAGGATGGGGGCGGTGGTAAAGGTAGGGTGAGGGATGAGCCTGGGGGTGGAGGGCAGGTGCAGGTGCCAGGTGGTGCTACTGGATGCGAGAGTGGCAACCACACAAGGAGTGTCAGTGTCAGGAGCAGCGGGGAGGTGGCTGGCACAGCGGCAGGGTGGTTGGCGCCAGGCACAGCAGCTCCCTCACCTGAACGGCACAGGTTCGAGCTGCACCACACAGCGTCCCCTGCTGCTGTGCTGCCACCGCCACACTGGGCAGACGGCAGTAGGCTGAGTCAGGGCCTGCGCCCAGCTCCCAGCTGCCCCCTCCTGGGCTCAGGCTGCTGCTCAGGCTGATGACGTGGGAGGTGAGGGGGATGGGGACAGCGGCAGGGTTGGTGGGGCCTCCATCACAAGCTCGGCATGCTGGCGGGGGTGAGTGGACCGCCGGGGCAGGTGGGGCAGGTAGGAGCTGGGGTGAGAAGGCACTCTGTGGGGGTAAGGGTGGGGGGAGGGTGGGGGGCACAGGCAGAGGTACAGCTGTGGGGCGGACGTGGTTTGGCGCTGCAGTCGCAGCTGCAACAGACTTTGCTTTGCCCTCCGCCTTCCCACTGCCAAGTCCCTGGGCCATGCCTGTCAACCCGCCTGCCCCGGCAACCCCCCTGTCACCCACCCTCTCCGCAGCTGCCGCCCCTGCCCCCCTGGACCCGCCTGCTCGGGTATATGAGGGGGTGCTTTGGGCCTGTGTCACACTGTCACTCACCCCATCCCTACCATTGGCACCAGCCTTGCCCCCAAGCCCAGCTGGTGTGCAGCTGGCTGCTGGGCCAGGCTCCTGAGTGCTCATTGGTGGCGGCGTCGCGGTGACGGCAGCAGCAGCAGCAGGAGGAGGAGAGGAGGGGCCAGGCAGCTTGACTGCTGGCAGCTCCAGTGACCTGATAAACGCCAGGGCAGCCTGCCTGCCTCCCTCAGGCGGCTGGACCTGCTGCTGTCTGGCCCTGCCACCACCTCTCACACCACCCTGCACCCTGGGCTGGCTGCTGGGTGGAGTAGCCGGCTTACGCTCCTGGCCTTCAGCGTGATCGCCGCGGAGTGAGAAGGGGAGTGAGGCGGAGGGAGTGGGGGCCTGGAGGGGCGGCTGGCGGGGGGGGCGGCCAGACAGGGGCAGGTTGGAGACCCAGGGGTGGGCCAGGGCCTGGGTGGCTGTGAGGCGGTGCTCCGGGTCAGTGACCAGCAGGCTGCAGATGAGGTCCTTGGCCCTGAGGCACGCCACGGCATGGCAGCAGACGCAGCACGAGCTGGCATGACATAGCAGCAGCAGCAGCAGCAGCAGCAGCAGCAGCAGCAGCAGCAGCAGCAGCAGCAGCAGCGGCAGCAGCGGCAGCAGCGGCAGCAGCGGCAGCAGCGGCAGCAGCGGCAGCAGCGGCAGCAGCGGCAGCAGCGGCAGCAGCGGCAGCGGCAGCGGCAACAGCAAGGGGCAGCAGCAGGTGCATTCATTGTGCATGGCGAGGCCTAGACTAATGTGCAGGCTCAACCCTCCAGACCTCCCTTTCTCACTCTCATACCCAGGGTTAGCCGTCTTTTTTCTCACTCTTGTGTGACAAACGCCCACACAGGGTCGTTGAAGGTGAAGGCCCCCTTGCGGATCTGCTCGAACATCACAGGCTCACTCTCTGACCAAAAGGGGGGGTAGCCGCCTGCATGGCCATGCAAGCTCAGCATGGCACTTCAATCTTTACCTGGCACTCATGTCGGGCGCCCAAGGACACTGGGAGGCATTGCTGGGAGGTGGTGGTGGTCAGGGTCAGAGGTGGTCAGGGGCTAGGCAGCGGGTGGCAGGCGGAACCTGGACTGGAGTGTTTGGGAACCTCTACGGCAAACACAGTTGCTGCGTCCAGGTCGTAAAGTCAGGCTTTTCCCTGCCAGCTTCTCGGTGCTTTGATCCTCTGCGAAGCTGATGCTGGACAGCGCTGCGCCGGCCTAAGGCCTAGGTGCTCCACAGGTCACCACAGGTGCTGCGTCGGGGTCATGATATGGTGAACCCCTATGGTCTCTGCAATGACGAAGCTGTAGCTCAGCGAGACAACCCTCAGCTGAGTGAGGCAATACCCTGTTCGGTTGCCATCCTTTGCGCAGCGCCGGCCTAAGACCCAGGTGCTCCAGGTGCCGCAGGGGATAGGGCCGGAGCAGCAGCTGGAGCAGCAAGCTGGGGTGGTTGGGGCAAGCTGGGGTGGCTGGAGCGTGTTGGCTGGCTGGGTCAGGCAGTGCAGGTTAACCCTAAGTTTACCCCTACCCCTACCCCTACCCCTACCCCTACCCCTACCCCTACCCCTACCCCTGCCCCTACCCCAACCCTGCAGCTAGTTCAGCAGGCTTGAGTCTCACCCAGCAGTATGAAGAGCACCACGCCAGCACTCCACATGTCCACCCCAGGGCCGTACTGGTGCCCCTTGAGGCCCATGATCACCTCAGGCGCCACGTACTGCACGCCAGGTCAGGTGAGGCGAGGTGAGGCGAGGTGAGCTGGGGGGCGGGGGGCGGGGGGCGGGGAGCGGGGGGCGGGGGCGGGCGGGAGGGAGAGGGGGGTTTAGCTCACACATGTGGGCAATAGTTCACACTTGTCAGCGGCTGCGGGCATCAACTAAGCAAGGATGCTGGCTCTCGGTGGCCTTGCCAGCCCACAGTTTTCGCCCCATGGTGCAATGCGGTGCGGTGCGGTGCGGTGCGGTGCAATGCGGTGCGCTGCCGGGTCGGGTCGGGTCAGGTCAAGCCGGCAGCAGTCAAGAGGCATCCGGGCTGTTGGTCAGCACCACTTGCCTGGGGCGTGCCACACACTGTTTGCAGGCCAGCATCAGGGGCGATGCGCTTGGCCAGGCCAAAATCTTCGCAGAGTAGGAGCAGGGGCACAGGCAGTGCCGGTGTCAGTGGGAAGCGAGGGCCGAGGGAGGACAGCGTGCAGGGGGTGGGGCAGGAGCAGGGTCAGAAGCAGTGGGAGCAGGGTCCAAGCTATGCAGCCTTTCCAGCAACAGGGTAGCTGTGTACGGGGTGATGTCGCAAGGTAGCTCTGTATGGGGTGAGGTTGCTGTAGGCCTGCTTTGGGTGGGAGCCAGTCAGCCATGCTCCTGATCTTTAACATCACCCCGCACAGACAAACACAACTCATTCAACATGCCACAGCTTGTTTGACTGTGGGTAACCTCTGCACTCTCTGACCAGAAGGGGGCTAAGTCGCCTGCATGGCTGAGGGGATGTTGCAGATGACCCAGATGACTTAAAGCAGGCCTACAGCAACATCTTATGCCTCCCAGCCCCTTTGTCACAAAGTGATAATGCTAGTGGGCATACTCCCAGCCCTTGTGGCCGGCAGGGCACCTCACCAGCTATCTTGATGTGGCGTATGTCGCCCGCACTGGCCAGGAGCAGGTTCTCCAGCTTCAGGTCACGGTGCACCACGCCCCTGCCCAGCAGAGCAGGTGGGCAGGCAAAACAGGTAGGCAGGTGGGCAGGCAGGCAGGCGGGTGGGCGGGTAGGCAGGTGGGCGGGCCGGCGGGCGGGTGGGCGGGTAGGAAGGTAAGCTGGGCAGTGCTTTCTAGTAAGCCAGCACACACAGTCCCCTTAACCTCTGGGCTGCTGCAGGGCGCTTGTGCGGGATGCAGGAGCAGGGGCCTACCTGCTGTGGAGGTACTGGATGCCCCGCAGCAGCTGCACAAAGCAGCAGCGCGCCTCATGCTCAGTGAAGCTGCCCCGGCTGAGCACCTCCTCCAGCAGCTCGCCGCCCGTCAGCATCTCAGTGATCAGGTACACCTGGTGGCCGACAGCTACCACACAGGCTGGGCGCTGGACATGGTCCGCAAGGAGCAGCGAGTGGGTCTTGCCCACCACAGCTGCAACCCAGCAACGAAGCTCGTTGCTCTTCTACACTGGCATGACACACTGAAGGTTGGGGTCAAGGAGGAGGGGGAGGGGCCTCCTTCGCATCTAGAGTAGGTGGAGGGAGGCAGAAGATGCTCCCTTGCTGCATGCTGGCTCTGCCGGAGTAGTCTCTCTCTTCTCTTCACCTTCTTCTCTCCTTCTTCTTGCAACGCCAGGCTGGCAAAATGTCGGCGTGGAACATAGCTACCAACACTTGCTCCCACTATCACCCCTGCTGCTTGTCCCACTGCTTGACCCTCACTGCTACTGATAGTTACAGGCACATCACCTTGCTTGCCCATCACCAGCTCCCTTGACTTGCCAATGCTACCTAGCCGCACCTTGTCTTCTTCATAGTACTCCCTTAGGTGGATGACCTGTACGCATGAACACCTCACCTTGTCCCACCATCCGACAACAAGGTCACACTATGCGATGTTGGGAGTGAGAGACAGTGGAGCGCCTGGTCATGCCATGCAAGCAGCATGTCAGCAAATTCCCATGTCCATCAGGATCTGGTGGGCCTACCCCTGTTGCATCTCACGTTTTCATGGTGCAGCGTACACAAAATGTCAATCTCCTTCAAGATGTCGTCCCTGTGCATGTCAGGCATTGCACAACATGGTACTTGCCATGCTGGTTAAACCGTCGCCTTGATCCTAAGCTTGCAAGTAAACAGTAATCCCCACGAGCTTCAATGCATTTAATTCTTCAGTGCGTCCACTCTACGGATTGGCCCCTCTCTGTTGCCCTGGTAGGGCTGGCCGTGTTCGAGTGCCGGCCACGCAGCATGTGGATCTAACTGGACAGTTCATGGGGGTTGGCGTACTCTTCCGCCTAGACCCAGAGCTACCAAGGGGCCCAGGATGTGTTGGTCCTGGGGACTGTCTACATGAGTCACTCCTTGGGGTCCGGCCGCGGCAACCCTAACTTGCTTGAAAAGGTCACAACCGTCTCAAAGCACAGCACTTAGCGGCACAATGACTCGGAAGAAAGGGAAGGGCATCACCAATCAAAACCAGTGCCCGGCAATACACCTGTGGTAGCAGATCAGCTGGCCCGGTGGAAGCTGACCAAGGGCCAGGTGCGGCAAGCCAATGGCTTGAACAATGCCCACCACAACAACGAGCGGTGGCTAGCATCGATCCAGCCCCACCTCAAACACCTTGCAGCAGCCAGCTCAGCCGGCACCTCCCTGGAGGCCAACCTGAAGGTCACCGTCACCCTGGGCACATGGGGTGCGGTGTGGGAGGTGAACCTGGACCCCAAATAGGCAAGGCAGAGGTTGAGGCTGTACAAAGCCCAGGACCGGGCGAAGAAGATGAGGGTGGGTAGGTGGGTGGGTACGTGGATTATGTATTGGGAGGTGGTGGGTGGGCATGCAGTAAAAGAGTTGTTGACTGTGACATGCCTAACCTGGTGCCACCGTGTCAGCCACCCTGTGTGCCTTGTGTGCATGACTGCAGCTGGAGGAGGAGATGGCGAAAGTGTACATGAAGCGCCACAAGCGTGTCGAGCAGCTGGTGGTCGTCTTAGGCGCAGCTGGCATTGACACCCGGGGAGGCTGGGGATGATGCGGTGCTGCAAACCCGCTGCAAGCCCCAAACGCAAACCCCAAAGGCCCCGCAGACTGGCAGCCCCCAGCAGGGTAGGTGGACCACGGCCTGCTGCATCCAGCCTGGAGCCAGCAGCGTGACCAGGCAGTGCGGGGCCTGATGTGGTGCCGGCTTACGGCCCACTGCATCCTGCCACAGCCCCATGCAGCCAGGCGGCCACATAGCCAGCAGCCTCAGAGCCTGGACCCAGCACTCCCTCGCCAGCCAAGCGCACCAAGACTGAGCAGGCAGCTGAGCCTACCCAGCACATAAAAAGCAAAGGCAAGGGCAAAGGCAAGGGTTGTTAAAGCTAAACAGCAAGGCAGGTGTCTGGAAAGGGACTGAACATGCAGCGCATTGGGGAGAGCAGATGGCGCCCACTAGAGCTGTGCCGGTGGCCAGACCTGCCTGAGGTGCCAGCCAAGGGCAAGGAGTACCCTGAGCTGGGCTACAAGCCGCTGCGAGAATGACCACCCAAGGCCCATGTATGAGTTATACCCTGTATACTACATGCACACCACATGCACGTGTCAGACATGCACGTCTCATACATGCACAACTCTGCCCAGGTAGTGTGTGCCCCCTTTCAGCTGACTTGTGTGTGCCGTCTCAGACATGCACGTCTCATACATGCACAACTCTACCCAGGTAGTGTGTGCCCCTTCAAGCTGTCATCAGCTCACAAGGAGTGCATGCGTGTCATGCCAACTCTAGGCTATACCCCTGTCACAGGGGTCAGGCAAAAGTGCAGGTAGAAGGCGGTCATGCCATGGGCACGGGATCATAACTCTACATAGACAAAACACCCACCCTAGTAAGGGGACCTGGTCTACCTGGCGAGGTAATAAATGGCGCCATACCTTGTACTCTCGTTCTCTCGCACTTGCTGCCCTACTGGAGGTAAGCTCATGATCTTACAAGCGTACTCCGCGCGTGTCTGCTTGTCGACGGCCAGTCTGACGACGGAGAAACCTATAGGATAAGGAAAACACACTGCTTGCTTCAAATCAATTTCATACCACGTGGCACGAAGATAGACGCACCGCCTGTGCCCAACGTCTTGCCAAGGCGGTACACCTCTCTGACCTTGCGGTCCGTTCGCAACTTGCACCTGTGCACAATTTGGCTCAGATGCCTATTCCATCTCGCATTGAATTTGCGTGGCTGGCGGCGACAAGCAGCGGTCCGACGTGCTTACATGTATCGACTCGCTGAGTCGCTGGGTTCCTGAGCATTGCTGGCAGCTTTTAAGTCAGGCACCAGATGCGTTAGGGCACTGCTGTCTCCGTGTCCTGCTTCCGTATGCTCTTCGCGCTTTTCCTCACGTGCGTCCATCTCCGGCTCACTAGGTTTCCCAACTGACAATTGTGCGAGCGGCGCAGCTGCAGAGCTGCAGCTCTGCTGTGCTGGGTGTGAAGCGGCAGCGGCCTTGATGTCCGGCTCAAAATCATTCGAGCATCGCGGGTAGTCCTGGTGGACTACTTCGCTAACTTGAGGTACACTGATAGCGCAGCCCATGTAAACCCGCAGGTACTGTGAGTGCGAATCGTGGCCATGACCGCACCGCTTTACTCATGTCGCGATGTTCATTGCAAATATACACTTGTGCCTAGACCTAGCCGTGCCTCGGCGCCTAACACCACAATGACAGGTAGCTTGCCGAGCTCAGTCAGGTGGAAAGTATAAGATCGAGAGTGGGGAAGTCATAAATGGACTGGCAGCGGTAAACATTGACATAGTACAAGGCAGAGTGTCTACACAGCAACAGCCCGCGCCCATCCCAACAGCCCGTCGTAGCTTTAGCCAGCCGGAGCCGTATCTGTAGATGTTTTTTTTTTTGACGCTGCATTCTGATTTATCAGTATTTGCTTAAGCGTATAACTGGGTGTAACTACGTAGTACTTATAAGTACTACGTAGTTACACCCAGTTATACGCTTAAGCAAATACTGCCTTCACGTCTCGCGCCTCTCACTCAGGTGTTCCCAACTAACAGAAAATGACAGGAAACAGACCCTTGGCAGTAGGACGGCTGGAACTCTGCACTCACTGCGCCAAATGTTATGCTAGATGATACACAATGTAGCCAACCCGGCCAGCTACCTTTCACCCATCCAGAATAATCATGTAGTCAGTGGGCCGTGCACAGCAAAGCATCAAAGTTAGTGATTTAAATTTGAGCCGTTGCGGAGCATGTAGTCATCGCTGCGACCGCCCGCGTCGCTTAGGCTGCTCTACACGAGCATGCGCGTTGAGAGCAGCAGTCGGATCGGAGAGCGGTTGCGGGAATGTGGCACTGAGCCCACCTCTTCCCCATACCTGGAGGGCAATGCCACAGCTCAATTATTTTGACTTACAGCATGCCACTTACTAGGTTAAGCTCCTCTCAGACATTGTTACAAGCACTCATACTCAGATAAGCCAAAAGCTCACTTTGGTCTGTGACCCCCAACTTCAGACCCCCAACCCCCAACCCCCAAGATTTCAGAATCAGGGCCATGCAGTCAGTCTCAGGTGTTCCCAACATGGGTCATGCAAGTACTCTCTCGATACTTCATCGTTTTCGATAGCGTTTGTCACATTGGTAGCTGCAAATCAATGCGGGTCACTTGACCATCAGCGCAAGCCATTGGAGTCTTTGCTCGCGTACTGCCACATGTGCCCGCGAACAAATCACAGCGGCGAGACGGGTATCCTTGGGACGGTGAGCCACATCCTTATGGCGCCATCTATCTGGCGCAGTGAGCGGGTTGTGCACACATGGAATGTCCGGCAAACACCCATCGCGATGCCTGCCGGGCGTGCAGGGCACCTAGACGGGGTGAATGAAACATATAATCGTACTCGCTTCCGCCGAATACACCATATGGGTCGGCGCACACTAAGGTATCACCGGGTTACACCCCCCCTCCTCCACTGTGTCCTCCACTGTGTTGCACCCGCTGCACCCACAGGAAAATGGCTACGAAATGTTTGTTCTTGACCCCTTGGCGCATTTACTAGAACAAATCGCACGTTAAACAGCCCAGGCCTCTATCAGTTTGACATCTTCAAAGTGACATCATGTTCTCCAAGCAGAATCAGGGCCACGGGGCTGTGGGGTGGCAGTTGAGCTATGAAACTTTGCACGCAGGTGGATGGGATGTAGGGGAGTGTAACTCTCAGAGGAGACGAGTCCAGATTCGGTCATGGTGTGGTGTTGGTTGACTGACTGCATGGCCCTGGCCCTGAGATCGGCTAAGGGAGTTGGGGGTCACAGGCCAAAGTGAGCTTTTGGCTTAGCTGAGTAAAAGCGTGTGTAACAATGTCGAAAAGGAGCTTAACCTAGTAAGTAGCATGCTGTAAGTCCAAATGGTCGAGCTGTGGCATTGCCCTCAAGGTATGGGGGGGAGATGGGCTCATTGCCACATTCCCGCAACCGCTCTCCGATCCGACTGCTGCTGCCGACGCGCATGCTCATTGAGAGCAGCCTAAGCGGCGCGGGCGGTCGCAGCGATGACTGCATGCCCCGCAGCGGCTCAAATTTGAATCACTAACTTTGACGCTTTGCTGTGCACGGCCTACTGCCTTCCTAATTATTCTGGATGGGTGAGAGGTAGCTGGCTGGTTTGGCTACAATGCGAATCATCTAGCATAACATTTGGCGAAGTGAGTGCAGAGTTACAGCCGTTCTACTGCCAAGGGTCGGTTTCCTGTCATTTTGTGTTAGTTGGGAACGCCTGAGTCAGTCAGACAACTCCACACCATGACCGAGTTTGGACTGGGCTCCTCTGAGAGTAACGCTCTCCTACATGCCATCCACCTGCGTGCAAAGTTTCATAGCTCAACTGCCACCACACAGCCCCGTGGCCCTGATTTTGCTTGGCGAACATGATGCCACTTTGATGATGTCAAACTGATGGAGGCCTGGGTTGTTTGATGTGCGATTTGTTTCAATAGATGCGCCAATGGGTCAATAACAAACATTTCATGTCGCTTTTCCTCTAGGTGCAACGGGTGCAACACAGTGGAGGACACAGTGGAGGAGGGGGGTGTAACCCGGTGATACTTTAGTGAGCGCCGACCCAAATGATGTATTCGGCGAGGAGCGAACATGAAATGATGCTTCAATCACCCCGTCTAGGTGCCCTGCACGCCCGGCAGGCATCGCGTTGGGTGTCGGCCGGACATTCCATTTGTGCACAACCAGCTCACTACGCTAGGTAGATGGGGTTACAGCAATGTGGCTCACCGTGCCATGAAGACCCGTTTCGCCGCTGTGATTGTTCGCGGGCACATGTGGCAGTACGCGAGCAAAGTCTCCAATGGCTAGCGCTGATGGTCAGATTACGCGGACTAAATCGCAGCTGCCAATGTGATAAACGCTATCGAAAACAGTGCAGTATTGAGAGAGTACTTGCATGAAGATTACCAACCCCATGTTGGGAACACCTGACTCTCACGCCTACACGTCATACGTTGCACGTGTCACTCCGCATAAACGTCTTATCGTGTCTCACGTCTGACGGCTCACTTCACGTCCCACCTCACGTCTGAATGACATCCCGACACTCCCGTTAACACCAGGTTACTTACATGTACATATCCCTGTGGCTTGCTATTGTACAAATGGCATAGTTTAAACACAAATGTGAGACAAAGGCATGCTGGCCTGCAACTCCGGTCTTCACATCATCCACGACAAGCAGTGCCGGGAGCAGTTGCTCGGGCCTGCACTTCCGATGTACTCACACTTCCACACCTCGGCACTTCCACACCTCGGCGTTCCTCTCACCCTCCTCCATCGCTGACATCCGCTATAATCACCACAACCCACAAACATTAGTATCTCACCTACTCACACATGTAAGCACCCCACCATCACCTCGTGCTGCAGTGCTCTAAACGTGACTAGTGCACTTACTGTACAAGCATCATCATCATCTCCCCCATGACAGCCTCGATGACCTCATTTCAAATTCCACTCCACACAGCATGCAACCCGCTCTGCTGAGTCTGTGCTCCTCACTCGCACCATACTATCTCACCACCGCAAGCCAGCTTGCCCGCTCAATAGCCAGAACGAGGGCAGCACCCTTGCAACACAGAATATGGCCCGCTCTCTCTCCACAACCCACCATGCCCAGGGAGTCGAGCCCTGCCCTTGGCATCCTCCACACTGGCGACAAGTGCTGCTCCCCTCGCCCTCGCCCTCACCCTCCCTCAGCTCAACTGCCCTTCATCTCTCACCTTGCCGCCCCGCGACTGATGTGTATGTGTCTCGACACTGGTGAACATCTAACACCAACACCCCTCCTGCCACTAGTGTACATGGTCCCACCCCCTCAGGGCCTCCCGCCTCAGGGCCTCTGCCCAGGCTACCCAACAGCACGCCTGGTCCTTGCCGACCGCACGCTACATGTCTGCCTACGCCAGGCAAGGCAAGGCCAGGGACCCCTCCCCTTCACCCTCATCCCTCACCTTCCAAGCTTGCTCTCACGGCACCCCTAACAACTCAGTGGATCCTCTTCCTCCTCCTCATGCCCCAGCCATCAGCCCCACTGCTGGCCAGCGCCATGCTTGAGCAGCCCCTTGCGTTGCCCGCTGCTTGCAGTGTTGCACCAGCAGTGTGGCTCCCTGCTCCTTGTAAGGAGGCACATCGCCTAGGCTGACTCCTCACACCTCCTGTCACACGTTGGCTGTCATGCAGGCCTGGTGTGGTGTGGTGTGGGGCGGGGTACCCCCACATTCTTGTAAGCACGGCTTCTCTCCCAGCCTGGGGCTCAGGCACTGTCACCAGGCGGTGTGGGTGCCTGGGGCCTGGGGCTGCTGCCTGGCCTCGCTGGCCCTGCCCCTGCCTGAGGCCCTTGGCGGCTGCCCTGCCCTGGTGGGCGCAGCAGCCCAGGGGCGCTGTGTGGGTCCAGGCTGCTGACGGCCTGTGCCTGGCCAGCAGGGGGGCCAGGGGGGTGGTCAGGGGTGGGGCAGCCCTCTGCAGAGCCGTCACCCAGGATGTCCACGCAGGCAGGGGGGTGGCTGGGAGGGTGGGTGGGGGCCTGCGGCAGTGTGATGGGCAGTGTGATGGGCAGGGGCAGGGGCACCGGGTCAAGAGGGACTAGGTCAAGAGCGAGGGTGGTGACTGCAGGGCAGGACTGTAGCACAGGGTAAGGACAGGTGGAGGGTCATTGCAAGGGAAAATACAACCCAGCCACACACCTGCTAGGCAGGTGGGTTGCAGAGGGCAGGGCGGGGAGCACCAGAAAGGACCAGAGAGCAGGGCAGAGCAGGGAGTGGGAAGGGAGAGAGTGGTGGGGCAGATGGCAGGCAGTCCCTGCTGGGCTGAGCCTGGCAGCCAGGGAGGCATGGAAGGGTGGAGGTTGGGAAGGCTAGGTGAGGCAGGGCAGGGCAGGGTTGGGGCAGCAGGCAGGCTGCACAGGTGAGGGGGAGGGGAGGCCCAGAGGAATGAGGTTATAGCATAGCCACACCCACAGCCAAAAATAGTAGAAAAACTTTAAGACAATTACTCTAGCAGCTAACAACAACCCTAGTAGATGGGAAAGAACCCTAGCAGCAGTAGCTGGAGCAGCGGAACAATACAGGCAGCTCACCTGGTGGGGGACCACACTGGCTGCTGGCCCTGGTGCAGCCAGAGCTGCTGGCTGTGGCAGCCTGGGTGCGGGACCTGGCCCTCCTGCCCCACTGGGCTGCTGCTGCTGGGGGGCCAGGTCACCAGGGGCGAGGGTCTGCAGAGGGTGGGGCAGCTGGGCAGCCCCTGGCGAGCCGCTGGTGTCGGCCAGGCCAGCTGGCACCAACATGTTGGCGGCAGCGCTTGGCGGCTTGGACGCGGAAGGGGGGGCAGGTGGGGCAGCCCCTCCCCTGCTGCTGCTGCTGGGCTTGGTCGCAGGGGGGGAGGGTGGGGGTGCAGTGGGGGAGGTGGCAGCAGCAGAGGGAGCGGTGGGGTGGGGGGGGACGGGGGAGGGGGAGGGGTTGGGGGAGGGAGAAGGGGAAGGGGAAGGGGAGCGGGGGGGGCTCTGGCGAGCAACTGCTGAGATGAGCTCAGGGTGGGAGACGGCGATGTCTGGGTGCAGACTGCCATCCTCCCCCAGCAGCTCTGGGTGGATGAACACCTGCACAACCACCCCAACCACCCAGTCACACCACATCGCAACTCAGGTAACACCTGATCACACAACATGTCACACCCCGCTCATGCCATCACAATCAAGTGCACATAAGGAACCAGGTCACACAGGGTCACACCTTGCGCTGAAGGGGTGGCAGCTCCTCATCTTTCATGGGCTCCATTTGAAGGGCATTCTGGAGGGAGGCCTACAGGGCAGGGATGGCCACACTCTCAGCAAGCAGGCCGCCAGACACGCCTCACCCTTCCCCTCCTCCTCATGGTGCTGGCTTAGGGACCACCCCACCCCACCCCACCCCACCCCACCCCACCATATGCCCGCCCCCTCTCCCTCTCCCCCTCCCAGCCCTGGCACACTTAGCACAGCCCCCTTTCCCGCCACACACTGCCAAATAGACAGGGGGCAGAGCTGACGCCCAGCCGCCACTGGCCTCAGCTGGCCCCCCTTTGCCAACAGCCTACTGGACAGGCAGGGTCCCAGTACGGCGCAAGCAAAGGGCTGCAGGCTGTAGGCTGCGGCTCACTGGGCAGGCAGGGTCCCAGGATATCCACCCCCTCCGCCCCTCCCTGCTGCCCACTCACATGCAGGGTCTCCCGAAGCAGCAGGGAGTTCTCCTGCTCCACGCAGGTCAGCTCCTGGATGAACTCACGGCTCAGCTGCACTCGGATGTCCTGTGAGTACACATCACACCCACAAGGCAGTTGGGAGGTGGTTGGGAGTTGGTTGGGAGGTAGCTTGTGCCCAGTGGTGGGTGGTGGTGCCCAGGGCAGGCGAGTGGAGGGCTGCTCGACTTAGTGGGGCGCTGGGGCAGGGACAGACAGGATCAAGGGGACGCTCTGACCCTCCTTTCCCCCCATTCGGGGTTCAGAGCAGGTCAGGCAAAGCAGTCGTTAGGGAAGTGACTTACTGCGGTGGGAGAGAGTAGTAGTGCAGCAGCGCAGTCATCACCAGCAGCAGCAACAGCAGCAGCACGTGGCCGTGTTTGAGCAGTGGCGCAAAGAAGGGTGGAGGGTGGGAGGGGAGGGGCACCACTGACCATGATGCGCTGGGCCAGGGCCCTAGGCTCAACACCAATGGTGGTGGCATTGCGGAACAGCTCTTGGGTCACCTGCAGGACCCAGGGGCAGCCAGTCACAGCAGAGGCAGGTCGAGCACCCACAGCGACCCATAGCCAGCACACGCCCTCCCTAACAGCCTACCCCTAGCCTACCCCTACCCCTACCCTTACCCCTTCCTTGAGGCTTCCAGTTGAGGGCCACCTATTGGGCCCACCCTTACCTCTACCTCTACCCCTACCTTTCCCCCTTTCCCTACCCCTACCCTTACCTCTGCCCCTTCCCCTACCCTTAGCGCCTAGGGGCTCGGGCCTACCCCTAGCCTCCTTCACACCCACATCCTTGGCTGGCTCACACGTCACTCACATGCCCGACCCGTGCTGTCTCCTCAGGCTTGGACATCATGGTGCGCAGGAACACCTCCCCGGACACCTCGTCCCAGTTGCCACTCAGGGGGATGGGGTGCTCCTGCGCCAGCACCCACCCCTGCCACACCTCAGGCCCCGCACCACCACCAGCAGGGCTGCAGCCCCGCCCCCGCCCTGGCTTGATCCTGCATGGGTGTATGGGATGTATGGGACATGGACCATGACATGTTCAGGCTGAGATGAGTAAGTGTGCTGAAATAATGCTGACAGGCAAGCGACGATCATGTTAATGCTGGTGATGGTGATGACGCTGGTGATGATTGTAATGAAGATGACCACCCTACATGAACAGCATCACCCACTCTGCCTTCCCTTCCTTGGCTTGGCAGATGTGCCTTCCCAGCGTTAGCCTGGGTCAAGCCAATCATGCTGCCCCATGCTTCAGCTTGCTCAGCCTGTCCTCTACTGCCGACCTTGGTCATTGTCAGTCTGCCGTACCCTGCCCTTGCCCTGCCCTTGCCCTTGCCCTGCCCTTGACCTGGCTTGGTCTCATCTGCACTGCCTGGCCTGCAAGCTCCCCTACCTTGAGGTACAGGAAGAGCCACTGGTACATGCTAGGGTTCAGCTCTTGCAAGTACACGAGCAGCGTGCGAGCAGCTCTGGCGGGGAGGAACAGTGAGCAGGACAGCAGTGAGCAGGGTAGGAAGGGGTGGGGCAGGCCAAGAAGTGCAACTTCACAAATGTGTCACATCAGTCACATGCATGCCTAACGGAACAGCTGGGTAAGTGCTAGTGAAGCGGAGGCTGCTCGGAGACGGGTCTGTCCACCTGAACTGGTCAGACCAGTAGATCATTTTTTTATATGACAGCAAGGATTGTCAGCAAGCCACGTGCAAAACTATCGTCACAACCTCTCGACCAGCTGGCCTAATGTGTGATGTGTTGTCGCTTGATTGAGTACTGCTGGACCCCTGGTTGGCCAATAAGCATGCTTGCTAAGACATGGGTGACGCTGGTCATTGGACAGAACGCCGTGCGTGTTGTAGGTTGCACAGCCTGTGTGGTTTAGTTTGTGCGGGCGTGTGCTACGTTGCTGACCTTTCTGTCAAGAGCCCAATGAGCCTGCGTGCAAGGCAGCGCGATTGTGTGCTGAGTCACAGTTCAACATTTGAGTCGAGCCGAGCCGAGCCGAGCAGATTCTGTCGAGTGCGTCACTTGCCTGTCGCGGTTTCCATCTCTCAAGGGCGAGTCGTCCGGGCTGCGTAGGTGCGCTGGGCGGCCTCTGCGCCGATTGGCTGTGTTGAACGTAGTTTTCTTCACATTTGCCCTGAGCTGCTTGCTGTTGGCCATTTGTCGATCTCGTGCGCTGCTATGACGGTCGAGTGCATCCGGAACTAAGGGCTGGCGTGCTTCTCGGTGCCTGTCATATGGGTCCGGCAGGGACTCGGGCGTGCCTGAGCGGGCTTGAGCTTGAACTCGGACCAGGGAGCGGAGCGCCAAAGTACTGTGTGGCGCTCTGAGGTGGAGCATTTTTCAATAAGATACTGCAGCAAGGATTGTCAGGAAGCCACGCGCAAACTTCCCAAAGTCACAACCTCCTACACATGTGATTTTCAGTTATGGTAGCTATGGTGGCTACCCCTCCCATTGAACCACCACGTAAGGGACATTTGAGTTTCCGGCGTGCCTGGTGAGAGTGCCTGGGCCTGTCTATTTCTTGGTGGATATGGGAGGGGTCTCTTGTTTGTCCAGTGTAGTCTTCTTATCTGTAGTTTCTTGCTTGTAACCTTATTCCTCAAAACATATACCTGCACAGGCTGCAGAGGAACACATTGTCAAACAGGCAGTACAACCGTCAACTGAACAAGCTGAAAACACCGGTCATTCGTACGGCATGATGTTACAGCATGATGTTAGCCTGGGTATGCTGCGCTGTCTTAGCGACACATGCGTGTGCTGCCGCAGTGTCAGCCTCCCCTGACATGACCGAAGCGCAGTGGCGCGCCAAATGCGACACCCCTGAGCTGTTGTGGCTTAGGAAGTACATGCGTTGGGCCAAGCAGGAGCGCAGCAAAGGCATCCCAGAAGCTGGGGTAAAGTATTTGGTTTGGAACTGCGAGCTTCCCCCTGGTGGGTCCTATTGCCACCGGTGACTGCTTTCACGACATGCTGCCAACTGCTACTACGTGTGATGACAGCCTAGGTATTCGATTAGCTAGCTTGGGACACATCGCCATCCTCACAGCTTACACCCAGCACCCCATGGCCCCCAGCGGCTGGTCGGAGCACAGCTATGTCAGTTTCCAAATGCTTCCACACAGAGCCCCTGTGGACCTTTCCTGTGGACCTGTGAATGCCAATGGGTTGTGGTCCTTGCTGATGCAGGCAAGAAGCTCCCTCATGTGTTTTGCCATGGCCTGGCTGACAGGGTGAGTGGGCTCCACATGAATGCAGTGACGGCCTGCAGGAAGCAGGGAGCTGTGTCTATGGAAGCCACATGGAGCATGGCTGGGCCTGGTCCATGTCTTTGCAAGTATGTTTGCATGAGCACACTCAGGCATGGGCTCAAATCCCAGAGCAGGGTGCCAGATCTCCCAGAGCAGGTGCCAGAGGGGCCCAGCAGGTCTATTGGGGTTCCCCATATAATTAAATGGATGCATTGTATGGGTGCATGCTATGAACAAGCAGTCTATAGTGAAAGACCTATACACCTACACACAGAACACTCTGGGCAGCAACCAAACAGAGCAGCAGCCAGCTACATCAACAACTGTGGCTAAGCTCCAATGAGGGGTTCAACAGCTGTAGCAGCAGCAACAACACCTGCCACTAGGCCTGCTGCAGCTGCAAGAACAACTGCAACACTTGCATATGTCAGCGCAAAGGGTGATGGGTCCCTGGCTTCTTCAAGCAGCATTGCGATTTGTGGGTGGTGTGGGTGTGGGTGTGTGGGTGGGTGTGTAAACCATAGCTTTGTGTGGCCCCCATCGTGAGCATTGGGCAACCTTGCCCCAGCATTTCTGGGCCTTGTCCTGCAGTTGCGTGGCATCCTAATGGCGTTGCGCATAGCTGTAGCCACGGGGCGCCTGCTGCTGGTACATCAGACAACCCCTGCCGCATTGCAACACTTCCTTGTGAGTCGCTCTGGCTGGCTGGCAAGTCCTGGGCAGCAAGTGGCCCGGGAGGGAGAGTGGGTCGGCAACACCGTAGTGAAGGCCAGGGGGAGCTAGGGAGGCAGCGAGCTAGCAAGGGGAGTTATGCAAGCATGGGGGACATGACCAGGGAGGCAGGGTAAGTCCACATCACCGTAGAGAGCCAGGGAAGCGACTAGATAGCAGGGCGGAGGGTAGGGCTTAATTACTAGGTAGAGTGGGTCTGCATCACCGCAATGGAGGCCAGGGGGAGCCAGAGAGACAGTTAGCTAGCAGGGCGGAGGGTAGGGCTCCACTTATCAAAGGTAGCTGGACATGGGTTCTGACGTTTGGGTGGCGTGTTGATGTTTGGTCAAGGGCACCCTTGGCACCTCCTGGGGCTCCCCTTGCCTTGCCTGGCAGCGAGCTAGCCCAACCCTCCTAACCACTGAGAAACCCACGGCCCTCATGGCCGACCCTTGCCCAGCCCAGTGCTGACCTCACTGCCCAGGTGCCCCACCTCATAGACTGGGGGGTACGGGCTGAGGAGCTGCCTGACCTGCAGCAGCGTGTCATGCACACCACTAACGCAAGGTGAAAGCGTTGCCAGGGTCTGAGTAAAGGCACATGTCCCGTCGCAGCAATAAGCAGCAACCAGGCGGCCAGTACCCCTCTTCCAGACCACCCTCCCCCTAGAATGTGCGCCCCATGATGACCTCCACCACCCTCACCTCCCATTGCCTCCTCCACCTCTTTGATCAATCCCACTCTGTCAGCGTTGCTTCAACACATGCTCCTCTTAGCCTAAACATGTCATGGTTCATGCTCGCTCCATGCGGCGAGGCGATGTCACTCACTCTCGCACTCCCAACGGGCACTCCGACCAAAGGGCGATGGCACTCCCAAAGGGCACTCCCAAAGGGCACTCTGACAACAACAGCATAGCAGCATAGCTTACACACATCACCCCACAACCTGTAGTCCAGCGGCTGGTCGGAGCGCAGCTATGTCAGTTTCCAAATGCTTCCACGCAGAACCCCTGTGGACCTTTCCTGTGGACCTGTGCATGCCAATGGGTTGTGGTCCTTGCTGATGCAGCTCACAGTCTTACAGCCTACCCTGCCATATCTCACATCATATGTGTGACATGACATCACATGTGTCATGTCTCACAGCTTACCCTGCCTCACAGTTCTGCCACAAAGTCTGTGCTGAGCTGCCGGCAGAGTGGGCATGTACTGAGTGGTCATGGATGTACCTGCGGCAGGGTGTGCGGCGGCTTTGTGCCCTATGTGTGGGACAACTACTCATGTGCCCTCTACACCATGTCAGTAGCGCTGGGGCAGGAGGGGCAGACCACACGTGAATTACGCGAATCACGTGGCGTGATGCAGCACACGGCAACGGCAGCAGCAGCAGTGGCGGCAGCATCAGCAGTAGGCGGGCGCAGCAGCAGTGGGCAGCAGCAGTTGTAAGCGGCAGCCGCAGCAGTGGGTGGCAGTGGCAGCAGCAGCAGTGGGCGGCAGCAGCAGAGGCAGTGGGTAGACCCAGCAGACAGTTTCAGCAGGTAGGGTAGACCCGTTCTCAGCAGGTAGGGTAGACCCGTTCTCAGCATTCTCAGCCGTTACACGTACAGACAGTTTCAGCGCCTTGGCTCTCAACCTTGAGCATTCATTGCAGTCGAACACACTAGTTGTGAACCACTACAAAACGGTGTTTTTGCCTGTGTGGAGTTCCCATCGCATGTGTATGCCATGGCCTAGACATGGCATACACATGGTCACGGTCGCCTACCACCTACATCATTACCTGATCATTAGCCTGGCAGAGAAAGGTCGCCGCATGCCTGAGCAGGACATCTGGCAGGTTTGTGTCCCTGATAGGCAAGCTTGATGCAAAGGACAGTAGCAGCTCACCAATGCCGAGGGAAAGGGAGTTTCACAGACAGACAGTTTCAGCAGCAGCGGCCGTGACAGCAGCAGGGCCAGTGCTGGGCAGGGTCCTTGGCCAGGCACTGCCTACTGCTGTGTGTGCAGGATTGCTAATGGCTCCATCCACAACCTGACCACCCAATTCCTGTTTGTCGAGATGAACGGTGCGCTGCCCTCAGTATCACCTCACTGCCACCTCACTGCCGCCCTGCATGCTGCCCGTGCCCTGCCTTCCTCCTGCTATGGTGTCGTATATGTTATATTTGAGGTGTACCGTACTCTCCCTTTTGATTCGCGAGGCCTCGCAAACTATAATTAAATACTCTTTCCCGATCCAAAAAAAACATTGTTTACTTTTTCCCGATGCAAAAGTTGCAGCAAAACACAACTTTGACAACGTGGGTGTGCTTATAAATATTCAAGACAGCCATTCCTTGCATGACATGTCAATCCTTCGTGGACACTTTCTGCACAAGTCACCAAGCCAAGCCACCCGATCACCAAGTCACAGCCACTGTGCAAGGGCCATCTTCGTGTTGGTCAACCTGGCGTAGCAGATTTTCGGCTGCGTCGTCGGCACTGACGATTCGCGGACGCGAATCAAAAGGGAGAGTACGGTAAGTAAATTACAGGATTGAATAACTTTCCACGACTCGGGTGTGCTTGTAGCCAAGATGCCGCCAACCTTTTGCGCCTTCCAACCGCGACAAACAGTCAGCAACTCGGCTCGTAAACCGCAAGTTTCCCGCAACTTGCAAGTGTGGCTTGCACATGGTAAGTCCAATGCCTTCACTTTCGCAACTTGCGCGGTTGCACCTCGTCATTGCGATTGAGCGCGGTGGCGTAGTCGACAAGATGCCAGGCTGGCATGTTTACAACTGCCAGGCTGCCATGCAAACTAGGAGCTCCGGGCTCTGGACAAGCTTCGCTAGCTGGGATTGGGCGTGGAGAACGCTTCGTTATAGATGTTATGCTGGATCGATGTCTACAACTTTACAGCAATTGAGTTTTACTCAATTGTAATCGTAAATTGACTTCGTTTTAAGAATCGTTAATACGCCAGGTCCGCTGCAGTTAACAAAAAGTGCTCCCAACGAACACGTAATCGTCCAACACCATCGCACGTCACAAGGAGCTTTGCCGCGCTAATACAGCTTCGCCTACGTGTTCGTTTATGTTATGTACCGTACTCTCCCTTTTGATTCCCGAGGCCTCGAAAACTGTAATGTCTAACGTTAGATTTGAGAACGTCTTCGTGCATAAAGATAATCAAGCCTCCCACCCCATTGATCTCGCATCTAAATCATATGACCCACATAGTCAACTGTTGTGGCCTCTCTTCTATTGGCCTTCTCACCTGACCACGTCACATGTGGCACTGAACCTCGCGCATAAAGGCGTGGTCCTCCTGCTGCTTCTGGCAGCGGCGGCATATCTCATCATCTGCCTTGGAGCATTCAGACTTGCGTACTCCTGCAGCCACCCATGCTGCTGCCTTGGCCAAAGCAAGAACCCCCCTTGACTGGCTGCCCGTTTATGACCAGCCGCCTCCCCCCTTGACATGGCCAGCCTGGTTTGCCACCCTTGCCTGTCCTGTGACCCCAGCCTTTGCCCCAGCCTGGCCCACCTCCCTCGACCTTGCCCGGGGCAAAGCAGCCACCCCGGTTGCCACCCCGGCCTGGCCCGCTGCACCAGCCTTTGCCCCAGCCTGGCCCACCTCCCCCTTGCAGGGTGGGCTGAACATTAGCAGGATGCCACCATTTCTCATGCGCCTTGCCGGTGCCTGCAAGAGCAGCAGGTGTGGTGGGCGATGCGGCAAGGTTGAGGCGTGGAGAAGGCCCAAAATTAGTAGTCCCAGGTAGTCGCTTCTCAATCATTGCCGCATGACGATCGAGAGACATTTGGGAGCGATTTTCATCGTGCATAAGGAGCTCGCGGTGCAGATTATCAGCTGCGTTCCCGGCACTAATGCCCTGGACCACCAACTGGTCCATTGCTGCCACTTTTGTCAATGTCAACTACTTGCCGAAGTACCAACAAAATACACTGTTTAATCATTCCCGGATACCCGAAGGACAAAAAACCATTCGGGAAAACCCAGAAGCCACGACTCAGTAGATACCTGCCCTAAAAGTAAGGGCTACTGTTGTTAAAACTTAGCTCCAGGTTGATACATGATTCCCCAGCCGTGACTCAGCAGCTGCTTGTCCCGTGAGCGGCCATGACTCAGCACCTTGGCTCTCAACCTTGAGCATTCATTGCAGTCGAACACACTAATTGTGAACCACTACAAAACGGTGTTTTTGCCTGTGTGGAGTTCCCATCGCATGTGTATGCCATGGCCTAGACATGGCATACACATGGTCACGGTCGCCTACCACCTACATCATTACCTGACCCCTGTGACAGGGCATGCGTAGAGTTGGCATGACAAAACATGCACTAAGCGTAAGCTGATGACAGCTTCAAATGGGGGGGGCTTGCTGCTGCTGGGCCTTGGGTGGCTTGTCTCGCAGCCGCTTGTAGCCCAAGCCAGGGTACTCCTTGCCCTTGGCTGGCAGCGCTCCCTGGTCTGGCCAGTAGCACAGCTCCAGCGGCCGCCACCTGCTCTCCCCAATGCGCTGCATGTTCAGGGCCGCATTGCAGTCCCTGTCCAGCCACCTGCCTGGCTGTGGTGCTGGCTTGGCCTTGGCAGCCTTGCCTTTGCCCTTTGTGGGCTCAGCTGCCTCTGGCTCAGCCTTGGTGCGCTTGGTGCGCTTGGCTGGCAGGGGAGTGCTGGGCCCTGGCTCTGAGGCTGCTGCTGGCTGTGTGGCTGCCTGGCTGCTGCGTGGGGCCTGTAGGTGGAGGCTGGAGGTGTAGTGGCGCTGGGGTACCCAGGGGTGGAGTGGCCCACAAGGCATGTCAGGAAGATCCTGAGCACATACAGTGACACGATGACGCGGAGCTGAGAATGGATGCCGGCCCTCAGCTGGAAATGGGCCAGTAGCTTGCGCCTCGTCTTCTTGCAGCCGCGCAGCACAGCGCCACCCGGGACTTTGATCACCTGCAGGCAATTACGATCAATTTTTTGACAGGCCGGCAATGGGGGGACACCAATAGTGCGGGGACACGAGCAGTGCTGGGGCATACAAGGCGGGGGTGCGTACCTGTCGGCGCTGGGTGTTCCATTCAGCCCTTCGCTCCTCGCGTTGTTTGGCTGGAGGGGTCCTAGGACCTGCGCTGGCATGAACAGTAGCGATGTGAGCAGCGCGGACCTTGTCGGACTGCACAGTTGCAGCGGACCACACCACGATTACGACGAACCTTGTTTTCGCGGGCTTTCAATCGGAAGCGGATCTTGCTCCGCGGCACTGGGCCGCTTCCTCGGAGGCATTGCGCCACTAGGCTCATACCTACTAACACCTGCTGAGCTCCTACTTATACCCAGGAGGCGATGTCACTCACTTTCGCACTCCCAAAGGGCACTCTGACCAAAGGGCGATGGCACTCCCAAAGGGCACTCCCAAAGGGCACTCCGACAACAACAGCATAGCAGCATAGCTTACACCCAGCACTGACATGACTCAGCGGCTGCCTGCACTTTGGCCTGCAGACAACCCTACCGAACGCCAGCCAGGTTTGGTTGACCTGCTGTCCAGTCCCCTAGCCAAGCACTGCGCCTTCACGGCCCTGTTTGCAGCTTCCCCTGCCACGATTGAGGTGAGCAACATGAGGTGCAGAGGCTGGGGATCGGCGCAGCCAGGTGTAAGGCTGGCAGTAAGGCGTGTTGTACTTGTTTGGTATGGTGTTGATGCGGGCGGTGGCAAAGAAGGAGTTATGGCAGGCTGCCATGGGGGAGGCCACTGCAGCAGCGCCCCCTGGCAAGGCCTCCAGCACAGAGCCTGCACTCACCAGCCCACGCCTGCAGCCACGGCAAGCACTAGAGCGAGTCAGGTTAGGTCAGGTCAGGTCAGAAGTCAGGCTCAGGAGGACAAGGGTGTGCACCGACCAGGTCTGGTCACAAGGCTGCTGAGGTCGGGTCGGGTCAAGTCGGGTCGGATCGGGTCGGGTCGGGTCAGGTCAGGTCAGGTCAGGTCAGGTCAGGTCAGGTCAGGTCAGGTCAGGTCAGGTCAGGTCAGGTCAGGTTGAAACATGTCAGAGGCAGGGTTGTGATGAGGAATAGGGGTAGCTAAGGAATATGCAAGCCTGGAGCCGTCAGGTTGTGCAGCTGTAGCTTAGTATTGCCAGGCGAGGGCATGTTGGCTCAGTTGCCCCACTATAGTCTCACGTGCACAAGAGGGGGGGAGGGGTAGGTGGGTAAACGGGTGAAGGGGTATGACACAACCAAGGCAGGGCAAAGCAAGGCAAAGCAGGGAAACCATTCAGCCAGGTGATCTACTGATGCTAGTATCGTTGGTGGTGGCGGTGGTGCTGCTGCAGGCCGCAGACCGTCACCTGGCCCTGCTGGGGATGCGGGATGCGGGTGTGCCATTCACTGTGCTGCACCTCAGGCTGGGCGGCTCTCTGGGCGAGGCTAAGGCCTCCTACTACCATAAGGAGTGGGTACCCTGAGTGGGGAGGGGAGGGGAGGGGAGGGGAGGGGAGGGGAGGGGAGGGGAGGGGAGGGGAGGGGAGGGGAGGGGAGGGGAGGGGAGGGGAGGGGAGGGGAGGGGAGGGGAGGGGAGGGGAGGGGAGGGGAGGGGAGGGGAGGGGAGGGGAGGGGAGGGGAGGGGAGGGGAGGGGAGGGGAGGGGAGGGGAGGGGAGGGGAGGGGAGGGGAGGGGAGGGGAGGGGAGGGGAGGGGAGGGGAGGGGAGGGGAGGGGAGGGGGCATGTTGTGGAGCCAACACACTCGCATGGTCTTACCATGCCTAGCCACCTTGCTGTGACATACACCGTGCTTATAATATGCGCTTGACCCGCTGCTGCTGACCATTGATTTCCCTGGCGCCCACTGTGGTGTTCCTGTGCCCTGCGAGCAGCCCAGTGGCGGTCGAAGAGGTGGTTGAGGCAGTGGCTTGTGCAAAGGCTTTTGCCAAGGCCTTTGCCCGTCATCCCACTCCTGGCATGACCTCATTGGAAAAGATGAATACCAGCAAGCTGGTAAGGTGGGTTAGGGTTAGGTTAGCAAACTGTTATGGTGGGGAAGATTTCCAAGAAGGCAAGCAGCTGAGACGATCTGTAACGGCCTGGCCTGACTTGGCCTGACTCGATATGACACGACATGACCACACAGCCCCCTCCCTGCGCTTCCAGGTCCTCATCACTGACAACATCGAGCTCAGACGACTGGTGGCTGATAAGCGGTTCATGCCAGGCCTGGTCAGTGTTGGTGCTGGCCGCATGGCAGTGCACGGCATTGTGAAGCAGCCGCTGTTTGCCACAGGACCCCTGATGGCTGGACAGACTGGACCAGACTGGAGGGTGCCACATAGGCGTGTGGGTGCTGTGCTGTGCACATGACCTAGCGCTTCCTGAGTTCTCTGGGTGCTGCTGCTGCTCCTCCTGCTGATTCCGCTGCCATTGTCACCACCATGGCTGCTGCTGATGCTGCTACTGCAGTTGACTGTCCCAAGTACGCCAGTCCATTGGGAGCTGCATGTGTCTCACGACCTGGCACCATTGATGGAGGTGGGTCCTCATACAGCTGGCAGCAGCAGCAGCAGCTTGTGAGCTGCCAGGCACCCTGCAACTGTAGTTAGGCAGGTTGTTCCCATATCCTTGAGGCATAATGTCAATGTGGCTGATGCATGGGCAGGGTGAAGTGGATGAGTCGCCCCAGCACCAGCTCCCTCCCTTGATTATGACACTGCTGTTTTTTTCCTTCACCCTCACCCTCACCCTCACCCTCACCCCCACCCCCACCCTCACTCACTTGACTATGACTGTGCTGTTTCCTGCCTCACCCTCACCCTCACCCTCACTCTGTGTGCCATGGTGCAGGTCATGGCGGACTTGCTGGTCATGGCCCGCGCCACCTGCCTGATCCACAGCCACAGCGGCTTCTCCAGGACAGCTGCCATTTGGTCAGGCACGTCATGCAACCACGAGCTGAAGGTGCGGCCCAAGGCCCTACCCTGGCTGCCTGGTTCTGCCTGCAGGGCTGTCAGGAGCAGCAGTGGGGTAAAGTGTAGGGCAAACAGGAGAGTATTGATAGGGGCATGGGTAGGGGTAGGGGCAGGGGCCAGGTCACAAGCACACCCACTGGCTGCTATGAGGGGGCCCTTGGTGCTGGGCCCATAGCTGGGTCAGGGTTGAGCGAAGCCATAGCAATAACACATGAGTGGAGTAGGGTCACACTATCACCTGCTTAGGTCACTCCTGCAGCAGGGTGCCAGCGCTGTGGCCCTAGTCAGGGCGAACTACCCTGTCTCTAGCCTGTTTGATTGCAGGATTGCCCACGGTGAGCGCAGCTGCAGTGCCCACTCTCACAGCAGCTGCTGGGATGCTGCGACCACCGCATCATCAAGCACCGGCTCACAAACCAGTTGAAGCTGGCCACTGTTGACTCTCATGCGCATCGCGAAGTACCATCTGCTACAGAGCGCGATGAAGGGCAAGAAGCGCAAGGGCGCGGATCAGCCCAAACAGCCCAATCCCAAGGTCCTCAAGCCAAAGCCCAAGGGACAGCCTGACACAGTGGGCTGGGTAGGCCCCGTCTCGCCACAAGGGAGGGCGCTTAAGGACGGACTGGAGGAGCTGGCCAAGTCGAGGATCCAGTCCAGGAGAAGGACTCATTGGCGGTCTGTGGTGCTCAACCTTACGTCACAACACAACACACCATCACCACCCTCACCTTACTGCAGCCAGCCAGCCAGCCAGCCAGCCAGCCAGCCAGCCAGCCAGCCAGTCAGCCAGCCAGCCAGCCAGCCAGCCAGCCAGCCAGCCAGCTAGCCAGCTAGCTAAGCCGACAGCCAGGCAGGCAGACATGGCCTGCAAGCTGTAGGAAATTGATGACAGATATCGAAACCCTGTGCCGTCAGCAGCGGTCTCATCAGATCTGGCCAACCAGGGGAAAGAGACTTGCAACAGGCTCCACCCCTTTGAGGTACCCATTGAGGCCTGGATCGGTCTTCTTCTACGTATGAACCTTGTTATGTTCAGCCAACTAGATTGCTGCTGGGTGTGCGATCAGAGTGTGCGACTCAGGTGTCCCCAACTAACAGAAAATGACAGAAAACCGACCCCTGGTAATAAAAACGACGCCGCGTCTCAGCCACGTGGTTTCTATTTATGTTTCGCACACACTGGATAGAGAACTCTGTCAGCTATGCGGTGCAACATGTATCATTAAATACTGTGCTGAGTGCTATGGCGGCTCAAATGTTGACATTCAAGTTCATGCATTCTTTGCTCATGCGGGCCTCGTCGAGAGAGACCGCCGCGACCGACGTGGCTCAGTATCCCCTGCAAACAGTCAGGAACAGTCGCCGCAGTCAAAACGATTCAAACCGCGCCACTCCACACACGCACAGAAATATACAAGGCTGCTGCATTGCTTGACCGCTTCGTGAGCAGTACTGTGGGCCTGACCTATCTGCAAGGCCTCACAAGGTGTGTAGGCCATTGCTATGTTACCTTGTGTAGGCCATCGCTATGTTACCTCGACATGTTGAGTCCGATCCCTCCCGCCCGCCCTCCGCTTGCGTGTCGAGCTTGTGTCCAGCTCCGCCCTGACCTCCTGCTGCGCAGCTGGAGGGGTGAGCAGGTCAGGGGCAGCTCCAGCACCAGCTGCCAGCTGCTGCCAGGGGGGGGCAGCAGGAGGGGTGGGCAGGAGGGGTGGGAGGGGGTGGGAGGGGGTGGCGGGGGTGGGAGGGGCTGGGAGGTGGGAGGGGCTGGGAAGAGGTGAGGGTGGGTGGGGGTGGGTGGGAGGGGGTGGCGGGGGTGGGAGGGTAGTGAGGGGGCTGGGAGGGGGTGGGAGGGGGTGGGAAGGGTTGGCGGGGGCTGGGAGGTGGAGGGGCTGCAAGGGGGTGCGAGGGGGTGCAAGGGGGCAGGGTTCAGGCGGTCGGAGTAGGCTAGTCAATTCTGCAAGGCAGAGTCGGGTCACGCCAAAGTCATTTCGAGCAGGCCTGATCAACTACTTGCCATGCTTTCTTCTCCAGCAGTTGTGACGTTGAGTAAGGAACAGAGTTATGTATCGAAATTCTGAAAAGTCACAGTGGTCAGCTCACAACATGCCAAATAGAGGATGGGGGTCCCTTCTCCTTTGTGACTAGGGAGACGCACATTTCCCGCTTTTGCAGCGATGTCGACACATCACATGCCTAGCGATGGCCCTCCAACACCGCCTGCATCAACAAAAGGCTCGCGGAGCGAGCCTGGCGGGCCGAAATGTGATTGTACTTCCGGCTCGACGCCAAGCGCAGTTCGCTCATTGGTGCCGCTACTCACCACTAGAACAATCGATAGTGAGCAGCTGAGGTGTGTCCGCGCTCGCTTGCGCCGGCATGGACTCTGATGCAAGGATTAACGCGCCGCTTGCCAGTAGATGCGGAGTAGTTCGCAGGTGCCAATGCAACAAACGCTACCGAAATCGCTGCACTTTGTAGCGAGTACTTGCATGAAGATTACCAACCCCATGTTGGGGACGCCTGACTACCGCCGTTGTGCCGGACATCACGCGCTGTAACGCTGGCTTCCCAGTTGAAGCGCTCCGGGTTTGGTTGTGGCTGCGCGAAAAATTGGCGGTCCGCTTTGCTGTCCGAGGCCTTAGGGTTCTCCCGTCTTTTTCTTTGGGTCGTTGCGATGTGGGCCCTGTGCGACTTGGTCGGGTGCGGGCAACCACCCATGGCCTGCTGTGCCTGCGACTGCGACTGCGAAGGTCTTGGGCTTGCGCTGCGGGGTAATGCGCGTCCTGGGCCTGGCAGCATCCACCCACCCCCATTGCATATGGTCACCCCCGCCATTGGCTGCAAGAGATAACTTTCTAACTCATTTCTGCACGGATGAGGCCGCCGATTTGTGCGATGAGCTGTTGATGGCCCGAAGAGAGTGCAGACAGCTCCAGCGGTTTGCCGGGTGGCTGGCCCCCAACCAGCGCCGTGTTCTGGAGCTTCGCAGACACATTTAGCAACATCTATAGGCAGCGTGGACACATTGCGGCGTGAATGGCGCATCCCGAGTGGACATGTCAACTTTTCAGGTTAGCATTCGTGTTGCAACGTCTCAGCACGCATCGAAACCCTCTCCCAAGCTCACCTGCTGCATCGAAACCCTCTTCCGGCCTGCTCCCTTGCCCCCCGCCCCAAAGTGTCACCTTTTGTCATCAAACGGCGCCCAATCTGCAGTTCGATGGCATTGCGGGTTGGGAGCGTGACCGCGACGGCGCATTACTGCTGAACACAGGTTCGGTACACATGTGGCAGCGATTCTAGGTTGCACACGATTTTCTGATTATTGGTGCTTGTGGCTCCTGGGCAACCACGATCGGCAAGAATTAGTAGAAAATATGCAAAAACTGAGCTAATAACTGTGTTTGATGTTGTGCAGGCCATGGTTGACAAGAAAAGGGGGGCAAAGGCTAGATGTGCCGGTGCGCAAAAAGCGAGGGAGGTTATGGCCCGGCGCAGGGCTGCTGAGGCTGAGGCCAAGGCACAGGCTGATGCTGGTGCTTATGAGGCACAGTTGCATCAGCTGCAGGCTGACCTGCAGCAGAGGGAGCAGCAAGTTGCTGACACCCAACGCTTGCAACATCTACAGCAACAGCTGCAGGACCTCCAGCAGGATGAACTTCAACGTAAGGAGCAGCAGGTGGCTGAGCAGCAACAGCAGCTGCAGCAGCAGCAGGCAGACATGCACCTGAGGGAGCAGCAGTTGGCGGACCAGCAACACCAGGTGCAGCAGAGGGAGCAGCAGGTGGCTCAGCAGCAGCACCAGCTGCAGCAGCAACAGGCAGACCTGCAGCAGAGGGAGCAGCAGGTGGCTCAGCAGCAGCACCAGCTGCAGCAGCACCAGCTTTACAGGCTGCAGCAACAGCTCGATGCACACAGTGGGGCTGAATTGCAACGCCAGGTGCAGCAGCAGCTGGCAGCACAGCAACACCTGTTGCTGCAGTAGCAGGCTGACCTGCTACTGAAGCAGCAGCAGGTGCAGAAGCAGGCTGTCAGCACCAACCACCCCCTCCCAGACCATTCTACATGCTCTCCCCAGGTCCCTGGGTCCCTCAGGTCATCCATCTTCAAGCGCCCACGCCAGGACATAACACTAGCGCCCATGCCAAGGTACGCAGTTCCCATGCATGCCCTCCCAAGCATCCACCACCACACCTTTCATAACCCACACCACACCACACCACACCACACCACACCACACCACACCACACCACACCACACCACACCACACCACACCACACCACACCACACCACACCACACCACACCACACCACACCACACCACACCACACCACACCACACCACACCACACCACACCACACCACACCACACCACACCACACCACACCACACCACACCACACCACACCACACCACACCACACCACACCACACCACACCACACCACACCACACCACACCACACCACACCACACCACACCACACCACACCACACCACACCACACCACACCACACCACACCACACCACACCACACCACACCACACCACACCACACCACACCACACCACACCACACCACACCACACCACACCACACCACACCACACCACACCACACCACACCACACCACACCACACCACACCACACCACACCACACCACACCACACCACACCACACCACACCACACCACACCACACCACACCACACCACACCACACCACACCACACCACACCACACCACACCACACCACACCACACCACACCACACCACACCACACCACACGTACCACAAACCTCAGCGTGTGCACAGTGCAGCCCCCACAGTGTTGCTGACGACCAGCAACAGATTCGCCGCGCTGCCAGTGGCTGATGAGCAGGAGCAGCCACTACCTTCCCAACCTGCAAAGTGAGTGGTGCCCCCACTACTGTTGCCCCAACTACTGTTGCCCCAACTACTGTTGCCCCAACTACTGTTGCCCCAACTACTGTTGCCCCAACTACTGTTGCCCCAACTACTGTTGCCCCAACTACTGTTGCCCCAACTACTGTTGCCCCAACTACTGTTGCCCCAACTACTGTTGCCCCAACTACTGTTGCCCCAACTACTGTTGCCCCAACTACTGTTGCCCCAACTACTGTTGCTTGTCACCAGCCATAGCTAGACATCTGTTGCTGCTGCTGTGCAGGTTGGATGAGCCTCAAGGAGCGGCAGCATCTATTGCTGCGGCAGCTGTGGCTGCTGTGCTTCGAGCTGCTGCAGAGGCAGAGGCAGCCGGGGCAGCAGGGGGGGGGGGAGAAGGGCAGGGGCAACAGGGGGGGGGGCAACATGGGGGCATTGGCAAGGGGGCAAGGGGGCAAGGAGGCAAGGGGGCCGCAACCTCTTCCCCGCCTTGCACCGAACAGCCGCTCTCCCCACGCCCGGTGTGGGACTTGCGCTCGCACCGGCAGCAGTTCCTCAGCAACTCCCCCCAGGCCTGGCAGCGGAAGCTGCAACCACTGCTGAATGAGTTTCAGAAGTACCCAGTGGAGGCGGGTGCAGGGCTGCTGGACAGGCTGCAGCAGCACCGCCGCATGCGGTCTGTGGTCAGCCTGGCTACTGGCGTGGTCCCCTCCACCCCTGACCAGGTGCTGGGGGGCATCATGGTGGAGTCACTCAGGCCTGTGCTTGCCGGCATCAAGCCCGCCCCGGGTGGGCAGCGCTCAACAAACCAGCAGCCGTTCAACACTGCCTTAATCATGACTATGGGCAGGGGCATTGAGCAGCATGGCATCAAGAGGACGGCCAGGCAGCTGGGCATCACGCCCCTTGCAGTCAAAGCGTGCCAGGAGGAGCCACCTGTCCAACCTGGCAGCTGGCGCAGCAGCAGACTGGGCAGCAGCGCCCCTCCGGCGTGGCCGCCGCTGTCTCAGCCAGGAGCAGCTGGAGTACGTGCGCACCTTCTTTGAGGAGCACAGCAGTCCGTCACCCATGTACAAGGACGTGCGGCACTACTACGTGCGCGTGACCGCTGGGTAGGCTGGCTGCATGGGCTGGTAGGGCTGCATGGGTTGGGTGGCCTCCTGCAGGTTAGTTGGCTGGGTGGCTGCATGGGTAGGGCTGCATGGGTAGGGTAGGCTGGTTGCATCCGTTCAACACTGCCTTCCACCACGGCCCTTGTGCAAGTGATTGAGTGTTTGCTGCAAGGCAGGAGGCACCCAGATGATGGGTGGGTGGGCAAGATGGACATGAGGCAGCTGTGTTTGTGGTCAGATGGTTGTGCATCACAGTTCAAGGGGGCCAAGGCCATTAGGTTGCATTGGCACCTAGCCAATAGGTTTGGGGTGCCTGTGCAATGGTCATATGGTGCCACATCGCATTTCAAGAGCACGCATGACTCTGAGGGTGGGGTGGCTAAGAGGGAGTGGAGGGAGCAGATGCTAGTGCATCCTGAACTCGTGGGAAAAGTGTGTGGGGCTGCTGTGCTGACTGATTGGGCTAACAAGCATTTTGCTGTGCCATGCCATGCACAAGACACTAGTGCTAGCCACAGGCTTCGTGGTCACATCATGTTTCGGCGCTACCTGGTGCTAGACGACGCTAGGCAAGCAGCTGTATGCAGTATGCCTGAGGCTGATGTGGAGCGCATGCATAATGATGTAAAGGGGTGCAGGGCAATGCACCGTATGGTGTTCACACCTGACAGGGAGCAGCCTCAATGGGCCATGGCTGGTTGTGCGTGTAGCACGTGCATGAGTGTGTCATGCCAGCCGTGCATGAAGCCTGACACCACCACCCCACTTGAGCCCATGCCCATGTTTCAAGACACTGTGAAGGAGGTGAGGGATGACGAAGAGTGTTATGCATTGTTGATGTTGTACCATCCCGATTTGCTGCATGATGAGGTGTGCTTTGGCAAACTGACCAACAAACACTGTGCACGATATCGCATGCACATGGGATGGAAGAGGGAAGAGGGACGTCGGGAATTGCGTCGTTTAGTGCGCAGAGAGCTGCTAAGTGAGCAGCTGGAGGCTGAATATGAGGCGGACAATTGATGTGTAAAGTGCATTGGGGTCTACTTTGGAGCATCACAAACGGCCCACACATGAACACAACGCGCTTGTTTCCTGATTACACGTTAGAAGCCCACACAAGGAGCCGCACTGAACTTGCAGTCCATCTCTTGCCGTCTTGGTTGGACAGATAACCGGCTGGAAAAAATGCACAATTCATGGAAACTTGACATGGTCTTACGTGACACGCGTCGCACGCTTGTTGTCGCACGTTGTGGTGCAGGGACAGCCCACAAGCCACACCAGCACTCCCAGGCACATTATCAGCACTAGCACTAGCACTTTTACACATGTCGGGGGGGTCCTGCGCCTGACAAGAAATTCAAAATTTTTGAAATGCTGGGCCGCTGAGCGCGATAGCTATTCGCTGATCACAGCCCCACTAAGCAGACCAACCCCGGCACAACGCGACCAGTATTCTCAACACCCCCGCCCGCCCCGGCACAGGTGCACATCAGCCCGAGCAGCCCGCTAGCCTCGCGCTCGTGAGCTACACTGCCCTGCGCAAGAATCGCTGAAAAACTCTTAAAGACCGGTCGGATAATTATCAGGGGTGCAGCCAATGGCGGGGGTGACCATATGAGGCGTGAGCATGGCAATGCTTTGCGTGAAGTTGCGGTCCAGATGCTGGCTGCGTTGTAAGGCGACTCCTCAGACTCCTCACAGCTTACAGGTGTTGTGGGAACAGGCCTAGGCCACCCGCAGCCGTCTCTGACCTAAGTGTGAACTAGTGTGAGGCGGTGTACTTAAGCTGTGCCTTGGGCCTGCGACGGTGGGCATTGACGTGCCCCCTTCGCAGGTATGGTGGTCGCTCTTGCAATGGCACATAGGGCATCCGACGTGGCAGCCGTAGTGCACCGCTATGCATTTGTACTTGTTCTTAGATCGTGGACTCTTTTGTAATGGGCATTGACGTGCCCCCTTCGCAGGTTATGGGCCCACGTCACTTCCGTGTGCAATTCCGACATCGAAAAGTGCAGTCCGTTTGAATCAGCAGCGCTACGGCGTGTTTCCGGTGAGCCCGTTCCAATGATGGCGGTGGCTGTGCGGGAGAAGCTAGGCCAGCCCGGGGTTCAGTTCGAAAATTGGGAGTTTGAGATGAAAGCGCTGCTGAGGCAGCACGGGCTCGGGGCGGTAGTTAAAGCGCCTGTGGGGTTGGAGGGAAACAGTCGGCTAGGGTCGGTCTCAGCTGCGGCTGCGTCACCCGCGCGACCGGTCGGGGTTGCGACCCCGGCCATTTCGCCAGCTGCAGCCGTGGCTGCGGCTGCGACTGCTGCTGTGGCAGCATCCCTAACACCTGAGCAAGACGAGAAAGCCCATGCCATCATCTGCAGCTCTGTTGACCCAAACAAATACAGGGCCTTGTGCAACCGGCATGAGTCAGCCAGGGCTCTGTGGCAAGCCTTGCGTAGCATGCACACCCAGCAGGTGCATGCCAGCCGTCAGCAGCTCATCATTAAGGCTGGCAGGCAAAGCATGCAGTCAGGTCAGTCGGTGCAAGAGTACTGGGCTGAGGCCCAGGACTTACACGAGCGCATCAACTCGACCGGCGCGTATTCCGGCACTCTCTGTCAAGCCCTGCTGGGCCTGCCACCTGATTACCAGCAGCTTGTACAGTCCATCCTTGAGCAGCCCCTTGATGAGCAGCTCACCTTTGAGCAGATCCTCCCTAGGCTGCTCCTGAGGGAGCAGCTGCTGCAGAATAGCCAGCCTCATGCGGTCGCTCTAGCAGCTCGGTCGGCTGGGGGCAGGGGTAGGTCGGGTAGCAGGGGGCCAAGGGATGCTGGTCAAGGGCGGGGCAGGGGTCAGGCCAGGGGCGGGCGTGGGTTCCAGGGGGAGTGCTGGCAGTGCCACCAGAGGGGGCACCAAGCGCACCAGTGCCCGAACCGCCCTGTCAGCCCTGTGCCACGCTCGCCCTCGCCATCATGGCGTGGGGATCCTTCATCCCGCTCCAGTGGGGCTGCCAGGCCTCCCACCCCGGGGCCTGGGGGGGGTGCTGCATCTGGTTGGGGCAGCTCGGTTCGTGGGCGTGACTCAAGCTCTCCCAGCCGGCACCCTGGCAGCATGTCACGCAGCAGCATTGCTTACTCCGTTGTCTCCAAGCCCCTGCTCTCTGGGGAGTGGGTGATAGACTCTGGGTGCTCGCGGCACCTCACGCCACACCGCGAGCTCCTGCACGACTACCAGCCCCTGCATGAGCCGCACCACATCATTGTGGCCAACGGCGGCAGGATTGAGGCGCAGGGGCAGGGGGTGGTGTGCTTTGAGGGGGCAGGGGGGGCCATGCAGCTGCTGGACGTCCTGCATGTTCCCGAGGCAGACGGCAGCCTTGTCTCAGTGGGGAAGGCCACCAGGGCGGGGGGGAGTGTACACTTCACTCCGTTTGGCTGCTCCATCAACATGCCCGGGGCTAAGTACAGCATCAGGGGCACTCAAGTAGAGCAGGACCTGTTCCTGCTCGACAGCAAGCCGGTGCCTGTCGCCGGCGGCTTCAGCCTTGCAGCCCGCACCTGCAGTGACCCTTTGGTCCTGCATCACCGTCTGGGGCACCCGGGGTATCGCCAGCTGGCTCGGCTGCTGCGGGAGGGCATGGTGCGGGGCACCTCGGTCACTGCCGCCCAGTGTGAGGCAGCAGCTAGTGAGCTGTGCGAGCCCTGTGTCATGGGCAAGCAGACCAGCCTGGAGGCAAGGCAGCATGCGGGGCTGGGGGTTACCGCTACGCGCCCGCTGATGCTGGTGCACAGCGATGTCTGTGACGTCACCGGTCAGTACTCAGCTGCTACGCCTGATGGCATGCGCTACTTTGTCAGTCTGCTTGACGAGTTCAGCGGGCTGGTGGCTGTCGTGCTCATCAAGCACAAGTCAGACGCGCCGGCAGCCCTCCGTGACATGGTCACCCTCTTGCAGCGTCGGCTGGGGCACAAGGTTGTGTACCTGCGCACAGACCGGGGGGGTGAGTACATCGGGGCTGAGACACAGCAGTGGTTGCGCAGCGAGGGCATCACGCACCAGCAGACAGCCCCCCGCACCCCCACCATGAATGGCAGCGCAGAGCGTGTCAACCGCACAATCATGGAGTGCGTCCGTGCTATGATGCTGGCCTCTGGGGTGCCAGCCTACTTCTGGGGTTTTGGCGTGATGGCAGCTGCGCACGTGCACAACCTGCGCCCAGTGGCAGGCAAGCCCTGCAAACCCCATGAGGCCTGCTTTGGCAGCCCCCCCGACATACATCACTTGCGCGTTTGGGGCTGCCCAGCTTGGGTGCACGACAGCGAGCCGAGCAGCAAGCTGGCCAGCCGGGGCATCAAGGGGGTCTTTGTGGGCTATGAGGAGGGGGGCAAGGCTTATCAAGTGTGGGCAGAGGGCCGGCTCTATGTGAGCAAAAGCGTGGTCTTTGACGAGCAAGCAGTCCTGCGCCGCTTCGCTCCCGTGTCGTGCGCGCCTGCTCCCAGCGACCTGGTTGCCCCGCCCAGTGCCGGGGCGCCCAAGGGGGGGGATAGTGCAGCTGGGGAGCAGCCTGGGAAGCAGGGTGGGATGGAGCAGGGTAGGATGGGCAGTGGGGGAGGGACCCCTGCTGTCACCCCCACCGTCACCCCCGCCCGACACAGCGCAAACTGTGGCGGGGGAAGCAGCGACAGCAACAGCGGCGGTGGGGGACAAGCGGGCAGTAGGGGTGGACCCCCTGCTGCTCCAGATAGCTCGGTGTAGGGGCAGGCGGGGCTGGCGGTTTGGGCAGTTCAGGGGGGATGGAGACTGGCACCCCCGACACCGTGCCCGCGTTGCGCCCAGCTCTTGTGCCACCCGAGCGGCGCCGTTCTGAGCGCGTGCGCAAGCGCGTGGAATTCCCCGACTTCGTCACTTTGTGCTACTCCGCTCGATACGAAAGCAACAGCAGCAGTGGCAGTGAGCGGGAGGGTGATGGGAGCAGGGGGAGCAGGGGGAGCAGGGGGAGCTCTGGGGGTGCTGCTAGCCAGCCAGCTGAGCCTCGCTCCTTCAGCGAGGCCATGTCCAGGCCCGATGCTGAGGAGTGGGGCCGTGCCATGGATGCCGAGATGGCCAGCCAGCACGCCAATCAGACTTGGGTGCTGGTCAGCAGGCAGCCTGGCATGTCTGTCCTGCCAGGCCGTTGGGTCCTAAAGGTCAAGTGGGGCTCAGACGGCAGCATTGTCAAGTACAAGGCTCGCTGGGTGGTGAAGGGGTTTAGGCAGCGGGATGGGGTGGACTACTTTGAGGACGCTGTCTTTGCCCCCGTGGTAATGCACACGACCCAGCGTCTTATCTTTGCCCTGGCAGTGCAGAAGGGTTGGGGCCTCTGGCAGATTGACTTCAAAACGGCCTTCCTTAACAGCAAGCTCACAGACTCAGACCCGCAGATCTTTGTTGAGCAGCCAGAGGGGTATGAGGTGGGCAAGGGGCTGGTGTGCCAGCTGCAGCGCACAGTGTATGGCCTCAAGCAGGCCCCCCGGGCCTGGTACATGTGCCGGCGCGAGCAGCTGGAGCAGATCGGGTTCCGGGCTTCAGCAGCAGACCCCAGCCTGTTCAGCCTGCGCACAAGCAGCGGAAGCGCGGTGCACATGCTCGTGTATGTCGACGACTGCATCCTTGCCAGCGCAGACGAGGCAGCGGTGCAGGAGGTGAAGCAGCAACTGCAGCAAGCCTTTGACGTGCACGACCTCGGGCAGGCAGCTGATTTTCTGGGGATGCGCATTGCCTTTGACCGCGCAGCCGGCATCTTGCGCTTGACGCAGCAGCAGTACATCGAACAGCTGCTGCAGCGCTTTGGTCTGGCAGAGTGCAACCCCCGCCAGCTGCCACTCTCCCCTGGCACGCAGCTGGTAAAGGAGGGTGAGCAGCTCAGCGAGCAGCACACGCTGCGCTACCGCGAGCTGGTGGGCGGCCTGCTGTGGCTGTCCACTTGCACGCGCCCCGACATTGCTTTCGCAGTGGGGCAGCTTACGCGCTACATGCAGTCGCCCACGCGGGAGCATGAGCAGGCAGCGCAGGGGGTTCTGCGGTATCTCAGGGGCACAGCGGGGCAAGGGTTGGTCTTCAGGGGCAGCTGCAGCGGGGAGCTGGTGGGGTTCTGCGACAGCGACTACGCCAGCTGCAAGCAGTCCCGGCGCAGCACCACAGGTTATGTCTTCATCCTGTCCGGTGCCACCGTGTCGGTGCGCAGCAAGCTGCAAACCACCGTGGCCACCTCCACCACCGAGGCCGAGTACCAGGCCGCTGCTGACGCCACCAGGGAAGCGCTGTTCTTGCGTAAGCTGCTGCATGAGCTCTGTGCAGTCACTGGCCCAATTCCCATCCTGTGCGACAGTCAGGGTGCGGTAGCCCTGGTGAAGAACCCAGTAGAGTCACAGCGCAGCAAGCACATCGCCGTCATGCACCACATGGCGCGTGAGCGTGTGTGGCGTGGCGAGGTGGAGTTCTCTTACTGCCCCACGGCGGACATGGTGGCTGATGCGCTTACCAAGGCGCTGCCTGGCCCCAAGTTCGTGTCGTGCAAGGCTGGCATGGGCGTGGGCTAAGCTAGTTTGAGCTCTGTGCTTTGACCGTGTGGAGTCCGTTTGGTGCTTTCCTGCTTGTGCCTGTCTTGGCACGTGGCACGTCTGTCCGTCTGCACGCATGAGCTACATGTACACAGAGGCTGGCCTAAACCTGATAGATTTGATAGCATTTTCGGTGCTGCTGGCCAAGGAATGTGCACCGGTCGCCAAGAAGCACACAGCCATGCAGCATACGTGTGCCCTCTGTGTGCTGTGCCCTTGCTCATCTTCTTTCACTCAGTGGCTGCTGAGATATGGTGATATAAAGTCAGCTACCCCTTAAACCCCAGTTTTGCAGCCAAGTTGTCTTAATGCTGATATGCTGCAACTGCAACAAATCCAGGGGACACAAGCACCTGCAACTCTCAACGCAGCTACACCATACCCCTCTGCCCCCACTAGGTCACTCAGGTCGTTAAAAACATGGGCATGAGGCTGATGGCAGTCCCTCAAAGTTGTGTGCATGGGCATGTCAGCATGCTACTTGAAATTTCACTTGCTCTTCTTCACGGCCTTCTTGGCAGCCCTGGCAACCACCTCATGCTTAAAGTAGAACCTATCCTCTGCAGGGAAACGCAGGCTGGGCTGCGGTTGGGCTGATCGCTGAGCTGCAACACGCAACATTGCGGCGTCGACTGTCAAGGGGACCCAGGGTTTGAAGGCTGGTTGCTGCTTGCCACCCTCCATGCTGGCTGCTGCTGCTGCTAGCATGTTATCCTTGTCTGGGGGGTTTAAGCCACTTCTAGAGTGCACGCTCTTTTCAAATGCCGCCCGACATGTATTGTTATCAGTGTTTAATTATATACTTCAAGTAAATAATTATAACTAATTACCGCATGAACCCCTGGCGCCATTTCTTGCCAGGGGCCTTCCCCTTAAAGGGGTCCACTTTGCCCTTGCGCTCCGTGACCCGCTGCGTCGTCCTCACGGCTGCCAGCAGTGCTGTCTTGGTCACCCCCACACCCTGCTGCTGGGCCCCCACCACCATGTCCCTGAGCTGCTGCTCCGCTACAGCTGACAAAACTGTTGGCCGCCCCCGTTTTGCAACCACCCCACCCCTCTTGATGACCCCGTGGAGGGTGGCATAGGGGACGCTGAGAAGCTGGGCCAGGGCAGCGATGGACGGCTGTGGCTGGCCCCGCTTAGGCTTGAGGTAGGCCCGAGCAGCTTCGGAGAGCCTGCTGGCTCTATCGCCTGCGCTGCTGGAAGCCTTGGTGGACTGCCCAGCAGCCCCAGTGGTCAGTTTGGCCATTGGGGTCGGTGGTGTGCGGTGGGATCTGGGCTCATGAGGCCATGGATAAACAGGATCAACCCCGCCAACGCGAATTTTGCCGCAAGGCCGCGGCCTGAGCGAACGAGCAAACGGGGCGCAAAGGCTGCGCCACATCGGGCACCTACCGAGGTGTCTAGAAGGGGCTGACTCGCGCGCGTTCCGTGCTGGTCACCCCCGCCATTGGCCCCGCAATTCACTTTTTGGCACCGTCTTTGATCCGCTGCATGTAATTCTTCCACCATTGGGCTCTACATCTCACAACGGTGTCGCTAGCAGGTTAGGCCCTCTTTTGTCGATTGTACTGCATTGTGTCGACGACTTGATTAGCCTCGCTATGTCATTCTCCATCCGTATATATGCGTGTCGCAACAGGAGAGATGAATTGGTGGCCGGGGCATTTCCGTGCCGAGCAGCCTTTGCTGCCGTTGGACTGGGCAACTCGCGAATACATCTCAGGTAAGCACGGGGTGCTGTTTCTTAGTGCGTTTTGCATACAATGTCAACACATGCAACCAAATCTGCTGACCTCCACAGGTGCTTGGCTGTTGTGAAGATCAGCATCAAACCCACAGCAGCCCAAGGCTCTTCCAAGCAGGAGTGCAGCAAGGGAATCAGCTCTTGAAAACAGTGAGCAAGAGGTGAGTAAGGTTGTATTATACCTCACCTTGTCTAGGTCAGTTTGATGTTCGTGTGAACACTTGTGAAACGCATGCCAGGCATGAGCAGCTGAGGGAAGCACACAACTGTCGTGAGCCTTAAGATTTGATTAATTAGAACTAATTAATAAGCATGTTTTGTGGTGTGTGCCCCAAGACCTTGTCTTTGTGATTGTGTGTGCAGGATGCCAATGAATCACCCCCATGTCCATCACCGAGCAAGGCAGCAGCGGCGTAGAGCAGCAGCCAACAAGGAGGTAGCAAGGAGTCAGCAAGGCATGACATGGAGCTGGACGTTGTTGTTGTGTTGTATTGTGTGTTGTTGTGTTGTGTCACCTTGTTGTTAGGGTACCCCCCCCCTCCCCCCTAAAATCTAGCCCAGCCCACCCCACCCCACCCCAGCCTAGCCCAGCCCAGCCCAGCCCAGCCCAGCCCAGCCCAGCCCAGCCCAGCCCAGCCCAGCCCAGCCCAGCCTAGCCTAGCCCAGCCCACCCCAGACCAGCCTAGCTTAGCCCGCCCAGCCCAGCCCAGCCCAGCCTGATTTGGTACCATGGGGCATAGGCAGCAAGGCAAAGTGCTTAGCAGTCCCGTGGTGAGTGTTAGCTATAGCAAGGAGGTGCGACCAGCCCTTGCTTGTTGTGCACATAGCATAGGTGGTGTGTGAGGCATGAGTCATTGTGTTGTGGTGTGTTGTTGAGGTGGTGGTGTTGATGTGTACGAGTGGAGGTGTTGTGGTGTGGTGTTGCCACCTTTTTACATCAATGCATGTGCTTGGCATCAGCGATACATGTCTTCTGTAGTGGTGTTGCAAGGCGTTTGAGCATCGATACATGTATTGCTGTAATGATTTTGCGTGACATGTGCCTGCTGAAGTTGAGGAAGAGGGTTGAGGCACCACGGCACATGTAACACTGAAAGCCAGAGCCATCCCGAGGCATCCCGACAACATATTGCCAAGTGATGATGTAGCGCTGTCATAAGGCAGCTTACATTTACATAGAGTCATGCCGCAACGTAAGTGAGGTAAGGGGTGCCAGCTTGCTGACTTGTGCGCATATGCACGAATTATATGCTCCATGCACTGACATGCAAGCAGGCGTACTGCACTTGTGCCGTTGGCTTACGGCGTGCGTAGAAGGACTGCCAGCCTCGCCTTATGATGTGCGTGAGTCTTTTAGGAGCGGAAAGCACAGGTCAGGTTTGGGCGGGCGCCGATCTGAGCTAGTGTTTTGCGGCTGCGGGGTGCCGGATACGCCTGTTACACCCAACTGCGCCAAAACTTTGTCGCGAGCTACACGGAGATTCGCGCCCCAGACCGTCTCACATTTGCGGGGCCAATGGCGGGGGTGACCTGCTGCAGCGGTGCAAGCGGCACCTTAGTTGCCGGGAGGGTCAAAAAGTGCGTGACAGGCGGGGGCCAGATCTCAGCCGTCGGAACGTGACGCGCTGCCCCATGCTGCCCCACACCACCAATACGCACGCAAAGGACGGTGCATGGAAGGAAGCGCGCGTGTTCGAGCGCGGAACCGGGAGAACCGCCGAATCAGGCCTATCAGATTTTGGCCACCCTCTGTGTACACTATGCTTTCTTTGTCTCCATGCATCTGTACTTCTGTTGACGCTTAGCGCTTTAGCTTCCTGCTTTGCTGGCCTGGCCTGAGGGGGAGTGTTGTGGGAACAGGCCTAGGCCACCCGCAGCCGTCTCTGACCTAAGTGTGAACTAGTGTGAGGCGGTGTACTTAAGCTGTGCCTTGGGCCTGCGACGGTGGGCATTGACGTGCCCCCTTCGCAGGTATGGTGGTCGCTCTTGCAATGGCACATAGGGCATCCGACGTGGCAGCCGTAGTGCACCGCTATGCACTTGTACTTGTTCTTAGATCGTGGACTCTTTTGTAATGGGCATTGACGTGCCCCCTTCGCAACAGGTGCCATGCAGCCATGTCGTGCAGCCATGTAACTAGCCAGGTCATTATGACACACCGTAGTTTTACCCCCTGTTGATCCCTCAACCCTCACTGTCACTGTCCCACTCATCCTCCTCCCACTGCCCCCTGGAACTGCCAGCAACCCGTTCTGGCACGTCTGGCATGTGCAACCATGTCCGTTTCTGTCGTTTCTGTAGATTTGGGTATCTAATTCTTCTCAAATTCTCTGCGGTTTCCGGGCAACCACCCGTGGCCTGCTGTGCCTGCGACTGCGACTGCTGCGACTGCGACTGCGAAGGTCTTGGGCTTGCGCTGCGGGGTAATGCGCGTCCTGGGCCTGGCAGCATGTTCGCGTTTGCATTGTTGTTTGCATTGGCTAACTTTGTCAACACCAGCCTTGGCGGCGTCGGAGTCAGCCGTTCCCAACATGGGGTTTGTAATCGTCATGCAAATTATCGCTCAGCACTGCACCGTTTTCGATAGCGTTTGTCACATTGACACCTGCGAATCATTGCGCATCTACTGGCAAGTGGCGCGTTACCTCTTGCGATTGAGGCCATGCCGCCATTAGAGCATGACCCGGTTTGTTAAACAATGTTTAACAAAGTTTAACAAAGGGAGAATGTTTAACAAATGTTTAACACGACCGCCAGGTGGCGCTCCGCAGTCGCGATGGAAGGCAAAGCAACCGCGACCCCAATGTGCGAACCAATGCACACACGCAGCCTTTTCGCGAACCAAAGCTACACGCAGAGCTACAGTGCTCGGATGATGTTTCACTATGATATAACTGTGCTTGTAGCAGGCCATGGCTGGTCGGCTGTAGCTTTTGGGGTTGGCTGTAGCTCTGGGGGCGATTTTTTAAAATGGTGACGAACAAGGAGGCTATTGTCCCGTTAGCTGGGGTGGTGGCAGGCATGATGGCGTCAAGCATCGCAAGCGCAAATGCACAAAGTGCGCCGTGCAAGTCAGGCGTGCAAGTCAGTGCAGTCGTGCAAGTCAGGCTGCGGGGCTTATCAGGCTAACTAGCCAAGCACTCTCCGCACTAGCGGGACTAGCTAAGTATACTCCGGGGGGCTACATCTCTCTATGGCGCCACGGGAGGCACATTACAACTTCAGCATTAAACAAGGTCAACAAGCTAGTCAAGCTTGTGTGCTTATTATGCTAGGCGCAACCAGCCGTGTCGAAAATCGTTGCAACAAAAGGACCACAATGACTGCGCGGCTTACTCAGCGGCTTGCTTAGCCGCTCGGAGGCGAAGCCACTCAATGAAACCTATTGCCTGGCTCCTTAGATGTCGGGAGCGTACTGTGTTGCATACTCGTGCATACTATGTGCCAGAAGACCTCAATCAAACCCCCATCGCACTCCGGGTCGTCAGGGTGTTAGGCTCAAGGCGTTAACGTTACGTTAAACATTTGTTAAACCACGTTAACAGGCCCAAACATCAGGATGTTAACGTTAACAGTCGTGCCCTAGCCGCCATGCGATTGAGGCCATGCCGCCATTGCGATTGAGGCCATGCAAGCGAGCGCGGATACACCTCAGCTGCTCACCATCGATTGTTCTAGTGGTATGTAGCGGCATCAGTGATGGAACTGCGCCTGCTATCGACATATCGGCTATGTACATCACATTTCAGCCCGCCAGGCGTCGGACTAGGAGGGGAAAAAAAGAGTAGGGTTAGGGAACCGGTGACCTCTCGCAACACGCTCGGACTAAATTCCAACCGTGTTAGAACCCGGTGATACGCTACCTTGTAGCTTACGGGCTCTTGCATTTATAACACTGATTTACCCACCCCCATTGCATGTGAGGCGTCAAGCCCCAGCAGGCCCCGCTGCAAAGCCACCTCAGCCTGCATGGCTTCAGTCACCACCACCCCACCCTCCCCCACCAACCAGCTGACGTCCAGCCCGCACACCATGCGGCGCACATAGGTGCACTGCCGCTTTGACCAGGCTGGCAGGTGCCCACCAACCAGCCCCCAGAATCCGAATCTGCGCCGGTGCTCCTCAGTGCCCAGCAGGACCTTTGCCCCAGCCAAGGACACAGACTTCTTGAGCCTGCCAGTCAGGCGCTCCCAATTAGACGTTCATTCAGACGTGAGGTAGGACCTGAAACGAGCCGTCAGACGTGAGAGTATGCCAGGCGCCCCCAACTAACAGAAAACCTACCCCTGGTAGTGGGACGGCTGTAACTCTGCACTCACTGCGCCAAATGTTATGCTAGATGATTCACAATGTAGCCAACCCAGCCAGCTACCTTTCACCCATCCAGAATAAATATACACAGAGTAGGCCGTGCACAACAAAGCGTCAAAGTTAGTGATTCAAATTTGAGCCGTAGCGGAGCATGCAGTCATCGCTGCGAGTCGCTTAGGCTGCTCAACATGAGCATGCGCGTCGGCGGCAGCAGTCGGATCGGAAAGCGGCTGCAGCGATGTGGCACTGAGCCCACCTCCTCCCCATACCTGGAGGGCAATGCCACAGCTCGACCATTTCGACTTACAACATGCTACTTACTAGGTTGAGCTCCTCTCAGACATTGCTACAAACGCTGATACTCAGACAAGCCAAAAGCTCACTTTGGTCGGTGACCCCCAACTCCCTTAGCCGATCTCAGGACCGGGGCCATGCAGTCAGACACACAACTCCACATCATGACCGAATCAGGACTCGGCTCCTCTGAGAGTTACACTCCCCTACATGCCATCCACCTGCGTGCAAAGTTTCATAGCTCAACTGCCACCCCACAGCCCCGTAGCCCTGATTCTGCTTGGAGAACATGATGTCACTATGAAGATGTCAAACTGATAGAGGCCTGGGCTGTTTAACGTGCGGTTTGTTCTAATAAATGCGCCAAGGGGTCAAGAACAAACATTTTGTGGCCGTTTTCCTGTGGGTGCAACGGGTGCAACACAGTGGAGGACACAGTGGAGGAGGGGGGTTCCAAGCCGGTGATACCTTAGTGTGCGCCGACCCAAATGGTCTATTCGGCGGAAGTGAGCACATCTATTATGTTTCATTCACCCCGTCTAGGTGCCCTGCACGCCCGGCAGGCATCGCGATGGGTGTTTGCCGGACATTCCATGTGTGCACAACCCGCTCACTGCGCTAGGTAGGTGAGGTCACAGCGATGTGGCTCACCGTGCCAAGGAGACTCGTCTCGCCGCTGTGATTTGTTCGCGGGCACATGTGGCAGTACGCGAGCAAAGACTCCAATGGCTTGCGCTGATGGTCAGATGACGCGCATTGCTTTGCAGCTACCAATGTGACAAACGCTATCGAAAAAGATGCAGTATTGAGAGAGTACTTGCATGCATATTACCAACCCCATGTTGGGAGCGCCTGAAGTGAGCATGGCAATGCTTTGCGTGAAGTTGCGGTCTACATGCAGGCTGCAATGTAAGGCAACCCCTCAGACTTCACACAGCTTACAGGTGCCATGCAGCCATGTCGTGCAGCCATGTAACTAGCCAGGTCATTATGACACACCGTAGTTTAGCCCCCTCTTAACCCCCAGCCCTCACTGTCACTGTCCCACTCATCCTTCTCCCACTGCCCCCTGGAACTGCCAGCAACCCGTTCTGGCACGTCTGGCATGTGCAACCATGACCGTTTCTGTCGACCATGGTTCGGCTGTCAATGTGAATGATTGCGCCAGGAATGTCAATCTATTGAACAGCGGGTGAACAATACCCTTGAAAACCTGGGTGGTCAGTGCACCTTAAAGCGCCGAATGTTTTTGACAATCGATGTAAGTCATCATCACTAGATCGTGACCCATCATTACCAAAGCGGTCATCTGACCCACAGAGTAGGGCTGCTCTGGGAAGAAGTCCCTACCGCACGCGCCTATGCCCTAAGGACGAAGCAGCATCTCACGTGCCAAGCCATTGAGGTGCTTACTCTGAAGGACTCAATGATTGAGTCAATCTTGTTGGCGAGCTTTTAAGCCAGGCATGAGTGGCGGCAGTGCATCCTTCTGCACCTTGCCCTCTCTCCCCAAGCCGCTGCCATCGCACTTCAGCGCCACGTCCACGCCTTGCGCAGTCTGCGAGTAGCACATCGACTGGCTGTGAGAGTCATGCAGCCTGACGGCCGACATCTAGAGTGGTGCAAGCCATCTTCATCATGTAGAGCGTGGCATGTACAGTCGAATAAAGCTAGGGAGCCACACCTGGGGCACAGAAGGCAATCAGTACTAACTGCCAGGCTGCTTGTGTTTGGCCTAGCACAACTGAGATGGGGGTCAGGATGACGAGTGAGCTAGGTTCATGTGGTCATGGTGACAAACGAGGCAGCTATACCTCAATCATGATAGCCTCCACCCCTGGCCCAAAGAAGGACTGGAACTTGGGCTGCTTTTCCGTCCATTTCTCCATGTCCAGAGAGGCCTGCAGAGCACAGCCCAGAGCAGCCTGCTTCTGGGCGCCACTACAACAACACATTCTAGTAAGTTATGCTGGGTGCAAGGTGACAATCCATGTTGGGTGCAATCCATGCCCATGCCTAGCCTGCCTGTTCCCTCTCCTCCTTGCATACCCATCTTCACGCATTGTTATGAAAGGGCAGCACCAGCCCCTAAACACTCACAGCGGTTGCCTGCATCCTTGGCATCCCTCCGGCACCCTGTAAGACCACGTTGCTCACCTTGAACTCCAGCACCAGGGTATAGGCACCCTCCATCACTTCCTCCCGCACCCCTGGGAACAAGCCACCACGCCAGCTTCTGCTCAGCTCCCTCTAAACATGGCGCATCCTGCTCTGATGGCTGTTGGCTGATGAGCTTCACACTGCCTGGGCCATAGACCAATAGCTCATGCCGCTTAGGCGCTAGCCACAGCAGCCTGGCTGTAATTGATCTGCACAAGATGCTGCTACCGTGCCTCCCCTGCAGCTACTGCTGCTGCTGCATCAAGGCAGGAGGCAGACGCCCGCTGCTGTGCCCAACTCTCACCGACAAGCAAGGGGCTTTGCTTGCGGGCCAGGCCTCCACTCTTGCCGAACCTGAAGATCTTGTCCAGGGCCTCCTCCAAGTGCTGCTCATCACCGTACCTGGGCACACAGCGCCACCACACCCATAGCCTGGCAGGAGTGGGTCAGTGGCACAGCGACTGTGGCATTGCTGCAGCTGCACGTGACACTGATCTGCTGCTGCCATGCGCTCCCTCCACTGTGCCCTCAGCTCTGCAGCTGGTAATACCCAATGTGGCATTAGCCAGGAGGGCCAGGGCAGCACATCAACTGGTCCTGGAGGAAAACTGTCATGGGAGGAATTGTTGACCCACCAAGATGATTCATGTCAGTGTGTACTGCTAACATGTTTGGTGGACAAGTTTCAGTCCTGATGCTCATGATGCCATGCAAGGCCTGGCATTCAAGATGGCAGGGACGTTCAGGGCAGGGCCTCAGATGAGTGCTTGGCTGGTGCTCCAGCTAGACAGTGGCACCAGACGGTGGGCAGGCAAACACGAAGCTACTGTCTCAGACCGCACTGGTCACATGAGCAGCTCGGCCAGTGCTGCTGCTTTTGGCCTCATGCTTCCCACTGGGTTGTTGCTTGCAGCATGCGCGGTGGAGTGCAGGAGTCTGCATCTACACCTGAATGGTCGGACATATTCGCAGCAAGGGCTGAGCCCCTGCCAGTACCTTATCCACCCCGCCACATGTACCCCATTCTTTCCCCCTACTGCAGCTGCAGAGGCTGTGGTGGTTGCTGTGGCTGCAGCAGGAGAGCATGTTATCACACCTGTAGCGAGTGACATCCTCCCGGATTTGCTTTTGGATGTCAGTCATTTGGCTGCTGCGCAACTCAAACGCGGCCCGCGTTGTTTTGCAGGGCACAGGCGCCAGCTGCAGTTGGTGCAGAGAGTGGTGGTGGCATCAGTCCTACATGCACCTGCAGCTCTCCGCAGCGTTGCTGACAGGCTGGCAGCAACATGTGGGCAGATTGTCAACACTACAGCTCTCTGATGCGCTTCTCAAACAGCAGCCAAGCTGCCTAGCACAGACAGCTGTCATTAGCAATGCATCACAGCGCTCCACATGGGTCATGCGTCACGCATAGGGAAGCATACAAAACAACTTCTGCCATGCCATATGCTGAATGGTGAGCCTCCCAGGTCTGTGCCCCCCTATGCTGTCCCCCTTATATGTGCTCTACAGACAGATGCTGTCCTTCGTGAGGGGTGTGCAGCTATTGCTACTGCTGACAATGGTCTTGTGCACTACCACCTGCAGCAGCTGCCCAAACACTGGTTTAGCCCTGGTCAGCCCTAGAACCCTGCTTATCCACGCACTGCGCCACCGACCTGTGCATAGCTCAGCGCAAAGCCTAGGACAGAGATGGGAAAGCCGTAGATGAGCATGAGGGACGACACATCTCCGCCCGGCAGCAGCTGAAAGAAGGCACCGAATCCGTACACTAGCAGGCCGACGCCCAGCGGCGTGAGGATTGAGGAGCCGTAGCTAATCTTGGCGATGGAGAAGTCTGTGTCTGGTACCAAGTCAGGAGTGGACGATGGCGAGTCGATGGGTGCTTGGGTATCAGATGATGCGCGGGCTATTGCGGACGTTGCGCGCCTGCGCTTGCGCATTCGCACAGGACCCCTCGCTTCGTGCTTTTCGGCGAACCCCGACCACAAGCAAGACCACACCCCGCGTTCAGCGTAGAGCGGCTCCATAGGTTAGGTGCTTTGGTTGGCAACACCACGTTGCGGGCCGATGTAGCTCGAAGCCGTAGAGCTCCACCACAGCATCGTTTGCAGAGCATTGTTGTATGTTGCTGTGTTGTATGTTGCTATGTCGTATGTTGCTATGTGTTCTTGATACGCGGACTAGGCTCCTGGGACATCTTGCATGAAGGTGGGCAGCCTTTTTGTACTTGTTTGCTGAGTACCAGTGGTACTACAACTCCACATTGCTCCACTAGGCAACGGAGCATGCTTCTGCAACCCTGCGGTTAAGGAGGGCATGAAGGGTATGGGATGCAAAGGCATGTAGGTAAGGAAAACAAAAGAGGTATGTATGCCTTACCAATGCACGAATAAACGACCCAAAGAATGGATGGGCTCTAGTAGCCCAAAAGTGCAAGAGATGCAAAAAGTCACGAGGTCGACAGCTTCAGCGTCGGCATACGCGGCTGTATCACGTCAGCAAGCTAATGCAAGAAGTCGTGCAGGCATTACCGACGCTCGTCAGCCTTTTGAAAAGTGATCCAAACAAGCAGGATGCGGAGCAGCTGTCTCGGGTGGGCCATTTGCGATGCTTTGATGTTGCCACAGTCGCCTTTGTAGCTTAACTTGACACATCACGGCTTGCACAGGAGGCATCCATGCTGGACGACTTTGCGATACAGTTCAGCAGCACATATGATTTTGTGGGGGCTAGCAGTCCCGCACCAGCAGATCTCACAGGGTTCTTCAATGCCCTGGTATGTTTTAGTTCCATACACATACAAGCGTTTGCCTTGCTGCATGCTGATGAGGCCCTTACCAACAACTTGCTGCCCCCTGGTCACCGCATCATCAAGCAGACGCATGGCCATGCACCACTACCTTGATGGCTGCATGCGCCCAGGTCACGCACCGGCTGCAGCCATCAAGCTGGCGTGCAGTCCTACAGCCCGGGCACCGCATGCAAGTACTGCAGTGCGTGCGGCTCATGACCCGTGACGCAGTGCTGAGGCGCAAGCTAGTAGACATGGATGCTGTGAAGGTGGGCTGGCAGGCAGCAGGTCAGCTGGCTGCTGCTGGCGGCAGGCTGGCGCACCTGCACGCATTCAGTTGCAGGCAGGTCGGGCGGGAGGGGAGTGATACGGCTGAGGCACAGCGCAACACTGTGTGTACCGTCTCTGTCTGTGGCCAAGCAATGACATGTTGCTGCTGCTCCTGCTGCTCCTGTGGTGCTGGTGTAGGACATTGCGGTCATCTTCCAGCAGGAGGCTGATGCACACTGCTCAGGAGTGGTCACACCTTTCCAGGTGTGCCCTGCCCCTTGGCACTGCAATGCTGGCATGATCATAGCTCTTTCTCGGACGCCTGCACTCTGTGCTGTGCTGTGCACTGCCCTGTGTGGTGGTTGCCCTGCTGGGAGTAGGTGGAGACGCTGAGTGAGGCCACCTCCATCATCAAGCGCCTGGCGGCTGAGGCATGGGGGTTGCCGGCCTGTGTGGCATGCGGCCTGCACCACACCCTCACCCTCCTCCTCAGCTCCACAGGTCAGGAGCAGCTGGGCAGTGAGGTATGCAATTGAGCCAATCACCCAAGCACCTCTAGCCCCACCCAACGCCATGCTTACCTGCCTGCCTGCCGTTCCTGCCTGCCTCCCTGCCTGCCTGCCTGCCTGCCTGCCTGCCTGCCTGCCTGCCTGCCTGCCTGCCTGCCTGCCTGCCTGCCTGCCTGCCTGCCTGCCTGCCTGCCTGCCTGCCTGCCTGCTCAGTCCCTGTGCTGGCTGCCTGGCCGCAGATCCCAGCATCTTGCCCCTGGTGCTTGTGTGCCTCATTGGCTTTGCGGCCCACAAGGAGCACGCTGGCCTCATCACCCACACGGCTGCCCTGGACCTGCTGTGCCGCATAGTGCACCAGTATGACCTGCTGTTCAAGCGCTTGGCAGGTAGGCCCAGCACAGCAGCAGCAGCTAGCAACAGCAGCAGCAGAATAAGGCAGTAGCCGCAGCAAGAGCAGGAGTCAGCTGCGGGGGGTGGGGCAGCGGAGCCTTAGAGGAGAAGGCGAACACTACAACGGCTGCCTCAACTGCCCCAGCTGCTCCTGCTGCTCCTTCCGACCTTGGCAGCAGCTGTGCGTTCCCCTGCTCCACTCCTGCTTGGTGCTGATTGTATGTTGACCTGCCTACAGCTGACTTGTTGGCCCTGCTGGCCAGACGGGAGGAGGTCATTGCAGAGCTGCTGGCCATGAATGGTCTGGGCCGCCTGGTGGGGCAACTGCCCAGCGGTGACCCGGCTCTCACACAGTCGCTGCTGCGTGTGGTGTGCTACCTGGCTAGTGACAGCGCGGCGCTGACAGAGATCTACCAGGTATGGCCAAGGCAGGGCAGCAGTGACAGGGGCAGGGGCAGCATGGTGGTAGGGGCGGCAGAAGGGGTAGGGGCAGCAGGGGCAGGGACAGCAGTGGTAAGGGCAGCATGGTGGTATTGGCAACACGCCACCTGCCTGTCTGACCTGGTGCTCCTGGCTACAGACCGGCACTATCCCTGTGCTCCTCTCCCTTATAGCCTCAGCCTTGAAGGACTGGCCCAGCCCGGGCAGCAACCCAGCCCTCACCTCCTCCAAGGTCATCGACATGCAGGTGTGTCTTCTGCAGCCCACATCCATCCAGAAGGACGAGCACAAGCAATGATTGACAGCCCTGGTTCTGCAGTGCTGGGCCCAGGCAGGGTGGCAGGATGCGAGGGGCCTCTGCTCGGCAAACAGGCATCCTGGTCCTACATTGCGCTTTGTTGTACAGTGCAGGGCCCAGGCTCTGGATTGCTGGCTAAGGTTGCTGTGGCTGTGGGGTTGGTTCAGCTTTAGCAGCCTTGGCCTTGGCCTTGCCAGTGCCCTTGGCGGGCTGGGCAGGCTCAGCTGCCTGCTCAGCCTTGGTGCGCTTGCTGCGCGTGGCTGGCGGGGGAGTGTTGGGCTTAGGCTGCTGGCTATTTGGCTGCCTGGCTGCATGTGGGCTGTGGCAGGGTGCAGGGCCCACTACCGAGCACCACATCAGGCCCCGCACTGGCTGGTCACGCTGCACAAGGAACATACAGGTGCCCTAGTTCTTTGTTGCGTTGGGCTACTGACCAGGAAGAATTGAGCATTCAATGGCCGGGATGGGCCTCAGCTACAGTTGTTCATCCGAGCAGATTAAGAGTCATCCGGTAGCTGGGATGGGCATTGCGCATATCCATCCAATACAATGCAGGCAACCCCAAGGCACAATGGGGACAGCAGTATGGATAGTGCTTTGTGAATGCGGCAATATGTTGAAGTAAGGGAAGGGCAAAGGTACAACCTCCCATATCATATGGGTGTTGTAATTCATCCAGTGATTCAACCCATGCAGTCAACCCCTGAGCCAAGCAGCCATGCCAGGCTGAAGGCTCCGTGGGGTTAACCAACTACAACAACATGACACCCTGAGATGTATGCAACAGGCTTGGCCAGGATACGCGGTCCTTCTCTCCCTTCTACCGAGCAAACCAAACCTGAGCTGCATAGGCTGCAGGCCTACTCGTGACAGACCTGCCAATGCTACTGCACAGTGCTTGCTCTTACTGGATATGTGTGACATGGGATATGTGACATGGGATGTGTGGCGTGTGATGTATGGCGTGTGGTGTGTGATGTGCCTGCCTCGCAGCTGGTGTGCACCGCGCTGACCCGCATCGCGGAAGACAATGAGCTCGCCTACAACATCCGCCAGTGCAACGGCATCACGCTGCTGGGCAAGCTGCTGCTGCTGCCAGGCACCTCTCATGGACCCCAAACTGACTCAGGTGACCCACTGCCCCACTGCTGCTCCACTACCTCCTCCCTCTGCCTCAACCTCTAGCTGCCCACTGCTGCCACGCTTCCTGCTTTCCTCCAGCTCCCTTCCACTGAGCAGTGTTCTACTGCCGGTGGGGCTTTTCGGCACCCAGCATTGGTGGCGTCAAGGCGGTCATCGGCCACTACCATCGTTGCGTGACAATGGCCCAGTGTACCTGCTGCCACTCACACATCTTAAAGCCAGTGTGTGGGTGATGAATGTGTGACAAATACGGAGTGACTCATGCTTACAAGCCAGCAGGCTTGCATGGGCAGGCTTGGGTGAGCTTGCGTAGGCTTGACATGGACATGCCTTGCCTACAGGCCTTAGCATGCACCACACCACCCATTGCTGGCTCCATGTTGAGGAATGCTTGCATCTCACGCTGCTGCTGTTGCTGGGACTAGAGCCAGGAGTGGGCTCACAATGCCAAGGGATGGGCTCAGGCCGCCAAGTTCTGCCTGGTGCCTCTGCCTGCAGGCGACAAGGCCAGTGCTGAAATGGCCAGCCTGCGTGCCTATGCCTTCCGAGCCCTGCGCTTCCTCTTCTCCATGGAGAGGAACCGCAAGGTGACACAGCACACGTCCACACTGGCCACCTCACCCCACCCCACCCGCCTACCTGCCTGCCTGCCCATCTGCCTGCCTGCCTGCCCGCACACCGGCCGCACGCCTGCCTGCCCACCTTCTCACCTTCTCACCAACCTGACCATCATGCCCACTCCAGCTATAGCCTTTGCTCTCTAGCTCATCACCTCGCAAGCTGGGTGAGCCCACCCACCTGCCACCAGCCTGCCCACTGGCCAGAGAGCACACCTGCATGTCTGCCCACCTCTCCCCTCAGCATCCGCCCACCAACCGCCAACCAGCCGCCTGCCTGCCCACCCACCTGCCACCAGCCTGCCCACTCAGGTCTGCTGCACCCGAGTCGACCTTGGGTGATTTGAATGAACCAGGTGGTGCTTTATTTTCATGTGAGTTTCCCCATTTCATTTGTTTTTCTTTGTCTTCATTGTTTAGTTTTTGTGTTAAGTTTTCTTTGTTCATTGCGTAGCGAGTGGTCCTGCCACCAGCACTGGCCCAATACTGCTCCTGTGTGGGTGCCCAGGTGTTCAAGCGCCTGTTCCCGCCAGACCTGTTCGCCGCCTTCATAGACCTTGGGCACTACAACGCATCACTGGGGGCCTACTCCAGCCTGGTCATGAGGTTAGGAGGTGGGCACCTGTGTGGGGGTCAAGGGGAGGCACGAGGTGGGCAGGGGTAAAGGGGAGGCATGGGGTGGGTCAGGGGGAGCAGGGCTCCGAGGGTGAGGGGGTGAGGGGCAGTGCAGTGTACTCACCATTGCAGGGTTGGCTTGGGTGTTGCTAAGCACTGTGCTGGCAGTCAACTTGTTTGCCGGCACTCTCCAGTGCCTGGCTGCTGTGGCACCACTGCTGCTGGCTGCTGCCCATTGTTGCTGCTGCTGCCCACTGCTGCCGCTGCTGCGGATAGCTGCTGCTGTTGCTGCAGACAGCTGCTGCTAACTGCGAGTTCTGCTCGCTGCTGCTGCCGCTGCTGCTGCCGCTGCACCTGTCCCCAGACTTGAGTGACAAGCAGCGCTCGGCCCTGGCTGCGGCCTTAGACGATGTCAGTGCGGACCGGGAGGGCGCTGAGGTGGTGCGCACGGTCAGGGGCGGGCAATATGCCCTGATAGAGATGCTGGGCAAGGGCGGCTATGGGGCGGTGTGGAAGGCCCGCAGGTGAGCAGAGGTGATGGGGGATGGGTAGCTGGGTGGAGGGCAGGGGATGGGTAGCTGGGTGGAGGGCAGGGGGTAGGCGGCTGGGTGGAGGGCAGGGGATGGGTAGCTGGGTGGAGGGCAGGGGGTAGCTGGATACTGGCCTACCAGTGCGGCAGATAGCAGGCAGGCAGGGCGCTGTAGGGCAGAGGCGGAACAGCTGAGGAACAAGTCGTCAGGCTTAGGGTGGAGGGCGACAGGGTGGAGGGCAGATAGAGAGAGGGCAGCCAGGTGCTGGACAGCTGGGCAGCTTAGCCTTGGGTGCACGGGTGCAAATATCTGTCCTTGTTTCTTCCTTTCACCTGTTCTCGCACCTTTTCCCATCCACCCTTCCCCGTGGCCCTGATCCTTGATCGTGTGTCTCGGTGCTGGCCGAACCCTGCTGGCTGCACCTAGCTCTCACAACCGTAGATTTGCTTCCATGGCATGGGCGCAATTTCAAGGCAGCGGGCACACTTTAGCCACCAAGCTGGTGTCGTGCAGGTCTCGTGGCGAGCAGCTGGTGGCACTGAAGGAGATTCCGTTGTCAGACGTCGCTGTTTTCGGCGCCACGGATGCGGAACGCCTCGCGGGCTTGGGTCGCATGGGCAAGGAGGTCGAGATCTTGTCAAGCTTGAGCCATCCTCACATCGTGCAGGTCAGAGCAGGGCGGCATCGCAGCCCCAGTTCCATGCTCGACGCTGCCAGTGCCCTGACAAAGCCGCTCGCATAGCGCATATGGGTGACAAGAGCAAGGTCACTCACATGCATGCAGCCTGCAGCCTCTGGTATGGAGGCAGGGCCTTCAGCACCGAGACAGAAGCCAGCATTATGCCACCCACAGCTTTGTAGCATGGGAAGGCTGTGTAGGCCCATCGCTGTACCATTGTTGGCCCTCTCCCTCACCCTCACCCTCACCCTCACCCTCACCCTCACCCTCACCCTCACCCTCACCCTCACCCTCACCCTCACCCTCACCCTCACCCTCACCCTCACCCTCACCCTCACCCTCACCCTCACCCTCACCCTCACCCTCACCCTCACCCTCACCCTCACCCTCACCCTCACCCTCACCCTCACCCTCACCCTCACCCTCACCCTCACCCTCACCCTCACCCTCACCCTCACCCTCACCCTCACCCTCACCCTCACCCTCACCCTCACCCTCACCCTCACCCTCACCCTCACCCTCACCCTCACCCTCACCCTCACCCTCACCCTCACCCTCACCCTCACCCTCACCCTCACCCTCACCCTCACCCTCACCCTCACCCTCACCCTCACCCTCACCCTCACCCTCACCCTCACCCTCACCCTCACCCTCACCCTCACCCTCACCCTCACCCTCACCCTCACCCTCACCCTCACCCTCACCCTCACCCTCACAGTACTACGAGTCATTTGTGGACGGGCCCTACCTCTACATCTCCATGGAGCTAGTGGAGGTGAGGCGAGGCTCCTCTGCTTCCCTGCCACCAACTGCCACTGATTGCGGTGGCAGGGGCGTTAAGGTAGACAAAATGCTGGTGGAAAGGTCACGGGATTTTGAACATGGATTATCTTCTTAATCATGCATCATTGACGAGATGGAGAATTGATAAATTACCCCATTCCAAAGCCAGCGCAGCCACTGAGGCATTGCGCCACTAGGCTCATACCTACTAACACCTGCTGAGCTCCTACTTGTACCCAGGAGGCGATGTCACTCACTCTCGCACTCCCAAAGGCCACCTTGCCCCAGCATGGACGCAGCACACCAGCCACTGGCTCAGCTCCAAGTGTGTCTAACCAGGAGTGCCCAGGGCTTGTCAGGTGCCTAACCAGGAGTGCCCAGGGCTTGTCAGGTGCCTAACCAGGAGTGCCCAGGGCTTGTCAGGTGCCTAATCAGGAGTGCCCAGGGCTTGTCAGGTGCCTAATCAGGAGTGCCCAGGGCTTGTCAGGTGCCTAATCAGGAGTGCCCAGGGCTTGTCAGGTGCCTAATCAGGAGTGCCCAGGGCTTGTCAGGTGCCTAATCAGGAGTGCCCAGGGCTTGTCAGGTGCCTAACCAGGAGTGCCTAGGGCTTGTCAGGTGCCTAACCAGGAGTGCCCAGGACTTGTCAGGTGCCTAACCAGGAGTGCCCAGGACTTGTCAGGTGCCTAACCAGGAGTGCCTAGGGCTTGTCAGGTGCCTAAACTGGCCCTCCTGCAGGGCGTGTCGCTGCTGGACCACCTGACCAGCCTGGCAGAGAAAGGTCGCCGCATGCCTGAGCAGGACATCTGGCAGGTTTGTGTCCCTGATAGGCAAGCTTGATGCAAAGGACAGAAGCAGCTCACCAATGCCGAGGGAAAGGGAGTAGGGGTGAAGGAAATAGGCAAGGGGTGAGTGAGAGGGGGAGAGGAAGGTCATATCTTGATGCAGGGGGGAGCTGAAGTTTACGGTGCCAGGGTGTCTGCGCTATGATTGGCGGAAGGGTCGCAGGGGGCGCAGGGGGGCTCTGGGAGCGTGTGCCACTCATGAGGTGTAATTTCTTGCCCCCTCCCTGGTGCTGTGTGCAGGTGCTGATTGCGGTGTGCCTGGCCCTGCACTACATCCACTGCGAGAAGCAGGTGGTGCACCGAGACCTTACGCCTGCCAACATCGTGCTAGGCCAGGTCTGTGGGGAGTGAGCGGAAGAGCAGGGTAAGAAAATGGGGAAGAAACACGAAAGTAGGAAAAGGGAGAAGGGAAGAGGGAGGGACAAGGAAAGAGGAAGAGGGTTGGGGAAAGGGGGAGAATATATGCAGGATAATAGCTGTTTCATGATAATGCCGCTACCTAAGTTAAAAGGAACAAAGAAAGAAAGAACTGACCTCCCTATTTCCGAGCGTGACTGGACATCCTTCTTGCTTCATTTTACTATTGATCACGTAAGCCTTGAGGCGTCGGCATGGCTTCAAACTTGCGACCTCTCAATTGTAGGGGTGGACCCTATTTCTACTGAGCCACTCATTGCACGATGGGTCGCTACAGCCATTTCAGCCCTGCTCCTGCTGCTGCTGCTGCTGCTGCTGTTTGCTGTGTGTCGGCCTGCCCAGGGTCCTGATGGTCTGCGCCACTCCAAGATTGCAGACTTTGGTCTGGCCAAGCGGTTGGGAGGGGCTGGGGCGCCCCCAGGCCTGCAGCACAGCGTTGTTGGAACCATGCCCTACACCTGCCCTGAAATTATTCAACAGGTAGTGGGGGATAGCGGTGAGAAGGGGCAGGGGCAGGGGCAGGGGCAGGGGCAGGGGCAGGGGCAGGGGCAGGGGCAGGGGCAGGGGCAGGGGCAGGGGCAGGGGCAGGGGCAGGGGCAGGGGATCCTTTTTGCAACCTACAAGCTGCCTATGACTAATGAGTAGATGTGTGACCTACCCTTTGACAGCATGCTTTGTTGCCTAAGCTGTCCCCTGCTGCCATGTTTGGTTCAGGAGCACTACAGTGAGAAGGCTGACGTGTGGAGCCTGGGCTGTGTGCTGTACCACTGCATGATGCTGCACCCACCCTTTGACGGCACCAACCCTCTGTCAGTGGCTTCAAAGATTGTGGAGGGCTCGTATGAACAGGTGGGCTGGGAGAAGGAGGCCAGGAGGTGGGTGGTTGCCACGCTGCACCTGCTGCTCCTGCACTAGCGATGCCATTACACCAACACCTGGAGGGGGGGGGAGAGGGAGGAAGGGAGGAGGGGAGGAGGGGAGGAGGGGAGGAGGGGAGGAGGGGGGGAGGGGAGGAGGGGAGGAGGGGAGGAGGGGAGGAGGGGAGGAGGGGAGGAGGGGAGGAGGGGAGGAGGGGAGGAGGGGAGGAGGGGAGGAGGGGAGGAGGGGAGGAGGGGAGGAGGGGAGGAGGGGAGGAGGGGAGGAGGGGAGGAGGGGAGGAGGGGAGGAGGGGGGGAGGGGAGGAGGGGAGGAGGGGAGGAGGGGAG
>JASKMD010000024.1:441079-536079 GCA_030144725.1 Haematococcus lacustris | reverse complement strand
GGCGGTCGTGGTAAGACAAATAGAGGTGCGATACAGGCCTCCGCAGCTTCCTGTTGTTGTGCCATGGCGTCAGGGGCAGTCATGCATGATTTTTGTAAGTAGCAAGTAGTGCACATGCACATCACATAGCGTCACACATGTATCCTCTTATGCTTTCTTTTTACCTGCTTGCTTACCAGGGTCTTCGATTGTGAGGATGAGCCTGGCATGCAGGTGACGATTTTAATTTGTTGCGAGGCATTGACTGGACATTCGTAGATTACTTGTCAATCAGTCGGTTGCTTGGGGCATGAATTGGTGCAAATCCGCGCATCGTCATCTTTGGGGTGGTTCTCTTTGTTCAATTGCTTCCAAGTTTTTTACTCCCAACAGCCCCTCATGCTACACCAAAACAAAGCACGAGTTGACATCAAACACAGGCTGCGAGCTCGTTGTTGTAAAGGCTACTGCTAGAGGGCCAAATGCCACTTTAGCTCAGCCATTCTGGTGTGTGTGCTTGTAGCTAGAGCTCCCCTAGTAGCTCTAACCCACACACATCCCCTTTGCGAGGTTGCAATGTTTTGTTTTTGTTGAGATTGGCATCAATTGCTTCCAGTGCATGAGTGAACACGCAAAAATAACATCCTTGTGTTGTCCTCCTTGGTCCCTTCCTACCGCTGAGGCAGTGTACGATGGTGGCGTCCACGCTGCATCAGAATGGACGTCTCGTACTGGCCTCCGCAGGCGGCAGCAGCTCTGCTGTCCGACGCGTGAAGCCTTTCACCAGCTACCCTCGCACAGCCCGGCAGCCTACAGTAGCAACCAGGGCAGCTGCTGTGGAGACAGAGGAGTTCAGCTTCAGCTTCAGCGACGCCAAAAAGTCGAATGAGTACTCCCCTGCCGATGTCCAGTCTGCCCTAGATTACTTCAGCGGCGAGGCCGCCACTGCTCCAAGCTACAACGAAGACTTTGTGACCAACGAGCTGGGCGTGGAGGATGCCAGTTTTTTTGACGATGTAGATAACAACGAGGCCTATCAAGCCGATGAGTACACAGCAGCAGGCATTCCTGATGGCAACACCTGTGGTGCGCTCCTTCACAAAGAATGACCGGCACTCTCAAGGCCTTTGCTCACATCGCGTTCCTTGTGTGGATCGCTGTTGTGCACGGACGCCCCCTTGTCTGCAGCTGCTGGAGAGCCTGTTAGTGGAGAAGGGGTACTACCCGGTGCAGCCAGGCATGCACACCCTGGCCCTTGGAGCCCCCATGGGTGGCCCCCTGGGGCCTGGGTCTGGGCCAGGGGTGGCTGCAGCGGGCAGCAGCCCTGAGGGGGAGCAGCTGCGTGACCAGCTGCCTCCCACACGCTTTGATGGCCAGGCGCAGGTGTAGGTGACAGGCCCAGGAACACCCAGTGCTGCTCTGGTTCATCTGAGCTCGCCCAGGCTCTGCAGGCTATGCCATGCCTGCACCAGTCTGTGTGCTAACAAAGTGACCAAGGTGGGAGAGTGAGAGGAGTGAGAGGGAGGGGGTAAGGGAGGATTGGGCAGCAGGCGAGGGGAAACTGCACATGGCGACGGCAGGTGTGGGGGTGGTGCAACCTGGCGGCGGTCGTGGTAAGACAAATAGAGGTGCGATACAGGCCTCCGCAGCTTCCTGTTGTTGTGCCATGGCGTCAGGGGCAGTCATGCATGATTTTTGTAAGTAGCAAGTAGTGCACATGCACATCACATAGCGTCACACATGTATCCTCTTATGCTTTCTTTTTACCTGCTTGCTTACCAGGGTCTTCGATTGTGAGGATGAGCCTGGCATGCAGGTGACGATTTTAATTTGTTGCGAGGCATTGACTGGACATTCGTAGATTACTTGTCAATCAGTCGGTTGCTTGGGGCATGAATTGGTGCAAATCCGCGCATCGTCATCTTTGGGGTGGTTCTCTTTGTTCAATTGCTTCCAAGTTTTTTACTCCCAACAGCCCCTCATGCTACACCAAAACAAAGCACGAGTTGACATCAAACACAGGCTGCGAGCTCGTTGTTGTAAAGGCTACTGCTAGAGGGCCAAATGCCACTTTAGCTCAGCCATTCTGGTGTGTGTGCTTGTAGCTAGAGCTCCCCTAGTAGCTCTAACCCACACACATCCCCTTTGCGAGGTTGCAATGTTTTGTTTTTGTTGAGATTGGCATCAATTGCTTCCAGTGCATGAGTGAACACGCAAAAATAACATCCTTGTGTTGTCCTCCTTGGTCCCTTCCTACCGCTGAGGCAGTGTACGATGGTGGCGTCCACGCTGCATCAGAATGGACGTCTCGTACTGGCCTCCGCAGGCGGCAGCAGCTCTGCTGTCCGACGCGTGAAGCCTTTCACCAGCTACCCCCGCACAGCCCGGCAGCCTACAGTAGCAACCAGGGCAGCTGCTGTGGAGACAGAGGAGTTCAGCTTCAGCTTCAGCGACGCCAAAAAGTCGAATGAGTACTCCCCTGCCGATGTCCAGTCTGCCCTAGATTACTTCAGCGGCGAGGCCGCCACTGCTCCAAGCTACAACGAAGACTTTGTGACCAACGAGCTGGGCGTGGAGGATGCCAGTTTTTTTGACGATGTAGATAACAACGAGGCCTATCAAGCCGATGAGTACACAGCAGCAGGCATTCCTGAGGCTGCGCCAAAGAAAAAAGGCGGACGCAGACGCGACCAGGTCAGTTTTACGCGATGTCATTGGCGGTGGCTGGCATAGCATTGGTCTGGCCGGCTTGTTGCAAGTCAGGGCCATGCCACATCAGCCGTGGCCACAAATATTGGGCCACTTGCCTGCCTGCAAAACCCCAATGCGCCGTGCTAATGGCAATTGCACAACTACCTTCTCTCTATTGAACTTGAGCGCCTGCCGCGCTTCCCCCCTGGGCAGGGTGGAGCGGATGAGGGCGACGAGGTGGAGCAGGCCGAGGCCCTGCAGAAGGTCAGGGACTTAGAGGATCGCATGGTGATGGAGGCCGCGATGGAGGAGGAATATGGCAAAGACAGGACTGATATTGAAGCGCCAATGGACAGCAAGTCCGGGGTGTGGGACTGGCTGCTGGACCCCAGCGCTGATGATGATGGTCAAGACTTGACGGATGTCCGGCAGGTAGGGTCTGCTCGCTAAGCCTTTGCCCCGCCCTTCGTCAAATGCCACATCCCTATCTCCACCTGCAGGTTAGCTCAAAGCAGTCGACAGCCATACTGGTCAGCGATGCACAGCTGGCGAACGACCTGGCCAGCATTACCCCAGAGTCGTTCCCTGAGGCAGGCGACATTACCGTGTACACGGAGCTGTTCTCCGTGGGTGACGATGTGACAGACGAGACTCTAAAGATTGTGACTGACGTCGAGGACGACTTGGATGACATGCCCACAGACAGCACCATCACTGATGAGGAGCTTGCTCGCTTGGATGCCATCTTGGACATCGAAGTAAGTCCTGCCTGAAGTGTGTGTGTCTGTTTTGTCCGTTAAGCCCCTGGCCTCCTTCTGTGTCAGGAGTTTAAGGCAATTATACCCCAGCCACCAGATTGTACCCTCTCATGTAGCTGCTGGACCAGCAGCATCTGCTGTCTTCTGTTGCCTCCTTAGATCCCCCCACTGGAGATTGAGGAGATGGAGGAGCTGCCAGAAGTCCCAGTGCTTGAGGATGAGCCAGAGCTGAACCCCGACTCAGTGAATGACTACATCGCACAGTTGCGCAGCACTTTGGACGCAGAGGAGGACATGCCGGAGGATGAGGTGCGACCAAACAGCAGCAGCAGCACAAGGTCAGCCTTGGCTAGCCGACACAATGCACACTGGATGACGTGGTACATCCATCACTTTGTCAGCAGCAGCCCGAAGGCGCAGAGGGAGTGCAGGTATTGGGCAGGGAGTCATAGCCTGGCGGGAATTGTGCAGAAAACAGTGGAGCCATGGTGCTCTTTATGCAAGGCTGTGTAATGCTGGCCATGCAGTCAGTTGGGGCTTACTTAGCCCCTGGGTTGCTGTCCTAGGGTGGGAGTTGTGAAGGCACGGTGGGAATTGAGGCAGAGTGTGCAGGTTGCGAGCAGAGTTGACAAGCTGGTCACGGTCAGGAATGTGCCACCCCATCAATGAAGTGATACAACGCTTGTTTGTTGGGCTCATGTCCACAAGCTGAGTTTCTCTGCTGCGTATCTGCTGAGTCTCAGGTGTCAGTGCCTGCTATTAGTGCTGTACTCTACACCAGGATTCTGCAGAAGGCGCAGGAGCTGCTGGCAACCCCTAGTATTAGACTTGGGCAACGGGTGTGGTTTGTGACCCCAGCATGGTGGTAGTGTGGTCCCAGCGGTTTTTGGCAGGTCCCCAGTTGATGGCATTGGCCTCGGGTGTGGTGTAGCCAGCCTTGCGGTGTCGATGCTGGTAGCCCTGCTCTGGGCAACAACCTGGGCCACAGCAGGGTTGTCCCACAGCGGAGGTGCTGGAGCTGGTTGCAGTGCCCCTGGAGGTGGTCTTAACCATGGTGGTGGCTGTGAGGGCTGCAGGTGCGGGCCCTGTTTGGCGACACGCCCCTGGTGGAGGAGCGGCCGGATGAGGTGGTGCTGAGCCAGGAGGAGCTGGATGAGGTCCTCAATGCACCTGAGCCGCCCCTGGAGGCCCTGCAGCAGCAGCTGGATCAGGTGGGGGGTGCTGGCAGGCCCCACCCCCCAGCCCACCCTTAGTCCTACCCAGTGCCCTGCCTTGCCCTGCACTCCTCACTCCTCAGCTCACCCCCTCACAGAGTCCAGCCAGCACCCCTCCCAAAGCTCACCCTCCCAAAGGGAGTACGGCACAGAAGGGATGTAGGCACAGAAGGGGATGACGGAGGTTTAGTGGCACGTGTTGGGTGCCACACAGGCGGTGATGGGTGGGCAGCTGTGTTGCAGAGCTGCTGCTCACCTGGTGTGGGGGCTCTGACGCCAGGTGACCCTGGCAGACCCTGCGGAGGGCGAAGATGAGGACGAGGATGAGGATGAGGACAAGGAGGACGACGAGGTGGCGCAAGAGATGCGTGAGCTCAACGCCTTTGGCCCCATGCTGGAGCTGCCCTGGCCTACAGAGGTGATGCTGCAGGCCTGCAGGTCACACTCACAGCGATGCACCCAGGCAACACGTCTCACCCACTCACTCACTGCCTTGTGTCTGCTTGCAACTAACCCTTGACCACACCCATAACTGGTGCCCACCACTTTCTTGCCCTGCCACCCCGGCCATGATGAAACAGCTTAGGACAGGGAAATATGTGTGCCCCCTGTTTCGTTGGCCTAAGCTTTAGATGCCTTGGCTTGCACTCTGTACTGCACATGTGCATGCTCACCATGCCAAGCCGAGCCATTTGTTTACCCCATCTTGTGACGCCCCCAAGCCTTCTGGCTCCCCCCTGGACCCTCACTCTTCCCCCCCTTCTGACCACCTTATGCTGCAACTGCAGACTCAACTGGATGAGGCCGACGCCATCATCGCATCCGCTGAGGACTTCATTGCAGCGGAGGAGGGCCGCAACCAGGAGCTGGCTGCAGCTGTGGAGCGCGGTGAGCTGAGCCCGGACGCCCTGGCGCAGGAGCTGGAGGACGCGCCTGACACCATGGCGGAGCTGCTGCAGGAGGCAACAGAGCAGGTAGGCGGTGCCTGACTAGGCTGCTGGGGCTGGAGGCAGGGCTGGGAGGAAGCCAGGGTGGGCAAGGAGGGGCGGAAGGTGTGAAGCAAGGGCCATGGAGCTGGAGGTTGTGAGATGGGTTCTTACAGCAGGTGTTGTAATAACAGGTGTTCTTATATCAGGTAGGCTGTGCGCTCACATCAGCTAGGTGTTGTGCGGTTTGAAACAGTATGCTGCTCTGTGTTTGAGCCTCCTGCAGCTGTTGCCCTCGGCATGTTCAGGCAGAGGAGGAGGAGGGGCTGCCTGATCAGGCTGTTGACGACGACAGCGACGGCCAGAAGTGGACTGAGCGCATCATTGAGCTCAGACGCGTGACCAAGGTGCTGGCCAGGCAGCTGTCCCCATCTCTCCCATGGTCTGGTGCAGGCACCCACGGGCAGCTAGGATGGCAAGGGGCTGTGATGGGGTCATTGCTGGGCGACAGCTCAGGTGCAGCTACCCTGGCCTGTGGGCCCTTGTGAGGCAGATATACACCTGATGTCCTGATGTCAAAAGCAGTGTCAGCTTAGCCTACTGGCCCCAGCATCTCAAACTCAACCTGCGTGGTTATGGTAGGAATATATGATGTGACTGTGGGTGGCTATATGGAGAGTGAGATTGAAACAGGCCCAGCAGGAGCCTAAACTGCTTGCCAGGTGTGGTGAAGGTGGGCGGTTGTTATGTCCAGGGTGGTATCCAGATTGACACCAGGCTACACACAGTGTCTACAGCCAGTTTGCTGTGGCTGTGGCCCCACACCGTGTGCCCCCTTCCCTCCTGGCCCACAGGTCGTCAAGGGTGGCAAGATCATGGGCTTCCGCTGTGTGGCCGTGATTGGCAACCAGAACGGCCTGGTGGGCGTGGGCTGCATGTCAGGCCGGGAAGTGGCCACAGCTGTGAAGCGCACCCTGGTGGACGCACGGCGCAACGTGGTGCAGGTGCGGAGCTGCAAGGGCAGGGTAGGGCAGGGCAGGCTGTTGTTTGTCATACATGGTCGCTGTACCTTCTGCCTGCCTGTCTGCCTGCCTGCCACCTGCCTGCCAACCCTGCACGCATAGCAGGAGTAGCTGGATACAAGTGCTTGGCCCTGTCCTCTTGGACTCTTGCCAAGTGTGGTAGGGTGTGAACCGCCTGGTGTGAACTCCACCCTGCTGCAGGTGCCACTGGTGGGCGCTGGCACCATCCCCCACCGTGCAGGTGAGAGCCCAGGCTCTGCATGTCAGCAACAGCGGTGCAAAAGGGGAAAGGCCTGGGTGGGCACCTCACCAGCCTGCCTCCCTGCCTCCACTACAAGCCACCCCCCCTTGCCCTGCACCTGCTCATGTGTGGCCTTGTAAGGCAGGGACAGTGAACAGCCACGATTGTATTGCTGTGCACCGCCTGACCTTGCCTCTGCCCTGCTGGCTCTGGCCTGCCTGCCTTGACAGAGGCCAAGTTCCATGCAGCCCGCTGTGTGATTGTGCCAGCCTCTGACGGCACTGGCTGCATTGCCGGCGGCTCCATTCGCTCTGTGCTGGAGCTGGCAGGTGAGGGGGGGCTAGAAGGGTAGGGGGTTGAAAAAGCTATGTTTAAAGGATTTTGAAGGAGCTGGCAGGCGAGGGGGGCTAGGATAAGGTGTGCTGGCTGAAAGTGTGTATGAAGAGGCATGTAGGAAGGGTGAGCCAGGCAGGGGTTGTGTGATGGTTACTATATAAGTGATGGTCGAGCTTGTGATTTGGTCTGTGTAGTGGCTTGGTTTCGTGAGTTGGCTATGCTTTGCTTGACGGACGCTGCTGCACTGCCTGCTGCAGGTGTGCGCAATGTGCTGGGCAAGCGCATTGGCAGCCGCTCTGCTCTGAACTCAGCCCGTGCTACAGTCAAGGCGCTGCAGTCCCTGCAAACCCTGGGCGAGGTCAGCCAGGCACGTGGCGTGCCTGTCCAGCGGCTGCTGCTGCCCGCTATGAACTAGAGCATAGCTGCTGCTTCCCTTGTTTGTTCGGGGCAGAGCCTGGCAACCTTGCTACGACGAAGTTACACGTGACATTGAATCACGTTTTGCGGTTTTCTTTGAACCCCAGCCGAGCACGGCAAGCTTGTGGTCGCTGTGAGGTTGCGAAACGGCGTTAAGCAAGGGCTGTGTGCATTGACGTGCCTACGTAGCAAATATTTATTAGGCAATAGCGGCCGCGAAGTCTCACTGGGTCCGACGCAGCTACTTTCTAGGATTAATTCGTTAGATCAGGCAAGGCGGCAGACTTGCAGGCACATACGCTGGTATGCCTCTAGGTAGACTTTGGTATAGCTCGCCTCCCCGCGCCGCGGCCACCAGCACCTCACTATCGGCACCGACACTTGCCGCATCATGCAGTTAACACCTACGTCAACGTTCACTGATGGTTGCTGGCAAAGCCTCAAGACGTTGTCTTAGTCAACCGCTAGATGTCAGAGTCCAGTGGGCGTAGCATCTGAACCTGACATATAGATGCAAAGCTAGGTGCACATAGGAAGCTAGGTGCACATAGGAATGGTCCAGGCGCTCAAAACGCACAATCATCTTCGTGTGGTCAGGCATGGCTGCGCCACTGATGATGATGATGGCGGCACCACTGCAGACCTTTGGAGCAGTCGTTGCTTGACATACCCAACACACCCAACACTGGCATACCCACCTCGTCACTCTTGCGTCTTGTCCAGGCAAAGGTCAGTGGCTCAGCGTAGCCCCTGGGAAAGCTGCCTCATTGCACAGCCGCCACCAGCTGTGTGGTGGGTTGGCCTAAGTGGGTGCTGGACAGGCGCTTGATAAGGAAGACGCAGCGGTCAGGGGGGCGGCCCTGCAGCAGCGGAGGACAATGCAAGGTGGTCATGAGCAGCCAAGGAGCCTGCCAAAGGTGGTCCCTCCAGACTCGGCCCTGACCCTGGCCCTGGCCCTGGCCCTGGCCCTGGCCCTGGCCCTGGCCCTGGCCCTGGCCCTGGCCCTGGCCCTGGCCCTGGCCCTGGCCCTGGCCCTGGCCCTGACCCTGGCCCTGGCCCTGGCCCTGGCCCTGGCCCTGGCCCTGGCCCTGGCCCTGGCCCTGGCCCTGGCCCTGACCCTGGCACTGGCACTGGCACTGGCCCTTAGCCCTGCCTTTCTACCGCCAAGCCAGGCCCCCTATACCTGAAGCCAGGGCATCCACACGGGCTCCTTGGCAGGGGTCAGGCGGTACCCCAGGCTGCGGTACAGTCCCATGGCCGCCGTGTTGCGTGGGTTGCAATGCAGCCCTGCATCGCAACACACACTCACTCCCCGCACTTCCATCCTTACCTACGGCTCAACCTAATTGTGAAAAGCAATATGAGCGTAAGAGACGAGATGGGAGATGCTTCTCTGGTAGGGGTCTGGTAAACCACCAACAGCCCGGCAGCCTCCAGTTGCCACCACAGGCCATGGCATGGCCCAGTCTGTTGCAGCACATGGGGCAATCCGCGGTAAAGCGTTTTATTGTTCCAGGCCCACCCACCTACAGCCCGGCATCCCCAGCCCTGCGCCTGCTGCTCGGCTGCTGCCATGAGGGCTTGAGCTACCCCCCTGCGCCGCGCTGCTGGCAGCACTGCCACGTTGCTGACATAGGCGATGCCTGCAAGGTCAGAGTCATGGGCAGGGGCGGGGTTGGAAAGAAAACCAAAGGGTGCGGCAGAGCCCAGGTGCTATGCTATGAAGGAGGTCATTGAGGCTAGTTGATGCCAAAAGGCTTTAAGGCAAGATTGAGTCGCCAAGGCAGCAGCAGGGCAGGGCAAGGCAGCAGCAGGGCAGGGCAGGGCAGGGCAGTGGGTCCCAAGGGGTGCATGCGGCAGGCTGTGAGGGGCCATGCCTCGCTAGGGGGTGGAGGGTGGACGATGACAACTCAGGACGACCTGCCCCACCTGCTCTTGGGTACCAGCCCCACGCGCCGTCCCGCACCAGGTCCAGGCTCCGGGGCGGCACCAGGTCGCCAATGCTGTCCAGGCTGGCGGCTCCAACTGCCCCAACCGCCTCGGCACATAGCCCCAGGCCCAGGCGCACTGCAGGCTGTAGCATGTGGCCGGCCAGGTGCAGCAGAGGGGGCGGCAGAGCCAGCGGGGGGGGTAGGCAGGCCTGGACTGGACTGCGTCCTGCTGCCACCTCCTCATGGGTCAGCTGGCTGCTGGGGGGGCCCTGCTGCCCGCTGCCTGCTGAGTGCAGCAGCAGAGACCCCCCACGCGCCTCAGGGCTAGCAGGCAGGGGGGGCTGGGCTGTGTCAGCAGGAGTAAACCCGCTGGGAGGTGGTTGAACTGGTTGAGGTGGTTGAGGTGGTTGCAGGGGCTGCTGATGGGCAAGCTGTGCAAGGGGGGCCTGTGGGGAGGTAGGCAGCAGCTGCCTGGTGAGCACTACTGTCACTCCCGTACCCTGCTGCCCCGGCTGCCCATCAACACCTCTCCAGCTCCGACCACTGTGCCGCTGGCTTCCTGTGCTGGCTGTCCCCTCCTCTGCCCTGCTGCCCCCTGACAGCCCCCCTCCTGCTCCCCCTTCCCCTCCCGCTCCTCCTCCTCCTCCTCCTCCTCCTCCTCCTGCTGCTGCTGCTGCTGCTGCTGCTGCAGGTAGTACAGCAGCAGCAGCAGCAGCAGCCGCATCAGCAGCAGCTTGACTGGCAGTTGCTGGCAGTGGGGGCAGGGGCGGTTGCCCCAGCAGCCTGCGCACGCTGTGCACCCAGGGCAGCCAGTCGGCCAGCACAGCCAGGGCGTCATCCAGGTGGGAGTCCAGGGCGGGGGGTGCCACAGGCTGGATGAGGGGGCCAAAACCCAGAGGCGGCAGACTGCCCAGGGTGGGGCCACCTGGGGTCTGGGGGGTGGGGGCCCAAGCTGTGATAGCAGCTCCCCCCTTCAGACCCTGCTGCTGCTGCGGTGCGGGGTCAGGCTGAGGTGGGGGGTGGAGGGCGCAGGGCAGTGGCGGGCTGGCACTGGTGGCCAGCTGTGGGGGGAGGGGCAGAGGTGGGTTGCTACCCACAGGGGGGAGGGGAGGGGGAGGGGGCAGGGCCGCCAGCAGCTGTCTGACCCACGGGTGGCTTGCAAAGCCCTCCACGCTGCTGGTGGCGGCGGCTGCTAGCTGGACCTGAGCCTGGTGGGCCAGGGGGTCGTCCCCCCTCAGGCCTTGCCCTTCATAGGCCAGCAGCAGCACGCACCTGCACACACCGCCACTGCATTGCCTCACTTCCTTGTGCCTGCACAGCCAGCACCTTAGCAGCAGCAGAAGTACTGGCAGCAGCTGCACAGCCATGGCTACATGCAGCACCCTCAATCCAGAGCTGGGAACTATGTTTGGAGGGGCTGGGGAGTGTCCTCAGCACTGTGCCCACCTGCCCTTGCTGCGCTGCGCGATGCTGTCCGTCAGCTGCAGTGCGGTGATGCGATCCAGCCGGGCGTACAGGCGCTGCAAGGTGTCGAGGGGCTGTGGGGCTTCGCCCCGTGCCAGTGCCCTCTGTGCCGCAGGCTCCTCGTAGAACACGCGGCAGTGCACATCCGCAGCGGGGAAGTAGTCGCAGGGGGTGCCAAGCGCAATGTGCAGCAAGCTGGGGCTTGAAGCAATGGAGTTGAGGCGATGCGCACGCAAGGGGGCGGGCGCGGGAGCAGGTCTCACGCCCGCGGCACGCATCGCCTCGGAGCTCTATGTGTAGCTGTTCATGGCGAGATAAAGGATTCACACTTTTTGTGTTAAATACAGGAGGTTTTGAGGGGGTCTAGGTTCGGCGTTAGTGCTTTGCAGGTAGAGTAGGATTGATTTTAAGGGGTCAGTATCCTACACCGTATATGTTGTGTAGACCGTACAGAGTTCGGAACTGTTGGAACTGTTGGAACTGTCCAGCAGAACAGTGGGAACTTGCACGCCTCCGCTCTCAGGCCAACAAAACTCATTCAACAAGGAACAACATGTCGGCCTGTGGGTAATTTCACTCAGCTACTACACACACGTTGTAGCATCCTCAGTCGCACCCTTGATGACTACCAACCCCACACCGGTGGCACTCTTTCCTGGGGCTAATCCCCCTTGACCACTGGGCACCTCATCAAAACTAACAGCTGAATGCTTTGTAAGGCTCACAGCCTGCTCAAACTACTAGGGCCTATGCATTGTTGCGGGCCCGGCTATCAATACCTCGGCGGTACTCTGCAGCCCGGTGCAGCCTCTGCCTAACCTTGGGCAGCCGGTCATTGACCCGCTTGTAGCCCTGCTGGTACTCCTTGCCAATGGGGGGCAGGGCCTCCCTGTCCTTCCAGCTGCACAGCTCCAGGGGGCGCTGCATGCTCTCCCCAATGCGCTGGAAGTTGAAGCATGCGTTGGTGTCCCGGTCCAGACACCTGCCCCATGAGGGAGCATGGGGTCGTTGGACTGGGCAAGGTGGGTCCTGGGCAGGGGGCTGGTCCTGGGCTGGTGGAGGGGGTGGTGGGGCCTGGGCAGGGGGAGGGGCAGGGGGGGCCTGGGCAGGGGGAGGGGCAGGTGGGGGGTCCTGGACAGGGGCAGGGGGGTTGGGCGGCACCTGATGGCACCACTGCATGCCCCGCACATACTTAGCATGGCGCAGGCTCCAGGCTGGGCGCACCAGCCGCTGGTTGACTTAGTCTGCTGGCGGCACCCAGTCTTCGGGCCTAGGCTGGTCATCTGGCAGGTGCAGCTCACATGGCTGGCGGGCATGCACAGACGAGCTGACACGGCTGGTGCGGAACTCATCCACGATCACCAGCCTGTCAGGCCTGGGATCTGTGCTGGGCCTGCTGGGCTGCTCCACCACCTTGCGAAACCCATCCCGCACTGCCTTGGCTTTCCACCCACCCCCACTGAAGTTGCCCGCTCCCAGGAACACCGCCACTCCCCTCTCCTGGTGGTAGTGCTGGCGCGACACCCACTTCATGCCCTGCACCACCTGCAGGTCAGGTCAGGTCAGGCCAGGTCAGGTCAGGCCAGGTCAGGCCAGGCCAGGCCAGGTCAGGCCAGGCCAGGCCAGGCCAGGCCAGGTCAGGTCAGGCCAGGTCAGGTCAGGTCTGGTCAGGCCAGGTCAGGTCAGGTCAGGCCAGGTCCGGTCATACCTTTTTGCAGAAGCCCTCAATTACGCGCTCCTGGGCATGGTGCAGTGCCAGCCGCTGCCGGCGCCAACGTGGCTTGAGGTACTCCTCCCACAGCGCGTCCCAGGTGGCCTTGAGGGCCAGGATGTGGGCCTGTAGGCCGTCCAGGGTGGTGCCAGCTGGGGTGGCAGCTGCCAGCTGCTGCAGCTGTGGCTGGATGGCAATTGACCAACGAGCTGTGTCCTGCTTGGCTTTGGTAAGCCCACTGTCATGCTTCAAGTGCCCCTTGCTCAGCTCCCACTCCCACTGCCTCACCACCTGACCTGTGACTGGGTCCCGCTGTGCATGCCCAGCCTTGATGGCCTGGGTGACGCCCGGGTCCACCCCAACAACAATGTGGGTGGTGGGGTTGAAGTCGCTTGTTGCTGTGAGCTGACGCCCTATGAAGGGCAGATCCACTGGCTCCTTGACTACCTGGCTGCGCACGAAGTGCACACTGATGCTCACCCCATCCGTCTCTACCCTGCGCGCAAAGTCCCACCCGTTGTTCTGCAGCTGGCTATACTGTATGAACCGCTGCCACTGGGGTAGGCTGTCTGCCTCAACTTGGGGCCTTGTGAGGGTGGTCATGCCCAGGTCAGCCAGGACACCATGCAGCACCCTGTCATCAATGACAAAGTGCCGCGCCCGCACCCCCACCATGGGGAGCATGGTGAAGGGGCGCGGGCACGTGTCATGTTGTTGCCAGCCCTCTAGGCTGCAAACAATCCATAACGCACCCTCTTCTCTAGGGGCAGCCTGCCTGCCCCCCCCTTCCCAGCAGGCTACGATGCTTGGCTACCTCCGCCACCCACCTAGGCTGCCGCAGCACACTATTGACGGGCAGGCGCCACCTGTGCTCCCGGTCTGGCAGGCTGTAGTCAAGCCTGCCTAGCACCAGCTGGGAGAAATGTTTCTGAGCATTCCTGCTGAATCCCCCCTCAACCACCCCAATAGCTTTGCCCCACCACTTGATGAAGCGGCCTAGGTGCTGGTAGAACTCATTGATGCTGGTGCTGATTTTGGTGGCGTTGGCGTTGAGGGAGTTGCAATCCCCTGCCAGGCGCACCTCATCCAGCTGCTGGAGCATTGTCACCGGCCAAGCGCTGCTGGGCTGCTCAAACACAGCCACCTCGGCAGGTAGCAGCTTGATGCCGCTGTGGTGGGGACCACGCATCAGATGCTCAAGCACCCTGGCGGTGTTCAGCAGCTCCATGGCATCTTTGATCTGTGACAGCAGCTTGGGGTCCAAGATGTTGAGCTGCACTGGGGGGGGCAGCTGCGCTGGGGCGGCTGCAGAGCGGGGGGAGCTGCGTGTGGGAAGGCGGGGGTGAGTATAGGGAGGGCAAGCTGGGTCAGGCGGGGGAGGGGCGCTTGGGGCTGGACCTGCTGCTGGGAAGCCTGCAGTGGGCTGGCCTAGGAAGGATTGGAGCAGCATGGAGAGGCACAGGACAGCTGTTATGCAACACTGCTTGCTGCCCATGGTCATGCGCTTGTTGACCTCCGCCACAACTGCGTCTACTTGCGCTGGGCTGAGATCAGGCCGCGCTGCCTCCACGACGCCACGAATGGCAGCCTTGATGACCTGGCGCCGCTCTCCAACTACCTCTTGCTGCCCACTGCCACTGACACCTACATACATGGGACGGCATAGCACACGCAGGGAGTCGCAGTATCGCGTGGTGCACACTTCGGGTCGCTTCGTCGGGGGGGGGCCTCGTCAAGCTTTGCGGCTTTGCGGCTGCACTCTGTGCGGGGCGCTTGCGTTTCTTATTCCGCGACATTCGAGGGATTCAGGAACATTATCCAAGCGCAGTGGCCGTGCGGGGTGGTGCATCAGGTCGCCATCCAACCAGAGTGCTGGTACCCGGAATGAGGCGGAAGTAATATTACACATACCGTACTCTCTCTTTTGATTCGCGTCCGCGAATCGTTTTTTTGGCTTCGCGAAATCGCGAACGAGTAAACAATGTGATTTTTGACTGAATCGCGAAATGGTCAAACAATTGTTTGACCTGCGTGAATAGTGCTGCGATGGACCGCTTTGTGGTCCGTGGCATCAGTGCCAACGACGCAGCCTAAAAATTTGCAACGCCAGGTTGACCAGCACGATGAAATGCTCCATTGAAGGGCTCTCGATCGTGAAGATGTGGCTGCCGCGAAGCGTGGGCCGGGCAGACCTCGCAAGCTTTCTAGCATCGGGCTGCTGCTGCCCGAGACCCTGCCGCGTCGCCAAGCACGCCTCCTCCTGATTTGACGACAGCTACCAGCGAGCTGCCATGACTGAGATGGGCCGCTTGCCATGACTGAGATGGGCCGCACCGAGTCAGCTGCTGGGGTCTTGGCCTTGGCCAAAGCTGCGGCATGGGTGACTGCAAGGGCACGCAAGTATGAGTGTTCAGAGGAGGATGCAGAGATATGCCGGCACTGCAAACAGCCACAGGAGCACCACGACTTCATGGGGGAGGTTCAGTGCCCTAACTAGTGCAAAGTCAAGATTTGGTGACTTGCTGCACGGTGACACTACCCTATGGTGACATGTCCAAGAAATGCTAGAACCATGGAGGATTGACATGGTATGCAAGGTATGGCAGCCTAGAATATTTATAAGCACACCCACATCCTCAGAAATGCGTTTTGCAGCATTGTTTGCATCGGGAAGGAATAAACAATCTTTTTTTTGGGTCGGGAAAGAGTATTTAATTTTATTTTTCGGGGCCTCGCGAATCAAAAAAGATAGTACGGTATTACACATTTTACACCCTAGGGCTCAGGCTCAGGCTTCAATGACCTGAACACTTGCAATGCAACCAGCCACGCCAGCAGCTGTCTGACCCACGGGTGGCTTGCAAAGCCCTCCACGCTGCTGGTGGCGGCGGCTGCTAGCTGGACCTGAGCCTGGTGGGCCAGGGGGTCGTCCCCCCTCAGGCCTTGCCCTTCATAGGCCAGCAGCAGCACGCACCTGCACACACCGCCACTGCATTGCCTCACTTCCTTGTGCCTGCACAGCCAGCACCTTAGCAGCAGCAGAAGTACTGGCAGCAGCTGCACAGCCATGGCTACATGCAGCACCCTCAATCCAGAGCTGGGAACTATGTTTGGAGGGGCTGGGGAGTGTCCTCAGCACTGTGCCCACCTGCCCTTGCTGCGCTGCGCGATGCTGTCCGTCAGCTGCAGTGCGGTGATGCGATCCAGCCGGGCGTACAGGCGCTGCAAGGTGTCGAGGGGCTGTGGGGCTTCGCCCCGTGCCAGTGCCCTCTGTGCCGCAGGCTCCTCGTAGAACACGCGGCAGTGCACATCCGCAGCGGGGAAGTAGTCGCAGGGGGTGCCAAGCGCAATGTGCAGCAAGCTGGGGCTTGAAGCAATGGAGTTGAGGCGATGCGCACGCAAGGGGGCGGGCGCGGGAGCAGGTCTCACGCCCGCGGCACGCATCGCCTCGGAGCTCTATGTGTAGCTGTTCATGGCGAGATAAAGGATTCACACTTTTTGTGTTAAATACAGGAGGTTTTGAGGGGGTCTAGGTTCGGCGTTAGTGCTTTGCAGGTAGAGTAGGATTGATTTTAAGGGGTCAGTATCCTACACCGCATATGTTGTGTAGACCGTACAGAGTTCGGAACTGTTGGAAATATTGGAACTGTCCAGCAGAACAGTGAGAACTTGCACGCCTCCGCTCTCAGGCCAACAAAACTCATTCAACAAGGAACAACATGTCGGCCTGTGGGTAATCTCACTCAGCTACTACACACACGTTGTAGCATCCTCGGTCGCACCCTTGATGACTGCAGCCCCCACGTAGATGGCCCTTTCCCGGGACAGACCACTGGGCACCTCAATAGAGGAGCGACGCGCAAACAGCCTCCGCTCTCAGTTCATACAGCACCTTCTTCTTCTTCCACAGCCTTAGCCAAGACACAGCCTCTCTTACATATTGGTCTCCATAGAGGCCCCCACTAACCTCACAAAGTTTGGTGCAGACCCGCCCAAAGCATGGTGTATGCAGTTTGGTTTGGACTCCATGCAAAGCAAACTCCCATGCAACCAGCCACATGCAGGGCATGCGAGGACCAATGCCACCCGCTATTTGACTGATAGAAAAGCATTAAGACAGATGGACTAAGCCACCGCAGCATGCAGGCACCTCCCTGATGCGCCCTCCCAACTAGCAGCACGCTAGTTGTACCAATGACCCCAGACAGATGACAGCTTGTGAACAGATGACAGAGTGGTGCTGGCTGCTCGTCTGCCTGCCCTGGGAATCTGTGATCAGTGTTCAGCTCCACGCAGGGGCTGGCAGGTTGAAGGCTGCTGGCTATGCAATGTGCGGCTCTGCCCATTGCCACCAAGACCTGGCAACAAGATGGCGGATTGTGTGGTCAGTCGAAGGTGTGGTGTCATGGGCAGGGTGACAACGTGTATCCTATCATGCAGATCATGCAATCTACAACTGTACGTCCAGTGTGACCATGCAAGCCATAAAAATGCATGCAAAGGCGTTCATCGCGTGATGCATTGGCAATGTTGGCGATTACGCTGACGAAATGTACAACAGCCTGCCAGTCTAAACCCAGTGCCTGTGTAGCTGGCAAGGAGTATGCGGAGCTCTAGTTTAAGAATGAAGATAAGAACTGGCATGGCAGCCACACGACCTGGTAAGGTGGTGCCATGTGCCTCCATACCCTGGGCCTCCCTCACTCCCTCACCCCAGCCCCTGCCCGCTCACCTCCCGCTAAGCCCAGTACCCTCCTTCACAGCACACGCCGACAGCAGACGCAAGGCGTTTCCAGTGGCGCTGCTGTCCGCACTGCCTCTGCCTCTTACTATATTGAGAGCCCCTATCCTACCCCTAGCCTTACCCAAAGCCAACCCAGATGGTGCAGGTGCAAGGGTGAGCGCGGCCATTCCTGCCGGCTGCCCTGGTGTTGCACCGAGATGCTGCTGACCCTAGCCTCCTCCAGGACCCAGTCGTGACCAAGGTGGTGCATCGCCTGACCCACACAGTGGTCTCTTCCCACCAGTGCATCCACTGCTGCTGCCCCTCACTCATCGCTCTGATTGTTCTGTGCTTTGCCATGCTAATCATAGCATGCTGCAGCAGTCCCTCAGCCACGAGCTGAGGTGCCCTGGCGGCACATTGCCTCAACGCAGGGCAGCCACATAAATCCAGAGGCAGGAGCAGAAGGCGATGCCACTGCGCTCTACATGTGCCGCCATGCTGTACTTAACGCGCTCGTCAGCAATGCGGTGGATGCCGGTGTTCAACACAGCCTCCGTCACCGCATCTGCGGTGCGGGCATCAGGGGCAATCGCATGGAAGGCTGGTGATGATTGAAGCATTCCTAGCTGAAGCCTTACTGAAGCCTAGATTGAGCATCACTGTGACATCGCCAGTCCATCTGCCTGCCTGGCTGCCCACCAGTTATGTCTATATGCCTGCTGACAAACCATCCCGGTTTGCCCCTGACAACACCGCCCCTACATTCTGCTGCTGCTGACGAGCCATCCCGTATCGCCCCTCACATTCTGGAATGCCCCAAGCCAACCCCTACCCCAGATGGCACAGGTGCAAGGGATCTAGTGAAGATCAGGCAAGTGCTTGTGGCCCTAGTGGCGAGGGGTGCAGTGCCGCCGTCTGCTCACCTGCATAGCGGTCACTGAATGGCAGGGCCAGGATGTGGCCACACACCCAGTCGGCCCGTGACTCCTTCATCACCCGCTCGTTGTGCATGTCCTGCAACAAGCAGCAGGACATGCTCCAGCCATGAGGCCATGAGGGTGCCCCTGGAGACATGGAGCCTAGGCTTGGTTCCTGCTCTCCCTATCCCTTTCTCTTTAACCATGTGACATCATTCCTGACTCTGTGGTGGTTGCATGTAACCATGGGGTGCAGCAGTGAAGGTGCAGCAGTGAGGGTGCAGCAGTGAGGTTGCCTGTTGTTGTACGCTTCAGGGGCAGCATATATGAGCCAGGGGAGGGGCAGAGCTTTGCGTGTCAACCCACCTGCAGGCCCTTGATGACGCGGTGCCGGTCCCCTAGACCTGTGTCGGCAGCAGCGGGAGCGGCGCCCTCGGCCTGGGCTGCCAGAGCCAGACTGGAGGCTAGATTGGCGGCGGCGATTGACTCCATGGCCCCGGGCATGTCTTTCAACAGCGCGCGCAGCAGCCGGCTGACTTTGTTGTCGGGTTTGGTCAAGAAAGCGCCCAACGCGCGGGCCTCTGCATCACGCAAAGCACAAAAGACCGCTGAACGAGACTTTCCACACCGGGGCGCACAAACAAGCATCACAGCTTCAACTGGCAGCCACTGAGTTGCTTGGCCCCCGTAGCCATCGCGGTCAGAAGCAATGCTCACGCAGATCATCGACCTCATCACACTCTGCGAAGGCGGCGCTCACTCTGAAGGCAGTCGCGCACTGCCTCCTCCACTCGCGCCTCCAGCTGCTCGTAGAAACGGTCAGGCAACTCCCCGTATGCAGGCACATTTTGGATGGTGCCCATGACGCGAGGCGGGATCTGCAAGAGCAGCACAGCTTCCCGCTGTGACACCTGCCCGCCAAGGCAGGCACTGCCCCTTGTATGGGACCATGTCGACCATGAACGGATTCATGCCTCATGCTGCCACATCTAAGCTGGTTACACTCTCACCCTGGGTCCGAAGAAAGGGGTGAACATTCGAGGGTCTGCCAGCCTCCAGCTCATAGCCCAAGGGTGTGCATCAGCCTGCAGGTTCAGACATAGCACCAGGAGACCCTTCAGCAATGGGGTACCGAGCTGAGAAGGAGGAGAAGAGGGTGGCAAGGTGCTGCTGCTGGTGCTGCTGATGCTGCGGGTGTTGGGGCGGCGGCTGCCCCAATGCCTTACCTGCACGTTGGCCCAAATGTTGGAGTGGTCGTACACGCACCCTACTTCCCGCATGTCCCCTGTGCAGTCCAGCACGCTAACACAGCTGCCCATCAGCGGGTTCCACAGCCGCAGCTGACGCACATCCCAGTCGTAGGTGGCAGCCCCAGCCTGCAAGTGTGCAAGGACCCCAGGCCCATGGCACTCTGGCAGGCTGTAGCCGCATGCCTCCGCCACTGCTTGGCCACGCACTGGAAGCATGTGATGCATGCGATGCATTGTTTGTACTAATTGGAACACCACCCAGGCCCTGGCCTGCAATCCAAGGTGATGAGCAACTGCTGCTGCTGCACGGCTGACAACATGCATCCACAGCAGATCACATGGTTGCAAGAGTTGAGGTGTTGCTCTCCAATCAGACTATGTTCACACTGTGGTCACATCATCACTTCGCAACCTTCTGTCTGGCCTGCCTCCTCATGTAGCACTCAATGGATAGGGGGAGGGAGCACCAGTGGGTAGTGGGTGAGTGTGTGAAAGAGTGTGAAGAGTGTGAAGAGTGTGAGGCAAGGTGCTGTCCTATTCTGCGTGTGAGTGTGCAGGGGACCTCCAGGGGGTTGCCACATTAGGACCGGGTGCAGTCCACTTACCGTAGGATTCCTGGGGTCAGCATACGCTGCCTGGCCGGTGGTTAACACAAAGGCGCTCTTGCCACCCACAGTGGAGGCGCCCAGCACCACCAGTGCCTGCAGAGTCAGGAGGTGCTCAGACTGGCACATTGATTGTGACCCAGACATGGACAGGATGAAAAGGCAGGCCAGGCAGACGCACAGCAGGAGCAAGGCGTTTGGCTTACAGGCAGCCTGCTGCAAAAGGGACATTGCCCAACACCGACTCAAGCACAGTGCTCTGTCCACGCTTAATGCTCTGCCAGGGGCCATGCTCACACCTCTCCTTTACCGACCAACATGTCCCGGCATGTCTATGGTCCAAGGCGGCAGCCAGAACCCTCCTCACCTGCTGCCCGACCTCCAGGAACCAGCCGGCCAGCAGGTGGGCGTGCTCCTCAGCATCCCCCGCAGCCAGGGCCACGGCCTCCGCGCTGCTGCTCCACACATCCACACGCCGCTTCTGCAGCGCACTGTCCTCTAGGTAGGGCAGCAGCGCCACGGTGCGCGCTACCTGGAGCCAGGGCAGGTGCATGGGAGGGGCAAAGGGCAGGTGCATGGGAGGGGCAAAGGGCAGGTGCATGGGAAGGGCAATGGGCAGGTGCATGGGAGGGGCAACGGGCAGGCAGCTGATGGAACATGGAGGGATGAGGTCAGGGGGGCCAGGAAGGGTGCAAGGGACAAGCAAGTGATGGGACTAATGAAGGCATGAGGGTCAGACAAACCATCAGACTTCTAGGCAGATTTGGGCTCTTGCTCTTCTCCCGTTGATGCATTGCTCCGATCAAACAGCTGGGCTGTGCCGTCCTATCAGCTGATGTAACTAGCATCATTGCACGAAGTAGCTGCCCTTGGGAGCAGTTATAGCAGTTGAAGCCAAGGAAAAGAGAAGGAAGCGGATTGAACAACATATATCACTGATGAAATCACTGATGAAAACACGTGGAGGATAGCAGCATACAATAGAGGCCTAAGGGACACAGCTAGTGTACTTGTGCCCATCAAAACTGCTTGACAGCCTGCTTCACCCACCACCCACCACCTGCTGACCTTGAGCATGAAGAGCTCAGTGTTGCTGACGGCCACCGGCAGCGGTGTGGCTGGGGGCACTCCTGCCAGGACACTGAGCGTGGGGGGCAGCGGGGTGGCCGCGATGTAGCGTGTGATGAGCAAGCTGGTGCCCTCAGTGTCGACAGCCATGGCGCGCAGCACCCGGGTGCTGCACTGGGCCAGGCCCTGCAGCTCCGCCACCCAGCTGCAGCAGCAGGTACCAGGAGCAGGTAACAGCAGCCCCTGGTGGCAGTGAAGTACGTACTTTGTCACGTAGCAGACATGCAGTTATTGAAGCATCTATGAGGCATAGCAGCCTGCAAACCAGACTGACGGCATTGTGGTGCACTGCATACCTGCACAGCCTTGCAGAGTGGTGTCCAAACCCACACAGCCTTGCAGAGTGGGGAGCAGTGCACTTACGTCTTGGCATGCCGTGTAACGTCCTCCTGCTCGCCGCTGAGCCCCGTCTCTGGCTGGTCACAGGGAGGGGCCAGGGCAGGCCGGAAGGACAAGTACATGGTGATGCAGGGCGGCTGCTCGCTTTGCAGGGCATACCCTAACATCACGGGGGGCACCTGCAGGCAGGTTAAGGTGGCGAGGTGCAGGGACCCAGGTTAGGGTGAGATTAGGGTCGACCCTACAAAACCCCACAGCTCGCCTGTTTAGAAATCACATGATAGCAACAACATTGAAAAAGCAACATTGTGGAAGCACAGGTGGACATGCCAACAGGAACCCAGTGGCTGGTCTTTGCATTGTGCAACCACAATGACTTAAGTATGGGCTGCATGTTCAAGGTAGCGGAGGGGGTGCTCAGCAGTGCGGGGTGCAGTGCTGGGATGGCAGGGCCAGGGCCATGGCCAGGTCTGCGGTGGCAAGGCCAGGGCCAGGTTGCGGCTTCTGGCTGTTGAGGCTGAGAGCCCTCACCTCCAGCTTGAAGGTGCCGTCCAGCACCTGCATCTGGTAGATGGCTGACAGGGGCACACGCACACCACCCAAGAAGCGCCGCTCCCGCTCAGGATAGCGCACTGGGTCGGAGATTGCATCCTCCCTGCAAGGCAGCCACACAGCAGTGCATCGCTTAGATGACCACGTATTGCTTGCACACCTCTTGATTGATATATCTTTTTGCATGTGTGGCATGCAGTGACTGTGTAAGCTAGCCGTGCGACATGGGAGGCATGTGCGCATGGTGTAATGGTGTGATGGTTTTCTTTTTTGGTGTTGCCAGATTAGGCAACCTGAGTCACCTGTTGGTGCGCAGGACCCGCGGCTCTCCCACTCTGTCATGCACCACTTCATCAAACACGTTGATGGCCACCACGTCATTGTTTTCATACAAGGCGCTGGGGGAGGGCTCCTCATCACTGGTGAACACTGGGAGTAGCACCTGGCAGCAGCGGGGCAGGTGCAGCCACTCAGGCTGGTCAACAAACCCATAGCCGACCCACCGCCCCCGCCCTGAGCCCAGCAACCCTGCTGATGACTGGTTCTATGATCCCAGCTGCAAGAAACGATGGCATGGCAGAGTGAGACAAAATCCAGCTGTGTCACTTTGCAACCAAAATGGTGCTGATAGTGGTGCTGATAGTGCAAGGCTTTCAGTTGATCCTGGGTCAGCGGACCTGCATGGGGCCAGCATGGGGAGCACGTATCAGTAGATTCGCACCTGCTCGTTGAAGATGGGGTGACTGGAGCAGCACGTGAGGGTACGCCTGGAAGAGCCCCGGAAGCGCACCTCCACAAATGCGTGGGTGCTGCCATCACTGCCAGCCAATGGCACCGCGTCCTGGTCGGGCAAGCGGGCGTCTCGGGCCCGGCCTGCAGCATCCCATGCGTGCTTGCATGCTGCTGAGTGGAGGGAGCCACACCATTGTGTCATTAAAGCAGGGTCAGCGGCAGAGATAACAGCTTAAGCTGACCTCACCTCTCAGGCCACCTCTTTGTGGCGATGCAGCAGCTTGGTTGCGCCTGACAGGTAAGTTGGTAGCCCGTTGAATGGTGACCATGAGCTTAGTGTCTGGCGGTACGCTTGTTACCAGGGTTTTGATCTGTGACAGGGTACGGCAGTGCCAACAACTGTATGCAGGCTATAGCTTGCTTCACGAGACCAAGCACTTGCACGGGCAGCTACGCACCAGCTTCCGCTCTCGTTTCAGCGGGCGACGCGGTGCGAAGAGCTGTGTCAGCGTGACGAAGTCGACCTTGAACTGAGGGAGCGGCGTGTCGTTGATCACGTCTTCCGTCTTGTACCGGCGTCCTGCCTACCATCGCAAAGCGCATTTGACTCTCATCGCAGGCCTGCCATACAACTGCTCGCTGGGTTTGACCTTACCTGGATGCCGCCTGCTACACGGTTGGCGGCTGCCCGGATGCGCAGCGCGTACTCCTTCAACCGAGCCTCGCGCTCCTCAATGCCGCTGGTCAGCTCAGGCCCCACCTGCACACAGGCGCTAGGCAAGAAGGCTCAGGCAGGAGGCAAGATCAGCGACGGCAAGGGCGCAGTTGTATGCATCACACCTGCATGTGGGTAGCTCGTTCTTGCCGGGCCTGCAACGCGCGTGCCACCGCTGGTCCAGATCCTCCCGGAGCGCTCTCAACCAGCGTCTGCAACCAGGGTCATGTGCATGTCCTGCGTTGCTTGGCAAACGAGGTAGGATCAGCACAGCCATGATACTGCAAAATCTTAAAGTTAAGCTGAAAACATAGCATATGAGATAACAACAGGGCCCCTGTTATATATATGCTAGGCTTGCTACTGTGAGTAAACAGCAATAGGGAAACCCACCAGGGCATCCAGGTACATGTGCTCAAGCTCCTCGACGTCCTGACCTGACAGCACCGCAGGGATGCGCACCTGCCTCTGACCTGCACAGCAGACAGCCGCACTCAGTAGAGGCAGGGCCAAATGCAGGGTCTGACAATATCATGCAAGGTGCAGACTACAGTGCGTAGACAGGGCCAGGGACCAGGGTGGTGGCCTAGGCCTAAGGTTAGGGGCAGGCTGGTTCTCACCTTTGAGGACACTGCGCTCAGGGTCCCTGAAGGGGCCAGCCGCCCAACGGCGATTGAGGAAGGTGGAGCGCTTGCCCTGCAGGCACAACCAGCACCAAATAACATAGCTCTTGAGTCACCGCTTTAGACAGCCGTGACAACAGCCATTGTTCAGGGCCATGACTCAAATTAGGAGCAGTGCGTTGCAGGGCATGAACCCAAGCTAAACCCAAGCTGAACCCATGCTAAACCCACTGGCCAGGCTGCCATGGGGGGGAAGCGATTTGCATGGGTGCTGCACCGCTGAGCTGCAGCATCGAGAGTGGCAGGCTGGGTTTGCGAGGGGGTGGCAGGCCTGGGCTGACCTGGTTGCGGTCTTGAGGGATTGCAATGTCAGGGAAGTCATCCAGCCTGAACACATCACCCTGCAGCGGCACCACCAGCAAGAGTGGTGCACATCATTGGCACGAGAAGCACAGCCCTGAGCACTGTGGTGCAGGCTGTTGTGCGCAATCCCAGTGCTTGAAACTGACCCATTACAGACAAGGACACCAGCCTCCTAGCTCTGCCACAGCCCTGCCCTGTGCAGCGCTGAGCAACCCGCCCTGTACCTACGTCGTCCAGCTCTTCCTTACTCAGACCTGCTGCCGTCCTCCAATCATGTAAGGACTTCATAGACCTCAGCTGCACTGCTGCACTGCTGACTCTGCTGATGATGCAGGGGGTACTGGAAGCTGAGCAGAAGCTGTGGAACCTGCACCTCCCCTATCGCACTGTTTGCCCACTCTACAGCTCACCAGGCCGCCACTGGAGGCCTCATGGGCACGCATCAGCTCCAGCAAAGGTGCGTTGGCGGGGTCGTTGGGGTCGATGGTGTTCTGGCTGATCCATTTCAACACCTGCTGCCGGCTGGCCTGCAGCATGTATCACAGTGCCACAGGTTGAGGTATAGCCTGGCATGTGCACTGCTGTTGTGCATTCGTTTGGAACAGCAGCAGACTGCAAACTAGTAGCAGGTCGCCAGGAAGCTGGTATCATGATTCCTTGCACGGCTGAAAAGTGTGGTGCATGGCCGAAGAACATGGCTTCTGTGGGTGCCTGCTTGCCTTGCCACCAATGCGCTCCGCAGCCCTTCTTAGGAGGCGGTCGACCGTGATGATGGGCACGGGGGGCATGAGGCGCTGAGGGTTTTCCGCGTCATCACGCACATCCGCTAAGGGGTTTAGGAAGGTCACACCTGCACCCTGCGAACCAACAAAGCACACCCTGGCATTTGTGTGTGCAGCCACACCATGCATCACGTATGGCTGGTGAGAGAGTGACAGTGTGATATGTCCATCATCTCGACCCGTCAGCGCGACATCAGTCCTCAGACCACCCCAACACAGCAAATGGGCCTGACAGTAGCTCTGCCACAGGACGTCCAGCGTGATGACATCATCTTGCAAACAGCATGGTGGCAGCAGCAGGAGGTACGAAGAAACGTGCAGCTGTACAGCTGTTCACTAGACTTTGGGTGTGACCTAGACACCTAGACAGCTGCATGGTGGCCTGTAGACGGCACTGGTTGACTGACAACTCTGGCAGTAGACTCCATGTGAGTAAAGGTGCAGCTACAGCAACCCTGGCAACAGTCGCCGCATCGCAGGGGCATGGTGACAATGGTGATGATGACTTCACCCCGCTACCTGTGTGCAGGGTACTACCAAACAGGACAGATCGCATGTCACAGGGACATGGTAAAGATGGTGAAAGCGATGATAATGGCTTTACCCTGGCATCTGGACCTGCACACTAAGAAACAGACACACACCCCGCCTCCTAGACTGCGCCTAGGCACCTACATGCTCTGTCATGTGTGCGCTGGGGGCCGCCTGGCTGTTGACCCATCCACATCTGATGAACACCACGCCAGCAGGGTACACCAGGCCAGGGTCATGCAGGGGCCCACACACCTCCCTCCTGCAGAGCACTCAGCAGGGTGGTGAGGGGTGGCTTGGTACTGTTTAGCACAGTGTGGCCCTGGGGAGGGGTGGTCCCTTCAGCAGTTCACGCAAATGCGATGCTGCTGCTGCTGATGACGATGATGTAAGACGCACGTGTTCACTCACAGCATGGCCATCCCAGCTGAACGCCACCCAACCAATCCCGACATAACCCACAACCAAGGCCACCCAAATATGTTACCTCCTGCACCCCTACCAACAGCCCAGCATGTTCCCCCTCACACTGCAGGTGTGACACACAGGCAGCCAGCGCAACCCCCAGGGTGCCTGGCAGCTCCTCACCCAGGAGATCCCGGCGGGGACGGCTGGCCTGCGCCCTGCACCAAGGTCCTGTAGGGGGCTTGAGACGTGAACTGGTAGGCCATGGGGCGAGGGTCCACATGCGGGCTGCCCATCAGGCCTGGCACGCCAACGTACACGCTGGCCAGGGCGGTGTCGCGCACTGCGCCCCGTTCAAACAGCTGGACCATGATGGACTCGGGCCAACGCACTACCTGCACACTAAGGGATGGGAGGAGACAGGCAGAGCAGGCTCAGGCAGCAGCAGGGCCAAGAACTGAGCAGGGTCAGGGCAGCAGCAGGGTCAGGGCAGCAGTGAGAGCAATCAAGCTGCGGGGTCAGGGCAGCAGGCGGCTTGCCTGAAGATGTCCTTGAAGGTGGTGGTAAAGTCCTCGCCCAGGTGGACATCTTGGGAGCAGTCCACAAAGTGCCCGTTGAGGAATAGCTTCAAGTAGTACCTTTGCAGTAACAACAGCGGGTAAGGGAGACTGGAAGGCATGCAGGGCGGCGTGGGGGGTGGCACAGTCATACATCCACTCTACACCCGCCACACCCAACAATGATGATGGTGTGGTGGGCTTAAACCAAGGGCAGCAAGGCAGGCAAGGCAGGCTGCCTGGCTGTCACAAGCCCTCACCTTTGACAACACCGTCTGCGCTTTCACCTACCTACAGCACCCACCTGGACTTGGAAGCTACTGCAGAGCCCTTTGCAGCCAGGGCCCTGGGCCGCATTTGCAGCTCTGCCCCTGTCTGTTGCCAAGGCTGCTGGGTTGCTAGGGAGGCGGTGGCCGTGTAGGTGTAAGGTGGAAGGGACACATAAGCCGCTGCGTCAGGGGCAGGACCCTGGGCTTGCTGAGGCTGCACTGTTAGGATGGGGACAAGGCGAGGGAGGCGCACCACACCAACCTGCACAGCATAGCATAGCAGGGTGTCGGGACAGCACTGATGATCACTCAAGATCGCCATGCCAGCCATGCCCCCTGAGCACTGCAGCTGTACAACATTGCAGCAGTACCACCCACCCCAGACTCCACCTGTCACTGCCACCTCGTGACCCTCGTGACAGGCTCTGCGCACCCAGCTCCTCAGCCCACCTGGCCTGCCAGCACCCGCTGCTGTGCGTTCAGCAGGGCCTGGGCCTGGTCCTGGGGCGTGCGGGGGCCCAGGCAGCGTGGGGCCTTGCCCAAGGCCGCCAGCTGGTCCTCCAGTTGAAGGATGACAGGGTCGCGGGGGTCAGCTGACGGCCGCCCCTGCAGCAAACCCACCTCACCACAGTGGTGTTTTCAACCCATGCAAGCCAATGCAATACTGGAGGCATACCATGCATGGTAGGATGTGCCTGCAAGATGCTGGGAGCATGCTGGTGAGGGAAAGGCTTGCATGCATTTGTATGTACACGATGATTATCTTTAAGCAGGACCTTGGTGGCTATGACTATGGCTAGGCGGATTAGAGAAGGGCATGAGCGGGGTATGTCATGAGCAGGTAGAGCAGACTAAAGTTGGTCAAGGCGTAGCTGAGCAGGGCGGGGCAGGGCATGGCGGGGTACCTTCATGGTGGCCAGCCGGTTGCTCAGTTCCGCCACAAGGGCTTTATGCGATGCACACATCATCTCAAGTCGGCGTGGCCTGCAGGCAAACACCCGCCCTCACCACCTTGGTTAAGGTCTGTAAGCCACACGCTGGTCGCCACCACATCAGTGGGTTCCCCTAATGACCAGCAGCCTGCTGCACAGCTAGCCATTGGCTGCAGGGGACTGGAGCAGCACAGGGTGATCAGCTTACTTGAAGCCGGTCAGGGGCAGGTCTTCCATTGCTGGGGGAGGTGGGAAGGGATAGGGCGCAGGGGGCAGCCCAGCAATGGCCGCCTCCTCTGCCACCAGCAGCTGGGCGTCCAGGAGGTCTCTGGGCACACCGGCACCCTGCATGCAGCCATACATGCATACACTCTGGCTTGTGACCAGGGTCGGGGTCAGGGCCAGGGTCAGGGTGAGGGTCAGGCACCATCATACAGCAGAGGGACACAGGCAATGCCTTGATCATAGAGCTGTCCATCGTCAGTGTGCCCTCTTGCTGCCTCATTGTGCTGTTGCTGCTGCTGGTGGCCTGTAATGATGCTCGCCACCTCCACTCCATGAGCGTGGAGCCGAGATGCTGATCTCCTGTTGCTCCCCTCTGCATTGCTGAGGCTGCAGCTGCTGCACTGATGCTGTACATGAGTAAAGGTGACACCAGGAGTGCGGTGCTGCTACAACTAGCCGTCTTACACCAGCACCACCAGCGTGTGTAGCAGTATTGCAGGCGTGTGGGTGTTGACCACTGCTGTACACCCTGTTGAACTGCACCCACCATGGACCACTGCACCTCCTCTGGTGCCTGCTGCTGCACACTCAGCTCCAGGTTGGTGAGGCAGAAGCCTTGGCTGTGACGCTCCGCCACAATGGCTGCATACAGGCCCTGCATGCTGTCCACACAGCGGCGCATGAACACCTCCTCCTCCTCCTTCAGCTGCCGCGTCTCAACCACCTGCAGCCAAGCAGCAGGTGCAGCAGCTGGCCTTCAGCAACAGGCTAAACACCATTTAGCAACAGGCTGCAGCAACATGCTGGACAGGCTGGACCTGCAGCAACAGGCTGGACACTAGTCTGGTGCTTGAACTGGCTGGCTGAAAGTGGCTGGCTTGTAGGTCCTCAAGGCTGAGGCTGCTCCAGCACTTGTTATAGCAGCTGTTGGATCTGTCTGGGTGTCTTTGGGATGGAGGGCATGGTCTCCAGGCTCAGGATACGGTGTGAAGCAGGTAAGATAAGCTCTTTGCTGCATGGTTGCTGCACCACTCTAAACCTGTGGTACACACACCTGCTAGACCTGACTGTACCCAAGCCTGAAAGAAAGGGTTAACCCTAACACTAACCTTAACCCCTTGCTACCCTCTAGTTACTCGAGTGAGAGTGTTTCAACTGTCTGAGATAGGCTTGCTAGGTGGCTTGCCAGCTGCTGCAGGGCTTGGCGCACCTCCTTTTCGACCTTGGACGTGTGCTGCAGTGCTGCCCTCAGTGCAGGGCTCAGGCCATCACTTTGGGGTTCAGCTGCTGCCTGAGCAGCAGCAGCAGAGATGCCTGCCGCCCCGCCCTGTGCTGCGATGGCGGCAGCAGCCACAGGCCCCATGGCCTCTGCGGCTGCAGCCTCCTCTGACAGCTGGAAGAGATGGTCCCGAGCAGCCAGCAATGATTCCTACGCACACAAGGCAGGGAGGCAGGGAGACGTGGGACGAGGAGGGTGGACAGGACAAAGGGGCTTCACAAAAGCTTCACAAGAGGGTGTGGGGTATGTGGGCACAGGGTGTGGGGTATGACTGCCAGGTCAGCTTCAGATGGCAGCTCTAACTCCATGGCTGCGATACCAGGCACACTAGGTGCATGGGATGACACAATTGAGATGGAAACGAGATGCAGGTGCGTAAAACAGAGAAACAGGGCAGTAGCGTCTTGCCAGCCAGCCAGCCAGCTTTGCACCAGCGGTCCGCTTCACCTCAAGAGCAGCCAGCTTGTTGGCGTAGAAGGTGGCCAGCCCAACACTTTCCCGCCGCTTGAATTCCTTGAACATTGCCAGAAGGCGGGCAGCCTGGCAGCAGCAAAACACAAGCCGTCACACAGTCCAGCCACTTGTCCACAGCTACCCCCTCAGCATCGGCCTAAGCTCTGGCCCGCCCCTGCACTCACCAGCACATCCTCCCTGGACATGGAGGGGTGCACCTGGAACTCTAGGCGGCTCAGCTCAATGTCAAGGCGGTACAGGTGCTCAGCCTGAGAGGCAGCCACACCTTCACCATTAGCCACAGCCATTGAACATATCTGTATAACTGAATGGATTGAATGTATGCAGGTGGTATATATCCTGTAAACGTATATGTGAAGGAATATTACCCTGGTATCCACTGCTCCATCCCTGTTGGCCTGACAACCCTACCTTCCACTACCCATAAGGGAGTACATGGGGAGTCATTCTCTATTCATGCATACACTGCAACAAGGGCATGGTCTATCTTGCAGTACGCTGGGCCAAGCTGGGGAGGATGTCAATGGCAGTGATGTGGCAATGCTGTGAGGTGGCCTTACGGATTATGGCTCTAATGATGTGCCACAACACGGCTAGTATATAGTGTGCCATGCATCATCAACGGTGATCAAGGTGAGGACAATGACGGTGACATGGAGAGGGCCTGCCGCTTGAGAGCTGGCTTACCTCAGCCGCAGCACCGCTGACCTCCACCACCGGCCGCCTCACAAAAGTACGGGTGGCATCCCTGTCCTGGTCATACCGCCTGGCTGGGCGCTCCTTCTCAGTCTGAGGCACCACATGGAAGCACATGGTGAGGGGAGGCACATTCAGCCAGTGTCACAAACTGTCACACAGCTTTCTGTTGTGCGGTGGGGCGTGTAGTTGTGTTTGTGCGGCCAGGTCCTGGCCAGACAGGTGAAAGCTTCATTGCCGCAAGGGAGCAGAAGACATAGCCATGGAGAGGTTGCAGGTTCAAATCCTAATCACTCTACTCTTACTGCTTTGTTGCATGCTGCTTCCTTCTTTAGGGATCTTCAGCGGCACTTGCAGGCTGTGTCTGCCTACCTTTGTAGGGTCAGGCTCATATCTCAGCAGCCCAGTGTCATCCAGCCAATCTGTGAGCTGCACAGCTTGGCCTGTTGCCACTGCAGGCAGCGCTGCCTGGTTCCCCACCACAGAGGCACTAGCTGCCTCTGGGGTCAGGGGCAGGCCATCCAGCCCCAGCATGGGCATCGTCCCTGTTGTGGACATCTGCTGCAGGGCAGCCTGCACTGCCTGGAGCAGGGCGTGGCTAGGGTGGCTGGGTTCCTGTGCTCCCAGCTGCAAGCACACAGGAGGGCCAGGAGGGCAACATCAACGTCAGGCACCTGCAGCTCTGTAAGACTCAAGGCCGCATGGCCACAAGGGTTGTCTGTTTGCCAGGACGGAGATGCAGGGCTGGGAGGGGCTGGGTGCTGCTAAGGCTGCTGAGCCTGTGCTGCTGCCCCCTTCCACGCCGAAATGGCTTATTGGTGACATGGGGGGTCAATCCAAAAGAGTAGAGGGGGTGTGTGCTGAGAGGGGGTGGTGTAGATAGGCAGGGTGGCGATGCCAGGCACCCATTCATATAAGACTCCACAGCTCCTTTGCGTTGCGGCATGCTGCATGCTGTTGCGAGGATGGCCATGCTATGGCATGGCTGCGCCACAGGGGCCATGGGGCTGTGTGAGATTGTGACTCACCTGTGTCAGGCCTGTCTGGTGGTACATGAGGGCCTGCCAGGCCTGGCCAGGGTCCTGCATCAGCTGAGGCGCAGCCACCACAGTGGACTGCTGCAGCGCAGCTTGCTGCCAGGGAGTTGAGGCAGGGGGTGCGCCCAGCACTCCTATAGCCCCAGGCTGGGGTGGGTGAGGCTGGGGATGGGGTGGCTGGGTGGCTGGTGGGTGGGAGGCTGTGCTGTGGGCAAGCCCCTCCTCAGGCTCTTCTGCCAGGCTGGGGAGGGCTCCTGCACAGCATGCTGGAGACAGCTGGCCACACAGTATAGTGCTGCTGCAATGCCGCTGCTAGTGAACATGGTTTGGTGTTACTGTCCGTGGATGTCACCCAACAAGACAAAAGCTGTTAGGCTCAAAGAGCATAGTAGAAAGCCCCAGGACTGGCGGGTCTTCCTGGTGGGGAGTCACGCACCTATTGTCAGCTGCTGGGTAGCAGCCTGCTGTTGCTGTCGGGTGCGGTGCATGTGGGTCCTCCCTGCCGCTGTCCGTGACTCAGCCATGCTTTTTGACATCTCCCGCAGCATGCCCTTGTCCAGCCGCACAGCCTGCAGCCATACTCCACGTCAGCCTAGGAGACCTGCAGCCTGGCAGCTGCCCGGTGTGAAGTGCAGCGCAGTGTGCCTGCCTCACCCTTATGACCCGTTGCTCCATCTTGACAAGGGATTGCATCCCCAGCAGTGCTTGCCGTTCAGTGTACAAGCCGTAGTCTTCCTGAGGGTGCCAGGAGGGTGCCACAGTGTGAAGTCTGGAGAGACCTGAGCCTCTGGATTGCCTGCTGGGGAATCTTACCGCTTTGTGGCGTTGTGCATCAAGCATGGCCTGGCGCTGAGGTGTGGGCCTGGGCATACCCAGCATAGTCTTGTCGAACTGCATGGCGAGGGCCTGGTCCAGGGACACATTTGGTGGCTGGACCTGGAGCACAAGCAGAGCACAGGCTGTTATGGGCCATCCCTAGGTATTCCCTTTGCCTTTGCCTCATGGTAACATGGTCGTGTGGCTTGCCTGGCAACTGCGCATGTAGCTGAGTGAAGGTAGCCCATCTTCATCTCCCAGACCTATCGCTGACTCAGGTTCTTCGGTGTCTTCCTGCTGTGCATCCATTCTCTCACCACCTGCTTGGGGACTCCCACGGCGTCCTGTAGAGAGGCTTGTTCAGTGAGAAAGGGAAGGATAAGTACAACTGTTGCTCGCTGCTGGGACCTACCCAGGAGGAACAGCAACCGGCCCCACAACCCGGGGGCTTGCCCATGTGCGGCTTGTGAAGGCGCAATTGCTGCCTGCTGGGCTTCTGTATCGTTTGGCTGCTCTGATGTTGGACCCGTGCCAGCTGGCGGGGGGTAAAGAACCGTAGGCGCGTAACTAGGCGCACTCGATTGCCCTTGAGGGCTTGCGGTGACTGTCAGGCCCTGTGTAGCGTACTCTAACTGAGCCTGGCTGGTCTGCGGGTCCGCGCTCTGGGATGACCATGGCTGTGGAAGCTGCATGCCGGCGTACGGGCTACTGGAGCAGGACCATAGCAGGGATGCGTAGAACACGACAGGTGATAAGCTGGACAGAGGGAAAGCGCGTTGACCCGCGGTTCTGCGTTGACCACTACGGAGTATCGGCCATAAAAATGTACAACAACTCAGTGCACGTATACGAGGGTGGTGTGGCCACGGAAGAGATATATTGCAGCTTCATGACGTGCTGACTAGTTTGCAAAATCCCATACTTCACAGCACATATGACAACGTCGTCAGGATCATTGCTATAGCTCACTAGGCGCTGTTACATGGGTAGGGGGCGATCCATGCTCCCCTGCTAGAGTTTGTTTGTTTTGCATGCTAATACTCAGTCAGTATGGCTTAGTTAATACTCAGTCAGTATGGCTTCAGCGATACGAATGCGAACTAATTAAACCGATAATTCCTAGTATTTGTGATGGCTTCACGTTGCTGTTTTCTATGGCTAAGAAAAAAAGACGAACCGTGCCTAGACTAGTGCCGGAGGACCTAGGCAGTGACATTGAGGACCGCGACGAGGCACTACAGCCGGACCTCACCGAGGCGGAGCGAAATAGAAAGTTTCCGGAGAGGCCCGCGCTGCCCGCGATAGGGACAACACATACCACGGCAGGAAGTGTAAGCTAGCCCACCTCATCGACAGTAGGGTAGAGCTCTTGCTAGTAGTAGCCTGGAGGCACACACACCAGAAGGATGAGCTGGAGTGGGCATTAGGCACACCGTCAGTAGCCTTTACAATAATGATCTCGCAGCCTGTGTTTGATTACGGTGTTGCATGAGGGCTGTAGGGATTAAAGAGTATTAGCAAGTTTCCAGCTTCCATATCGCTACAAACTCAACCATCAGAAGTCCAGGGCTCCACTAACAGGCCTGCTTCTATAATGCGGCTCGCACGGATGGGCGCACTCTTGTGCGATGGCTTCAGCAAGTCCTTGATCAGTTTAGAGCACACGCCTTCTAGGCTAATCATTGCGCTCCCTGCTTTTGGTGCAACGGAGCTGCCGGCCACCTCTGGCAGGCTCTTCCCGAGTTCCTATGCAGCATATAGCGCAGCCGCAGAACCGCAGCGGGTGAGTGCGAGTAATGCTCGCTGCGGCCCACAAATGCATTGCCTCATTAGTCCGCATCAACTCATGCAGGTCCCTCCAGAGCAGCCTCCAGAACAGGGAGGGGAGAGCAGCAGCGGCAGCAGCAGCAGTGACAGCAGCGCAGGAGGAAGTGGTAGTGGGGCAGGGGCCAGCGCAGAGGATGTGAAGCAGCGTGTCTACTCATCATTTCAGTCTGGCTTTCACAGTTTTAAGTCCGGAGCGGCAGGCGTGGATGGCAAGGGTCTTATGAATGAGTGGTCTCAAGAAATTAAGGAAGTATTTGGTGCAGGCACACGCATCCAGTCAGTGACGCGCAAGTATACAGGGCCGGTAGCTGACCCAAGCAGCTTCAGTGGTGAGGCGGCACTGGTGCTCGTCAAGCAGCAGCAAACAGCCTGGCAGCGCCTGCAAGACCAGGTGGGTGCACCTGCCAGACCTATGCCTGTGCATGAGCCTTAGGTTTGACCCTGGTCTCAGAGGTCGGAGGTTGAAGACCCGCGTTGGGCATGGCAGCGTGTGGTAGGCCATGGCAGGAGGTATCCACCTCAGGATTGCATATGCCAGGGTTCAGCAATGGCAGTTGCTGTTGTTGTTTATACACACACACTGCCAAGCCGCCTGCTTGGCCAGTGCGCTGCGCTGCGACTGGTTGACAGGTCAGTCTAGTCTCTCAGTGTGGCCGTTGCGGTGCATGGTGCAGATCCTGTCCTTTCCCCTGTTTTCCAAGATGCAAGGGCTTCGTGTGGAGGACACGGCGGCATACAAGCGCGGCCAGGAGCTGGTGGCAGACCTGAAAGAAAAGTATGAAAACAGTGACCACCCCATAGTGCACAAGGTGTGAGCTGGGTGTGACGTCCATGATCCCATGCAGTCGCCTCAGACAGTGTTGCCAGACCTGTGCAGTGTGTCAGGGGCCAGCAGGGCTGTGGTGAGGTTGGCTGTGAGTCCTGCTTGGTAGCTGGTCAGAAGCTGGTCAGATCCAGGCACATGGTGTCTATTATGACAGGGCATGCTAGGGGGCTGACAGAGTATGCGGAAGCTGCATGTGAGGAGCCTGGCTGGTGTTAGCTGTATAGCCTAACCATGAATATTGTTGCTGTATGGCCTGTCGCAAGCACTCTTAGACTCAACATGTCACACCAGTGGCAGCTTGCTTGGTGCTGATGCTTGCTTAATGATTATTGCTGTTGAGCCTTGTTGCCCGCCTGCTTAGTCTGCCTGCTCTATGGCTAATGCCCTGTTAGCAGCCTGGCTGCTCTGCCTGCTCCATCGCTGCACTGATCGCTTGCTTGCCTGCCTGCCTGCCCTCGTGCATCAGGTAGAGGAGGTAAAGGAGCGCCTCATGTCGGGCAGTGAGAGCAGCCGTGCCATGAAGGAGATTCGAGCCCGTGACCCCACCTTCGACATGAACTCATTTGTCCGTGCCATCAAGGTCAGTATGAAGCAACAGGAATCGGTGGTCAACCAAAGGAAGCCATGTGGGGCATGTATGGTACACACGCTAAACCCTTCTCATGTTTGAGACACATGCTCACCCACCCCTTTCCTAGTACTTGCCTCTTCGTAGTGCTCCTAGGATTGGACATTACTTTGTAATGCTTGCATGTGCATGCACGATTGCATTGCGACAGCTGGACGCCCCAATTGTGACACAAGCCTTCCTTAAGCATGACCTGGGGGTGCTGGACCTGCACTGTGGCCCCGAGCTATTGGAGCGCTTTAGGGGGATCTTCACACACTTTACCTCCCAGGCAAGTGCTCGTGATGCCAGCTGCACTGCCGCATTCATCAGCATGTCGACCAGCAGCAGCCGTACCCACCACCACCATCAGCGCTAGCATTGCCGTCAATGGTTTTAACACAACATCTTCATACCTGGTCCCCAACATCCCCATCCTGCCACAGAATGTTGTTTGGTCAACAATCTGGAATGTGCCTAGGTCAATGCAGTGCCGTCCATACCCCTCCCTGCCTAGCCAGTCGCAAAGCTTTCACAACTGATGAGTAATGTAGGCAACCATGTTGTGGCACATTCGGGCTAGGGCTGTTTAACTATTGAGCATGACTGCAAGCTGTGGTGGCTCATGCTAGTTCTTTGTGCGCTGACTGCGCAGGGCCAGTTTGATGACCCCACCATCCTGTTTGTGGGTGATGTGGAGGTGGTGGAGGTGCGGCAGATGGATGACGACCCCTTCATCATCACCCAGTTCCATTGCCAGCAACTGAAGTGCACCCGCGACAAGTTTGGCAATGTCACAGACGGCAGTACCAACTCCATTCAACGCGTGTACTACTTCTGGGGGCTGCAGCAGGTGCGGGGCTACATGGCCACATGGGTGTGGAGGGCAGGTGGGCGGGTGCACAAAGCAAGGGGGTGGCAGGATCCTTCAGTCAGCAACTTCTGCACACTTGCAAGGTCATAGTATTCCCGATAGCACGTTGTTGTCTGTTGACTGCAGGAGAAGGTCGGGGTGGTGACGGCAGACGGGCAGCTGCTGCCTCCAAGATGGGTCATCCGGGATATGATGTGGCAGAGCATGCTTGCCCTGGTGTAGCGGCAAGGAACTAGTGCCGGCTCGTCACAGGTGCTAGATAGCAGTTGGGGTGCGTGTACGGACTGCATCTGGTGTAGGATGGTGTTGGCAAAGGATGGTGTTGGCGATGGGTGCGAATGGCAGAGTTGTGTGGCCATGACGTGACGGGGCAAAGATCCATATGGTCAGGAGAGAGGAGAGGGAGTGACAAAGGGAGGAGCGTTTAGGCATTGCAGGATGGAGAAGGGTAACCATCGTGATGTCAAATTAGGATGCTCAAGCTGCATCACGGGCCGGGCACATATCGAAATGTATAGTTCTAGTCGCAGCTTCGTATTGGATCTCCTGCCGCTTGACCATAGTTTTACAGTGCCATCCTATTGATGCTCGTTTAGAACATACATGCAACATGTGAAAAACTCGTATTATTCCAGTTCCAACCGACCGTAGGTAAGGAAAAGCGTAATCCAAGAATTCGTTGACCGTGCCGTTTCAACGGCGCTAGTAAGCATGTCTTAAAGCCGCGATGAGAAAGCGGTAACAATTGCGTCCAATTAAGCGCTAACCGCGCCATGGTTCTGGGGATCATCCACCTGACCTACGAGGACTTCGTTCTCCACTTGCCGAATGGTCAACAGCAGTGGCGTAGCATTCTTGAAAAAGCCGGGCAGCAAGAAGACCCTGGCTGGGTAAAGCAAATGTGCCCCTTCAACGATGCCACAATCTACAGGTGGGCAATTGCCGCACTGCTCGCTACATCAACGTTGCAAGTCGTTGCATGCGATATATACGTTGCAAGTCGTTGCATGCGATATTGCTTGCATCGCACTGCTGAGGCAATCACTGTGCACTGCGGCATACAATAACTGTGCCCATTGTGTACAGCATCGTTGGGGCTACATGTGAGGTGCTCGGCCAGGGGGCTGAGGAGATTGGGCGCAGTTTTGGGCGCCATTTCATTGATGCAGTAACAAGACTGGTATGTGGTCTTGTACTCTGGCTTGTCTGCCTCGCCTCCCCTGATTAGTTTGCTTGACATTGCTCACACAGGGGTATGGCAAGTTCCTGCGCAGCCTCTCTAGCTCCATAATTGGCTTCATTACCACTCTCAACAACCTGCACATGCACCTCAGCGCTGGAGCACCAGCATTTGTGATGCCGGAGTTTCGAACTGACAAGGTGCCGTCACCTATGCATCACAACAATCAGCCAGGGTGCAGCCATGTTAGTACTGTGTGAAACTAGGAGCAGTGGGCCAACCAGTAGCACAGCGCAGCCCAGCTCCTGCTGAGGCTTTCGATTGCGTCCAGGTCGAGGCTGACTCATTGGAGCTCCACTATCGCAGTAAGCGAGCAGGTCTTGCATCCTGGGTGGAGGGCATCATTCAGGTCAGCCCCGCCTATGGGCCTGGGGGTGGCTGGGCTCCCAGGACAAGCAGGCATGTTCTCAACCGCATACGGCACTCCTCACATGCAGCCAGTGATAACCAGCCATGCATTCTGCCACACTGTTACCACCACTTCACCCATGCCAGTTATGTCCGTGTACCGTGTGTCTATATGTCCATGTACTCTGACAGCACCTCCCTAAGCAGCTAGTGGTTTATCTACGTGGACTATAAGACTTTTCCAAGCAACTTAGAGTTTTCACAGCTCATTTTTAAGTGATGAATGGAGTGATGAGCAGCGCCCCATCTGCTAACGGGCAGTCACTTGTACACTGACAGGGCCTTGCCATTGACTACTACGACAACATGCCGCTGAAGATGCAGCTTTTGAGGGGGCGAGATGATGGCAGCTGCGACCATGAGGTGTGGCAAGGCTTACATGCCACAGCTGGGCTTACACATGCAAACAAGCAAATTGTTTGCAACGTGACACTTGCAGGTCTGGAAAGTGACCTTTCCTGCCCAATCAGGCTTTGTGAAGCAGCGTCAGGAGGTAGCTGCAGCTTCAGCTACAGCCAGCTACAGCATGAACGCCAGCCTGTTCTACCGCCTAAACCCCTTCCACTTCATCATTGATGCAGACGGCCGTCTAGTCCAAGTCAGTGCACAGGACTTGCATATGCTGTACATATGACATATCACCCACTGCTGTCTCCCTGTAGTTTGTGCCATCGCGTGTCACGTGCCTTTCAGAGTTGCTGCCCTTCTTACGTCTATGAAATGCTTATACAACAGCTGTTGGTGTGCGGGGGGTCTGTCTGCTGCAGGTCGGCCACGTCTTAGGCCGTGTGCAACCCAAGGCTGTTGTAGGCGCCTTGGCGTCTGATGTGTTCTCTGTGCTGATGCCTTACACTGGCTTCTCCTTCAAGGAGCTGTCAGACTGCCAGGGGTTCAGCACTGTCCTGCGCACCACTGGTGTGCACAGTCTGGAGCTAAAGGGGCAGTTTGTGCGCACCAGTATGCCCATGGCCCCAGCACAGCAGCAGCTATGCCGCAGCACAACGTCCTCGACTGCTCCTGCCACCCAAAGTAACACAGGTACGGTATAGCCAGTGCAGCAACTCACAGCAAACATGAAACTCCTTCTGCACTGAGCTGGGCTTGCTGACCTGGCACACCTACGATTGCATTACTTCACCCTGCTCTACCCATGCTCATTAGGCTACCTTGGGCCGCTTCCTGTCCTTGCAGACAGTACCCTGCCAGTAACAGTGGCTTGGCCTAGCATTGAAGCCAGCTCAGAAGCAGCCGGAAGCAGGGGCAAATGTCCTTATGCTGCTGCTAGTGCTCGCACACCAGCGCCATACAAGGGCAGGGCATCTGACGATCCAGGTCTGCCTGTCCTGCAATCCCCACTGTCAACTGCCGAGTCGCTACGTCAGGCTTACCTGGGCAGTCGGTCAAGGCCAGCCCAGACATCCTCAGCTGTGAGAGGGCCCAGCAGCGAGTCCTCCTCCTCCAGGGACTCAGAGCCGTTAGGGGCTTCAGCCTTGCCATGCCTCCTCCCCACTGCCCGCAGCCTCGCAACGCGGCATGCCAGCCACCTCAGTGACACAGTGTCTGACAGCTCAGTGCCGGCAAGCAGGTACCCCACCCCGCCCCCATTGAGGCAGCCAGGCCTCAATATGTCTCACCGGGCGCCAGCACGCAGGGCCAGCGCCCTCACTAGCCCCCTCTCACCCTCAGCCGTGCGAGAGCCATGTGCAGCGCCAGCACTGGCCCAGAAAGAGGTCCTGCTGTTCATAGGCACGCCCCGAGTGCTCAACCTGGACCAGCTCAGGGTGGGGCACCACCCTTCCACTCGCTTGCTTGCTTGCATGCCACATGACCCATGCAAGCCTTGACGTGTGGCTGGAGAGTTTGCGCCGGGGTTGCTGCAGGCTGCTGGGCTGTTCCTGGATGACATCCCGCTGCATGATATGTCATCGGACTTTGTCGTCATGGCCGAGCAGCATGAGCTGGAAGCGACCGCAGCAGCAGCCCTTGAAGAGGAGAATGCAGCACTGGAAGCACAAGCTGACCTGCTCCTGCAACAGAAGACAAAGACTGAGAACGCTTACATGAAGTGAGTAGGCTGCCAGCAGCACCACTGCTCAATGACTTGTTTGGACAGAGCAAAGGAGAGAGGATCAGCATAACAACCACCCCACACCACATGCTGAAAGCTAGGGTCACATGGCTGAGCAGGTGTGTTTGCTTGGCTGCTGCAGGCTGGAGCAGGCTCTGGAGGTTGCGCTAGCAGACAGAGATGGCCAAACAGGCAGTCAGAGTCGTTCGCTAAGAGCATGTGACAGGTGTGCAGTCACGGAAAGCCTCTTGCTGTGCAGTTGTGGGCCTAAGCCAAGTGGCGCCCTGCTGTAAGGTGCTCCCCTGCACGCTGTGCAGCTTCCTGCAGTTCACGTCACCAGCGGAAAAGGTGCTGTTGCTGCTGGACAAGCTCATGCACGGTATTGAGGTACGCCAGTCAAGGCCTTGCGAGCATCACCATCATCATCCCTCCGACCCCTATCCCCTTGCCATGTGTGACACAAACATATGGTCTTCTTAATACAGGATCAAGGCAATGATGGCACAAGCAGGCAGGGCTGACCCACACAGCTCTGCCTCATTTGCATGACTTGCTTGTATGCTGCTGCTGAAGGGATGTGAGCTGTATTTGGGTTAACCATGACACAGTGGGAACCATGTAACTGGCAGGTGGACATGAAGGAGGTGATGGCGGTACGTGATTCAATCCTGGCTGCTGGCTCTGACCTGCTAGCCCCAGCAAACCTCGACACCCAGGTAAGACTAGCACACGCATCAGCCCTCTGCCCTAGTGCAGCATCAGCCACGTGCCACCACACCAACAAGGAGTAAGCACCCTTGACATCCAGAGGCCCATTGCTCTAATGCTGAATGCGTGCTGCAGATGGCCAAGGGGCTGGGTGAGCAGGGCCTGGGATCCGATGCAGAGGTGAACGCTGCCCTGACCTCCATGCTGATGACGGAAGGCAGGCGCCATGGCGGCAGCCTCACAGGGGACAGCCTGGTGGAGCCTCTGGATGACCGAAGCCGCAATTCGTCGGTCCTGCACAGCACAGACAGTGAAGCGCTACAACCGCAATGTGAGAGCCTAGCATGCCCAGCATCTCACCATCTCTGGCTTGCATGCTTGCATGCCAGCAGTTACAACGCTTAGCAGGAGGAAGTTTGACTATGTGGTGTTTCCCTGATCCAGATGAAGTCCCGCCCCAGCCAACGTTGAGTTCGGTGCAGTCACCTGGGCACAAGCCACCTCAAAAGCGTGGCAGCGCCCTGACCCTGGTCCAGCAGGGTCCCTCCAACAGTCCAACCTTGTCATCATGTGAGCCACACTCATGCCTCACTCTACCAGCATGCACATCACACAATACTAGCAAGCTTGTATCTGTATCAAGACCTTGCATGTTGCAGATTGTAGATGTGTTGCTGGCCACAAGCAGTACTTTGTAGTCTGCTTGTTTTCATGCAGATGTTGGCTCAGAGTAGGCATTGCTTGCACTTGCACTGATGGTCGACATCACACTTGGATGCGACCGGCTCTTGTGCTGTGTGCAGTGGCTCGGCGGCGTGGCTCTGCACTCATGATGAGCAGCTCAGTCAGCGAGGCCGGTGACATTGAGCCGCCTAGCCTCCTGGGTCTGACCTTGGGCCAGGCCTCCTTCTCCAACTCACTGGCCCACTCCATATCTTCACAGCTCAAGGAAGTGCCCATGCTCAGATCAGATACCAATCTTCTCCATCATAATAGCATTACCAGAATAGCGCGCCACACCTCTGCCCTCATGCTGGACTCAGAGGGTTCAGCCTCTGGCTCACCTAGCATGGCCTCGGGCTCTCTCCCTCAGCCAAACCTTCTCCCTGCCGACCCCTCGGTCATAACCCATGTGAAGCAGCAGCTCGACCTGCCGGGCTCTAGTATAAGCAAAGCCGCCAGCACGGCTGCAGCCACCCCTACACGACGCCCCTTGATGCGCAAGCAGTCTACTGTGCTGCTGCTGCAAAGCAGTGCCCCTTCCCTCACCGCTGGTGCTGGGAATGTGGAGAACCAGCCACATGCGCACGGGCTGGGTAATGAGGCAGTGGCAGGGGAGGGTGGCAAGGCCAGTAGCGTAGAGCCCAGCAGGGTCGCGTCACAGAGCAGACAACAAGGACCTAATCAAGCTGCAGGCGCCGCAGTTGATGGTGACTCACTTCCAGTCCAAGGGCGCAGGGGAGCAAGTTGTCAGAGTGAGTCCGACCACCAACGTGTGCCTGGCCATCAGGTCACACAGCACTGCCTAGTATGCCCCAGCAAGCTTCGCCCTCGTTGCCACACCACCGCAGGCCCTCGCGCACACCAGCCCGCAGTGGCTACAGGCAGTGGAGCTCAGCTGATGCATTCAGAAGATGCCTTTCAGTCTCCTGCAGAAGAAGGCCACCCTAAGTTCCTAAGCAGGTGAGGGTCTCTCCTATCCTGCTTGTGCATAGGCTTCCCTGGTTTCTAGCCTTGCTTCTTATGAAGCTCTCAAAAATACGTTGCAGTCAGCCACCCAGTCAGTGAGCCAGTGTGTGTGGTGCTCGTCTGGATCTCTGCCACAGGGGCACTACACGCGTCGCTCCCACAGCGGTCTGCAAGGACGTCATCACCATCACCAAAAACCCGAGCGACTTGGTACGCAAAAGCATTCGAGCACACACTGTTTCTGTTCTAGTCTGCTTCAGTGAGGCATGCCATTGCTGCCCATTGCAGCTCGCCAATCTGTTGGCTCAAGTGGAGGACTCCACGTTCTTCAACGCTTTTGAGCTCGACGCCGTGACCAACCAACACCCCCTGTCAGTGCTGGCCTTTGCACTGTTCATGCGCTCCAAGCTTGTGGCTCGCTTTCGCATCAACGAACTGCGGCTTGCCAGGTGGGTGCTGGGCTGCAGTCACTCCCATGCACGCATGCACCATGTTGTGCGCCTCGTGTTGTGCGCAGTCACCTGTACGCATGCGGCTGCCAGGTGGGTGATAGACATAGGGATGCGCATATGACTTCACAGCAGCTCTTTGCCTCCTCGCATCACCTGTTGTCTTTGTGAAAGTCACGTGTGTGACATCATTCGTCCCACACAGCAATAGTCTGCTCGTCCACCTAGCCTTATTCTGTTGCCTTTCTCACTGACTTGCCCCATGCCTGCTGCTGTTCAGGTTCCTGTGCACCATTGAGGCTGGGTATCGCCAGAACCCATATCACAACCGTATGCACGCCGCAGATGTGCTGCGTGAGTCACACTTATCACATGCAGCCGGGTAACCCACAATTCAACAAGGCATGCTGGACTGCACAGTGCATTGCTGCTGTTGGCAGACAGGCAGTCAGGTGGTGTAGTCTACCCAAGCATATCACGCACGACCCAAGGCATAACCACCCCAGTCTCTATATCACCTTTACAGTTGATGCCGCCATGATTTTCTACATCATCATGGACCCCCTAGCAGCATAGCATAGTACGGTGCTTGCAAACCAGCTTAAAGACCTGGATAGGCCAACCAACCATGGGCTGCTGCTGTGCCGCAGGGACCTTGCATGTCATCATGACCAGGGGCGGCATCTTAAAGGCCATGGGGGCCGCGCAAGAGGTGGCCCTGCTGTCGGTGTACTTCTCTGCGGTAGGTGTGCAGGGCCTGGCTACACTCTCCTATGGCAGTGCCCCTGCAATCATCGGGCATGTCACACGTGTGGCCCCTCTGGACCAAAGTCAGCATCTGGCGCAAAGCATTCAGCATTTGGCGCAAAACATTTAGCATTGGCGCAAAGCACTTGAAAGAAAGCATATTTCAGGGGGTTACCAAGCTGCATCCCACTGGGCTGTAACTGTGGGTTGTCGATGTGGTGCACACATCACAGGTGGTACACGACTACCAGCATAAGGGATTAAACAACGACTTCCTCTGCAAGACTGGGGACGAGCTGGCGGTGAGTGTGGCAGCTCGCTGAGGCCAACCCATCCTATCCCTTGCTCCATGGACTATAGCTATCATGTCATGTCCCTGGCTGCTCCAATGCAGCTGAGATACAATGACAGGAGCCCTATGGAAAACCATCACGTAGCCGCTGCCTTTGAGCTGATGCTGGACCCGGCAGTCAACATCTTTAGTGACACCAGCAAAAAGGTGGGTCATGTCCTGCTTTACCCTGAGACTCAAATATATCAACGGTGTGGACGGTGAATCATCACCAGCATCGTTGTTTGGCAATTGCCTGTCATGCTCCTTTGATGTGGGACCGCCATACTGCCTCACAGTTCTGGCCCACGGCTAGCCACTGCCAGCACCCCTGGCCCACAGCCTGCACTAATGCCTGGACCGCACAGTTCCAGGTCATGTACACAGCACCCACATTCCAATGTGGCACCCTGCCAGTCTCTTCATCCTGCCCAGCCACCAGGTGTCCGGTGGCAAACAACAGCTGCCTTACAATTCCATGTGCTGCCATGTGGCAACACGACCTAATCAACGCCATTGGTGCTCTTGCATGAGCACTGGTAGCCCGCTGCTTATGCAGCGTGTGCTTATGCAGCCCTTCATTGCTGATGGTGTTGGGGCCAGGGCTGCAGTTGCTGTTACGTCAGAGCGGCTGCATACAACAGGGTGGGTACCATCAGGGCCTACTCAAACTCGGTGTGGGTGCTGATGTGGGCATTGAAGAGCTTGCTGAGCTGGTGCATCATGTAGACGGGCTAGTGCATATACGCTACTGGCTATGGGTTGCTGTACACTGTATACACTATAGTGAGTGCCTGCCTCACTTGTCTCCATGCCCAGGCTCGTGAAGTACTGCGCAAGTTCGCCATTGAGCTCATTCTCGCAACGGACATGAAGCAGGTAGCGTGTTGCCCACTCTTTCTCAGCAGCACTTCCAGGATACATATCTCTTGAATGTCACATGTCACATATTGATTGCTCATGGTGTGAAGGCTACCATACTCCCTGGACCACTTTTGTTTCCTTTTAATGGTGGTGGGCTGTAGTACTTTGCATCTGCTCACTACTCATGTGTGTGTGTGTCTGTTGATGGTGATGGCCACAGCATTTTGCACACAACACGCTGTTCAAGACCAAGACGCCTGCCCTACTGGCTTGTGCCAAAGCCCAGCCTGACAAGAGGGCGAGCCTATCTGGGGCTGGCACCAAGCAGATGGCAGAGCTGAGTGCAGTGGCCAATGCGGTGGTTGCGGCATCCAGCTTTAGGGCACGAGTCAGCAAGGCCGCCACTGGTGATCATGTAGTGGTTGCCAAGGAGCAGAGCCATGACGGCAGGCAGGCCCACATGGAGGTCACAGGGCATCGTCAGTCCATGAGGCCGTCCTTGACTCAAATCGGGCCTGACAGCCTGCTGGTGCAAAGCAGTGGCGACTCAACGCCGGTGCTGGAGCCACATGAGCAGCTGCAGCTGGAGATACAGGACGACGAGCTGAGGATCCTGGTGTTGCAGGTGAGGCACCCCACAGCACTTGCGTTGTAGGCTGGGTGCGGGCTTGAAGTCAAGTCCAGGGACGCTTGCAGTGTTGTAGGGAGTGGCTTCAGGGTCAGGTGCTGGGGCAAGTAGGCTGGGTGTTTGAGGAGCATCATCACAAACAACAACATCATTGACATCATCACCACCACTATCATCATTACATGTCATTCGCCTGTCAGCGTCGCTGCAACACACAGCAGTGCCAGAGGAGGTCCAGGATGCTGGTAAGAGTTGGCAGGAGTCATGGAAACCATGGCCCACGGAGTTCAGGCACAAGCCGCCACATGGAGGCACCTGGCTTCGGCTGAGACACATGACACATGACACATGATGATCAGCCTGCCAGCTGACGGCTGCCCTGTCACCTGTACTTGTGTCGATATGAAACCAGCTAAATGGTGAAACCTGTACCTGTGTCAATGTCAAACCAGCTGAGGGCTGCCCTGGCACCTGTGCCTACCTGTCGCCCTTCTAGTATAGGTGTAATCCAACTTAGTGGTGTCTTATGCTGCAGATGGCGCTGAAGTGTGCGGACCTAGGCCACCTGGCCCACAGCAGGGACGTGCACCGGCGCTGGGTGACGTTGCTGGAGGAGGAGCTGTTCCTGCAGTGAGTCCCCTGCAGTGGGCTGGCCTTGAGCTGCCTTGGCATCAGGTCACTATGTGTGTGTCGAGCGTGGCTGTCAGCAAGGCAAGACCGCGTCGGGCTTCAGCGGATGAGCAGATGCGTGAGGGGAGGCATGGTGTCATGGGCAATGGCCACATGAGCGCAGAGTGCGTGGAGGGTGGAGTGCAGCCCAGCTTGGTGTGCCCTCTGTTCTTGTCATTGTCACACATTATGCAGCATTCAGGGGACATAACGTTGCATGACGAGGCATTCACGTGTGCTGCAGGGGCGACCAAGAGCGGGCGTTGGGACTTCCGGTGTCTGCGTTGATGGACAGGTGATTCTGTGACTGCTGGCTTTAACAGCATCAACTTCCACTTCTGTACGTCACTCTCTGCCCATCCTGCGCCATGCCCAGTAGTGCCTACTTTGGCTCAGCATAAGATACGGCCCTCATCATCGGCACTACCACTATCATCATCTATGCACCGTCAACTGGCGTGGGCCACGCATGCAAACAATGAAGCCAAGCCATGGCAGCTATAGCGCGTGCAAGATCGCATTGCTGGCTGGCTGGCTGCTTTTTGCATAGCGCGCAACAGCCACCACATGTATCAGAGCAGGCACCACAATGGCCTTGTGGATCTGGGGGAGGGTGGGGAGGGTGCCATGAGCATTGGCTGCCTGGCTCTTGGCACCATGGCTGGCATGCTGTTGCAATGTCCAAAAGCACTCACACCTCCACACATGTGGCACCACCTCCTTGTCGCCCTGCTGCCAAGGCTGTGCCGCACTCCCTCCAACCCTTGCTTACGAGTGCTGTCTGCTTACGAGGTCTCCTGGTGGCAGGGAGGCATCTCAGCCTGCCGCTGGCCACTGTGACTGGGTTAGGCTGGGTTTTTCTTTTTAGGGGGGGCTGCTGCCCAGCCACTGTGCCTGTATGACTCGCTGTGTACCCTTAGGCTCAGGCCCCTGGCCCCGCCAGTCAGGTGGCTGGCCACTGTGACTGGGTTAGGGTTTGTGAGTTGTTGTTTTTTCGGGTTTAGGCTGGGTTAGGCTGCCCTACCGCTGTGCCTTCACGACTCGTTGTGCTCCCTTAGGCTCAGGCCCCTGGCCCCACCAGCAGCCATGCTCGCTTCCTACTTCCCACACATGTGTGAGTGTGTGTGGAGATGCAGTGGGTTGCTCTGACTGGCTGCAGGACTAAGGGTGGCATCACCAAGAGCCAGGCCGGCTTCTTCTCCATCGTGGTGGTGCCCCAGCTGCAAGCCTTTGTCTCTGTGTTCCCTGCATGCCACTACTTGCTGGACCAGGCCAAGGACAACTACTCCATGTGGCTGGACGAGGCTGCTGCAGCCAGCACAGCCAGCTCTGAGCAGGGTGCGGCACAGCCAGCAGGGGTGCAGCCCACCCCCCCAGCAAAAGCCACGAGAACAGGCTAAACAGGTGTGAGCAAGTAACACGCACAGCATCACATGGTAGCGGTGGTGGTATGCTGCTTGCCTTGCAGCATGTGTGGGAGGTTTGGCAGGCATGGTTAGTACAGTCTTAGAGGTAAGGGTGTGGCTGGCCTTAGCTCGTCCATATCAGGCTCCTGGAACAGCAAAGGCTGGAGCTGCCTTTGCTAGGAGCGCCATGGTATTGCTTTTGCTGGCGGCGCTGAGTCTGCAGCAACGCTATGTTTGGCGAATGCCATGTAATAATGATGATGATGGCATGCATGTATGCATGTATGCAGCCTAACATGGTGCATGGGGGGGTACAATACAGGGGCTTCACAGCTGGATGCCTTTTCTTAGCTTAGTGATCAAGGCTGGCTTATTGTCATGGTAGTGGGTAGTCACGGTCTATTTGCATTTCATGGAGTGCATGGAGAAGCTAAGGCACACAAAACATGCTCGAGCACACATCTGCATTGCTGCAGCATTTTGCACTTGGTCAGCACGTGGTCGTGTACGGGGTGCCAAGAAAAGCTGTGGCGAGAATGTGACGGAATTCTGAGCATGCCTGACATGCGTGTGCAAGCATACTCTTGGCATGCAACGTGATGAATAGGGGCAGGCCTGGTGGATACTACACTGATGTGTCTTACCAATAATGCAAAATGTATACGGCAACGTGAAAACAGGCTGGTGGTCGAACGGCCAATGTACGATGTAGCGGGTTCAGGCCGTGTGGCACTGTTCATGGCAGGTGCCTGTGCATTGGAACAAGATGGCTTATCCTGTCGTCGTCCTGTACGCTGCTTGGCCTCCCTTCCCTCCTATGGACTTTGGGGTTTGGGACTCTCAGGCAAACACAGCTTATTCAACAAGGAACAACATGTTTGACTGAGGGTAATCTCTCTTCCAATCAAGTTGAAGCATCCTCGGTCGTACCCTTGATGACTACAGCCCCCACTCCGGTGGCACTCTGTCCCCCTAGACCACTGGGCACCTCACCAAAATGAACAGCTTGATGCTTTGGAAGGCTAACAGCCTGTGTAAACTACATTGTTGCGGGCCCGGCCATCAATGCCCCGCCGGAACTCTGCAGCCCGGTGCAGCCGCTGCCTGCCCTTGGGCAGCCGGTCATTGACCAGCTCGAAGCCCTGCTGGTACTCATCGCCAACGGGGGCAGAGCCTCCAAGCCCTCATAGCTGAACAACTCTATGGGGCGCTGCATGCTCTCCCCAAAGCTGCAAGTTCAGGCACCCATTGGTGTCCCGGTCCAGCCACCTGCCCCATGGGGGGGCCTGGGGTCGTTGGACTGGGCCAGGTGGGTCCTGGGCAGGGGGAGGTGGAGGGGGGGTGGGCGGCACCTCATGGCACCATTGAAGGCCTCGCACATACTTAGCATGCCGCAGGCTACAGGCTGGGCGCACCAGCCGCTGGTTGACCTGGCCTGCTGGGGGTACCCAGACTGCGGGCCTAGGCCGGTCAGGTGGCAGGTGTAGCTCACAAGGCTGGCGGGCATGCACAGACGAGCTGACACGGCTGGTGCAGAACTCATCCAAGATCACAAGCCTGTCTGGCCTGTCATCCATGATGGGCCTGCTAGGCTGCTGCACCACCTTGCGAAACCCCTCCCGCACCGCCCCCGCCTTCCACCCACCCTGGCTGAAGTTGCCCGCTCCCAGGAACACCGCCACTCCCCTCTCCTCGTCGTAGTGCTGCCTGGACACCCACTTCATGCCCTGCACCACCTGCAGGTCAGGTCAGGTCAGGTCAGGTCAGGTCAGGTCAGGTCAGGTCAGGTCAGGTCAGGTCAGGTCAGGTCAGGTCAGGTCAGGTCAGGTCAGGTCAGGTCAGGTCAGGTCAGGTCAGGTCAGGTCAGGTCAGGTCAGGTCAGGTCAGGTCAGGTCAGGTCAGGTCAGGTCAGGTCAGGTCAGGTCAGGTCAGGTCAGGTCAGGTCAGGTCAGGTCAGGTCAGGTCAGGTCAGGTCAGGTCAGGTCAGGTCAGGTCAGGTCAGGTCAGGTCAGGTCAGGTCAGGTCAGGTCAGGTCAGGTCAGGTCAGGTCAGGTCAGGTCAGGTCAGGTCAGGTCAGGTCAGGTCAGGTCAGGTCAGGTCAGGTCAGGTCAGGTCAGGTCAGGTCAGGTCAGGTCAGGTCAGGTCAGGTCAGGTCAGGTCAGGTCAGGTCAGGTCAGGTCAGGTCAGGTCAGGTCAGGTCAGGTCAGGTCAGGTCAGGTCAGGTCAGGTCAGGTCAGGTCAGGTCAGGTCAGGTCAGGTCAGGTCAGGTCAGGTCAGGTCATACCTTCTTGCTGAAGCCCTCAATGACACGCTCCTGGGCATGGTGTAGCCCCAAGTACTCCTCCCACAGCGCGTCCCAGGTGGCCTTGCGGGCCAGGATGTGGGCATGGAAGCCATCCAGGGTGGTGCCAGCTGGGGTGACAGCTGCCTGCTGCTACAGCTGTGGCCGGATGGCGATTGACCAACGGGCTATGTCCCGCTTGTCTTTGGTCAGCCCACTGTCATGCTTCAGTTGCCCTTTGGTCAGCTCCCACTCCCATTTCCTCAGCACCTGGCCCGTAACTGAGTGCCGCTGTGCATGCGCTGCCTTAATGGCCTGGGTGACGCCTGGGTCCACCCCAACAGCAATGTGGGGTGTGGGGGTTGCAGTCGCTGGTGGTTGTGAGCTGATGCCCTATGAAGGGCAGCTCCACTGCCTCCTTGACTACCTGGCTGCGCTGAGATGCTGATCCCATCTGTCTCTACCCTGCGCGCAAACTCCCACCCGCTGTTCTGCAGCTGGCTGTACTGGATGAATTGCTGCCAGTGGGGTAAGCTGTCTGCCACAAACTGCTTCTGTGTCAGGTCAGTCATGCGGGGCTCTGCACATGTCGTCTCGCCCCAGAGATGGATCATGCGAAACATCTATTGGGACAAGCTGATTGGGGTGGCGCGGTGGGCCTCTGGGTGGTGCTAGCAACGGCCTAGGTGGCCGCCAAGCGGGGCCTTGTGACCATGCTGGCCATGATTGGCTTATTGTGCTAATGCTTGAAACATCCTGCCCTCAGGATGTTGGCTGCGAAACCTAAGCAGAGGCACATAAAAGCTTGGAAGGCAGACTGGGAGGCATCCATGTCTTTCTGACTGGGACTACTGTAACCCAGTGGATGCAGGACAGCTGCCCTTGCCCTTGCGCTTGCCCTTGCGCTTGCCCTTGGGGAGCGGCCCATTTCAGGACTCTTAGAACGCACTTGAAGAACGCTTGTGGGCAACGAGACTGACCCAACCCAATAAGATTTCAGCTGGTCCCAAGGCAAATTGCGCAGGGCTGTCGGGGCAGTTGCCAAATCTGGGTAGCAGGCAGGTATTGTTGTTCGCCGGCAGCCGCAATAGCCTAAGTCTGCTGGGTTTGCAGTCACCTAACCTGGCCGTCGAGTTACATGACACACTGCAAGGCATAAACGTTGAGTAACAAGAGCATACTAGCCCCTGCCGCTGCCTCAACCCTTGACACTCTTCTGCCCTGCTGACCCTGGAGGGAGTGTAGAGCATGGAAGGGTAGGTTAATGTGGGCCATTGAGGGGTGATGAGCTGGCTGGCTCTGCTAGTGGCGGGAGGAGATGCTATGTCTTGGTGGATGAGGGGCATCATCTCAGAAAAGGCTGCAGGCTCTGAAATTGTAACATCGTCTGGGCCTTGACCTAAACATCATGTCCAGTGTGTGACGCTGCCTCAGACATCAGGCAGCTCCGTTTCAGCGCATCGCCACAATAATATCATCTGTACAACAACTCAACATGCTAGAATGAGATTTGAACCATGCTGGCCACACACGAATGCTCCAACGTCTAGCTGTCTTTCCCGCATAAAACTCGGTGGGGTGGGGGTAGAGCAGGCATTCATGGCACCATGCAAACCTGTTACTAGGCTGACAATGACCTGACACCTTGTTGGTTAGGCAACGCTGTAAGTGGCAATGAATGGCAACGATGAGGGATGGTACAACCATGAATGGACACATGAATAACACACACATAGCCATATTGGTCGCAGCTTGTGCTAGGGGCAAAAGCCGCGCAAGGGCAGATTATAGTGAGCACACAAATGAAGGTCACACATGTAGGCAAGGTCAGTCGGTTATGTTTAGCGCACAACACCTGTCACGAGCAAGGAAGCATATCCAAGCAATGTGTTTTTGGGAAGGCATTGGTTACGGCATGTGACGCATAACAGCATATCAGGAGGCATACGTGATGGTGACGAGAACAGCCAGGACAGCAACGCACGTCGAGAGGGGCCGTCATGAGAGGGGCCATCAACCCTCGCAGTCAAACATTATAAAGCAGACATAACGTGCAAGGGCAAGAGCCGTACAAGGGCAAGAGCCGTGCAAGGGCAGCTTACGGTGAGCACAAAGGAAGGCAAGGTCGGCCGGCTATGTTCAGCCCACAGCACCTGTCACGAGCAAGGCAGGCTCATCCAATCAATGTCCATGACAAGAAAAGCCAGGCCAGTCTAGCATATTGTGTGGGAGTGAACACACTCAACGTTGACAAAACAAAGCAAACAACATAACTGCTTCTAAAGCGGTTTGAACGCCTGACCTTGGCCTTACTAAAGCCACGCTCTACCAACTGAGCTATAGAAGCTGTCAAGGACACAGGATGCACAAAGAGTGTCTGAGGTAAACCATATTCACGCAAAATAAAGCAACCAAGGAGGCGCACTGGTGACAAAGCGAAGCGCGTGGTTCGACACGGCGGCTAGCGCACGCTGTGGGTGGCTAGCAATGACACGACTGTGCCGCTGGAAAGAAGGTTATTTGTCTTATAATGTTGAGAGTGAGAAACGCTGAGGTGGTGTCACAGCAAAACAACACTGCTTCTAATGCGATTTGAATGCCATTTAGCTACAGATAGAAGTCAAGCACATATGAACAGAGCTCTGTGTAATGTGCATCATGATGAATGATGTATTAGCTATATCAATGTGTTGATGTTATCCAGGCATCTCGGTTGACATGCGATGACCATACTTTAAGGTGATATGATGTTAGGACAATTTGCCCAGCCGCGCATACTCACCGTCCCCACCCCTTCAATGATGTGCTGTTGGCTCACCTTGCTTTGCTTAGTTGGTTGGACGAGTGTTGTCCCCACACAACGCGCCTGCCACCGCAGCGAGCCCACCTGCAGGGAGTACTCCTGCTAAGATGTGGTTTGCCACTTTAGCCACTGTTGCTGAAGGGTTGCAGCCGCAGCCACAGCTAGGTCATGGCCTGCGTGTGCCGCCCTTACCAGCTGCTGCTAAGGGGGCGCATCCGCTACGTACTCCCCCTGCTGGCTTTTCTGAGCTGCTGACAGGTGGTCTAGGCCTGAGCAGAACCCTCCAAATCCCTTCATATGCAAGAGCCGCTGCACCTCAACCGGGTCTTGGACATGTGATAGTGCCAGGCTGGCAACAATTCCACCCTATTCCTGTGGAGTGCCAGGTCAAGGCAACCTGCTGAGTGCCTCTAGTTGTGCATGATGTGCCTTGCTGAAGTCTCTGGCCCATAGCATGGTATGAAGAATGAGGGGATTAGAGAGTTGGTTGGCCTGGGCCGGGCTGGGCTGCTTGGGTGGGGGCGAGGGGCTAGTGGGAAGGGGTGTTGGTGAAAGGCCAAGCTAGGCTGAACAGCATAGGCATCTGAGCTGCCGAAGTGGTAACTGCCAGGGACAACTGAACTGAGCGGAGGACATGAAAATGCAGCCATTGACTACCTGTCCTCCTTGGCGCCTTGACGATAGGCTTCCCTCACACACGAGTCAGCCTGACCCTGGAGGGAGTGTAGAGCAGGGAAGGGTAGGTCGATGTGGGCTTTTGAGAGGTGGTGAGGTGGCTGGCGCCGCCAGTGGTGGGTGGAGATGAGCCCTGAGGGGTGGGGAGGGGGCAGGGGGAGGGAGTGTCGCCCAGCATTCTGGCGTTTTAGTCATGCCATTGACGCATTTCCTACATCCTCGTGTTGCGGCCTGCACCATCGGCAAGCTTCTGCGGCATTCAACGTCGGGCTTTGGCTGTGTGCACCACTGGCCGACGATGCAGCGCACCAGCCGAGGTGACCTGTGCCCGCTCTGGAAACTTCCATATGACCAACAACTACGGCGCTGATGATGCGACTACCCCATGCGACTTTGCTTTTGAGTGAAGACGAGATGGAAACAAGACTCCATGTGCGTCCAGAAAAGTCAACGAGCCCCATTTGATGGTCACCGTCAAGGAGGAGCAGTAGACATGAAGTCCAGCATGGGCCATGGCTGGGGCTTCTAGTGTTGGCTACAGCTAGAGTGCGCAAGCTACCCTGCCACAGCTGTGTGGCACCCGCTCGCGCAATGGCACAAGGAATCTTAGCATAGCAACATGGCGATGGCTCTGACCACTGTGGTTGATATGTGACATTCCCTTCACATCAAGGATAAAGGTAAGAAAGGGCCACAAATGCACCAGCCGCAACCAGGCTTGTGAAAATTGCAGATTTTCATTCAGATTTTCAATGTAAATTTTCATCTGAAAATCTGAACGTTTTCACTGCACATCTGAAAGTGCCGGGTGCTGCCCCCGGTCAGATCGCAGATCGGGTGTTGCAGAGTGATTGGCTTGGCTGTGATAGGCTTGGCTGGCGCGAGCGCGCTACAGCCACAGCGGAAGAAGCGCGAGCTAGAAAACGCCACAGATGGCGGATCCACGGACAGCATGGACGGCTTGCATCTTTTAAACTGGCTTGCATGTCTGACAAACTAAGTATTTCTGGTCACCCCGGCCATTGGTCCCGCCAGTCCGTGACAGGCCTGCGCATCGCACCACGCGCTAGTGAAGGGTAGCTGAGGCTATCGCGGTAAGTCACGCGCGCTGAAACTCGCGTTTTGGACTGAAGCCTCCCAGATCACTCCGCCCGCCATTCCCGCGGACTGTGAACATGGTCGCTCGCTGCAACCTGGGGCTCAACGGGGTGCGACCGTACGTGGGTCGCAGGTCGAAGCGCAAGATTCCCTGGGTTGGGTCGGGACCCCTCATGGCCCGGGCCCTTCCTGACACCTGGCCCAAGACCTGGCTAACCCTGCCTCCAAGCAAGCAGAGCATATCACTAAGGTGTCAGCAGCACCGTGCGTGGACTTTGTTTGTCAAGACCTTAAACTTTTCGGCCAGTGGTCCTTTCCACGTGCTTACACCTTTGTAGGATAGCTGGGCGGGTCTTCATTGCGGGTTGTGCTCCAGGCATCCTCTATCACCTTGTGTGGTACAATCAATGAACAAATGTGGCAGAGGGTGGATTTGGCATGGGGCGAACTCATCACAGGGGCGATTACTGGCGTTCTTGAGCACATCCCCGATGGGTTGGACCCTGTGCTGCCGCTGGGCGCCCACATCGCCGCATTTCTCGCACTGTGCGCGAAACTCAAGCCGAAAAATGTGATGGGCCATCCTGGACCCCGACGCCGCGCTGCCCTGGCACGCGAAGATGCGATACGTGCCAAGCTGGTAAGTAGTGGCAATGGCAGCGCCGGAAACCTCCATTGTGGCGGGAACCACCATTGTGGCGGGAACATATACCTTACCATCCTCCTCCTCCATCCTACACCCTGCAGAGCCCTACCGAGCTGCCAGCCCTTGAAACAGCCCTTGAAACACCACAACAGTCCAGCAGGGATGCCAGCACATGGGGCCAGAAGCGCCCACGCACCTGCCTTGGCCGGGGCGCCCTGCAGCAGCTGAGCATGGACCAGCAACAGCTGCAGGGTGCCCAGCACCAGCTGGCTCTTGACCAGCAGCAGCTGCAGGGTGCCAAGCGGCAGCTGACCCTTGATCAGGAGCAGCTGCAGGGTGCCCAGCACCAGCTAGCTCTGGACCAGCAGCAGCTGCAGGGTGCCAAGCGGCAGCTGACCCTGGATCAGGAGCAACTGCAGGGTGCCCAGCACCAGCTGGCTTTGGACCAACAGCAGCTGCAGGGTGCCAAGCGGCAGCTGACCCTGGATCAGGAGCTGCTGCAGGGTGCCCAGCACCAGCTAGCTCTGGACCAGAAACAACTGCAGGGTGCCAAGCTGGCTTTTGACGCAGTGCGCACATTCCTGCACAACCACAGCAAGCCATCCCCTAGTCGGAAGGACCTAAGGACTTGGCGAAGCGTCATCATGACAGCAGCTCAATTCCACGGGTGAGACTAGGTGACAGGAGCAGTGTTGGGAGCAATGCAGTTCAAGGGCACACCAGCATTGCAGCTGCACCGGCGCATGGCCATGAGGTACAAGGTGCCAGTGTGGTGGTCGTATGGGGCCACATCTCATTTCAAGGGCCGCCATGACTCTGAGGGTGGGGTATTCAAGCTAGCTGCCAGTGTTGCACATCAGACTAGGGGGAGCGTGCAGCGGCGGTGGTGTTTGGTGCTGAAGGATGAGGAGGTTGAGCAGTGTGCTGAGCCTGACCCCGATGCGCACAGGCTGTTGCGCACCATCTCTGGGTCGCGGGCCATGCATGCAATGTTCTTCCCCGCAGATGGGGTTGCGCCCATCTACCCTGAGCAGCATTCCCATGTTTGGACGTGTGACACTGGCAAGTGACAAGGAGGAAGATGCTGAGTGCTTGAAGCTTTTGCATGCACGGGCACCACACATTGCAAGCTCTTACATGACCTTGACAATGCATCTGCTGAAGGAGTATGCACGGGGGTGCTTGGGGTGGAAGGGCAAGAGGTTGACGCAGAAGAAGCCATTGCTTAGGGCTGACATCTTGGAACATCTGAGGTGGGAGCAAGAGATGGAGGAGGATCAGTTGGCTGAAGTGGGGGATGACGAGGCAAATGACATATAAGGCAAAGCACCTTCGATTGAAACCAGCAGCAGCAACTGATCCAGAATAGCACAACTGAGCCGATAGAGAAACTGAGCCAATGGAGGAAGTGAGCCAATAGAGCCGAAAACGTTAACAGTGCCATGCACCCAACTTGCACCGACTTGTGCGAAGCGTGGCGAGACTCATTCTCGTGGTGTAATGACATGGCTCGGTGACATGGCGCACTGCGATGCCCTACTCCGCAGTACTGCGAGGCTGCCTCTTTAGTGCGAACTTTGCTACGGATGCCACGGAGCGCCTCGCTTCCCTGCTCTTGTAGGTGGGTCGCTGCTTGTTTGCGCTATCTCAAGTTTCGACCTGGTGGCGGGCGGTGATCTGGGACAAGGCTTCAGTCTAAAACGCGAGTTTCAGCGCGCGTGACTTACCGCGATAGCCTCAGCTACCCTTCACTAGCGCGTGGTGCGATGCGCAGGCCTGTCACGGATTGGCGGGACCAATGGCCGGGGTGACCTTCTGCATTTCAAACATTGCAGGCCTACAGACAAGCCGCGTTTAAAAGTATAGGCTGACAACCAGCGGCATCCGCTCAATTTCACTGACGATGAAACTTTTTCAGTTTTTCATGAAATCTGAAAATTTCATTGTGAAAATGAAAATCTGAAAATCTGAAAATCTGAAGATTTACAAGCCTGGCCGCAACACGAAGCCATGCACGAGCGTATCCCTGCTGTTGTGCCCTGTCACCTGTGAGCACAGTTACCCAACCTACACACCCAACGATGAAACCCTCTCACCTCAGCACTCTCCACACAAGAGACAAAGCAAACATCAAAACAGCCCCATGCGGTGAGTTGCGAGAAAAGACATCAGGCAGATTGTAACGGATAGGCAGTCAGGTTGGAACAAAGTCACCATCTTCTACCGTAGCTGTAGCTGTGGCATGGCGTTGGCGCTTTGCTGCCGCTCCCGCAGCATTGCCAGCTGTGCGTCAATCCAGGCATCAAACCCACCATCGGGCTGATTGCTTGCACGCTGCGCCGGCCCCTCCTGCTCTATCGGCGCCCATGACCCACCCATCACCTCCAAAGCCATGATGAGGGCCGACACAGAAGGCTCTGCACAGCCACAGAGCTGCTGCTGCTGGGCCCGGTCTGTCGCCTGGCTCACAGCCATGAGGGCCGTGGCAGTGTCCTCCAACTGCTGCCTGACGTTGGGCGCGGCCAGCTGACTGACGTCTGGGTGCTGAGCAGCCGACTGCAGCACACCCGCCACGCCCATCACCAGGCCAACCAGGGCCTTGCTGCTGGCACCAGCTTCATCTCTCTGGCTGCCCTTGGGGCTGCTGCTAGAGCTGCTCACAACCCTATCAGCACCCTTGCGAAGCTTTTGGGTGACTCTGCTGCCGCTCCTTCTGCTGCTGGTGGTAGGCACGGATGGTTGTGATGCAGGTGGCGGCTGCAGCACTTTGAAGGTGGCGTGCAGAAGCACAGCCAGCAGCAGAGGGAGGGGAGGCAACCCTGCAGCCCCCACAAGCTCGGACACCTCCAGGAGGGAAGCAGCCTGAGCGTGCAAGACAGACCCTGCCATCTCCTGCCTAGCCCCTTCCCACCCCGCTTGCCCCTGCCCTTGCCCCTGCCCTTGCCCCTGCCCAGCAACGTCCCACTCTGTAGAGCCATTTGCTGGGCCTTTGCCATTGGCGTGTGCCGCTCCCAATGCCTCCAGCTCTGCCTCTGCCTCCCACACTGCCCACAACACCGCTGCCTGCACACCCTCTAGCACAGGCGAGGTGCCCGCCACTTGCAGGGACAACATGCTGCGCAACAGCTGCACTAGCTGACTGACCCGCAGCTGGCTAAGGTGTACGCGGTCCTGCTGAGTGGTAGCCTGCCCTACTGAGGGGTAAGGGTGGTGGACATGAGTGGTTGGGTGGTCGACCAAGGCCGCTTCCCTCTGCTCAGCGGCGGTCTGCCTGGCTGCACTGAGAAGCTGGGGGACACTGGAGCTAAGGTAGCTGGCTGAGGGTGGGAGGCTGGTGGGCAGGTAGTCTTCCAGCAGCGTCTTGCAGAGCACGTGCTCGAACACTGCGATTGATTGAAAGCCGGTAGACTGCAAAGTGGCCAGCAGCTGAAGCAGCGGAGCGAAAGACGCGTTGCGGAAACGTTGACCGGCTTCAGCTGCGTAGGCGCCGGCCTCGCCTGGTGCACCCCGCGCGAGCAACTCCCCGGACCCCACCAGACGTGCGGCGTGGAGCATGAGCCGGTTGTGGCTGCGCTTCGGTCGCTCCGTGACCCCGTGCGCCCTCAGGGCATGCAACGCGCGGCAGAAGAGGGGTAGCGGAAGGGTTGCGGTTGACGGGAAGCTGGCAAGCCGTCCCACCATGATCACCATGTTGCCAAGGGCACCTGCCGGCAGCTGCCAGCCTAACAGCGCCACCCGCTCCAAGCACGACACCATGATGTAGGCTCGCTGCTGCAACTCTGCGACGGTCTCTGCATTCGGTTGCCATACGACGCCAAGCTCCGGCTGCGAGACGTCACCCGGCTCCTGCGACTCCCCTCCCGTTCGTTTCATGGCAAGGAGTACTTTGCTGAGCGGGCCGGGTGCGGGCTCAATTGCTGGCATGTCGCCGGCAACCTGCTCATACAGCCGTTTCTGCGCGGGCTGCGCTGTCAAGTTTGCTAGCGCTACCAACTGCAGCCCCAGGCTGCGCAGCAACAGGTCTCTCAGGATGGGCAACCCGATCTGCTGAGGTGCTGCCCGCTGGTTTACTAGGCGAGACGAGCTCAGAGCTTGCGGTAATGATGCCGGCTGACTCTGGTCCTTCCTCTGTCCCTGCCCCTGCTGCTGTCCCTGCCCCTGCCCCTGCCCCTGCCGCTGCCCCCACTGCTGCGCCTGCTGCTGAGACCCCAGCGCCTGCTGGTGCTGGCCCTGCGCCTGCTGCTGCTGGCCCTGCGCCTGCTGCTGCTGTGGCCTTAGCCCCTGCTGGTGCTGGCCCTGTAGTGGCAGGAGCTGCAGGAGGCCCAACAGGCAGGGGCCATCCACAGGCAAGCTGGCGTCTGCCAGCCGCCGCAGCAGCTGGCCTGCGTCATGGAGGGGTGTGGTGGCCTCCTTGACCTGAGCTGGAGGTGGGCCTCCTGAGGGTGCTGGCATCAGGGGCATGAGGTACAAGTGAGGGGCGGCCAGATGCAGCTGTGCCAAGTTCGCGACCACAACACGCAGCTGGGCAATGTCTAGGCTGTCCAGATTGGCAGCTACCTGCACCACACAGCGCAGCAGACCTTGCAGCGCAGCCCACGGCCCAACAGCACATTGCAGCGCAGCCCACTGCGGCCAGCTCGGGGGTGGCATAGCCCATCACACCCACACCCCACCACATCAGCTCACAAAGGAGGACAATCAGGGTGGCATACAAGTGGCTGCATCTCGATGCCATGCCATACCACGCCATGCCATGCTGTGCCGCGCCATGCCATGCCATGCCATGCCATGCCATGCCATGCCATGCCATGCCATGTCATATGGCAGGGTAGCACAATCGGTCACCATCATTTCATGGCAACACCCAACTGGTACATTCCATCATCGTGCCATTCCGTGCGGGATGATATGGCAGACAGAGCAAGAGCTCCTCAACCTACGCATAGCACTTTAGGGCAAGAGTGAGGTAGGGGTGATGGGTGATGGTTTTGCTGCTCGCTGTATGTTGCCAATGGCTTTGCGTATTGAACCTCTTTAAGACTATTGTGGCCGCCCCATGGCAACTGGTGCAGAGGGCGGGGAGGGCTCTCATACTAGTGGTCAGGTGCTAGAGGTGCTGCTTCTGGGGAAGGTCCCGGGTTCAACTCCCACACCCACCGTCTCGCAATACAACGGCAGCCACACGCCAAACACAGCGTTCCACCAAGCTTGACCTTCATTGCTGCCCCCTTCCCCGCCCCCTCGCTCCCCCTCTCCCCCTGCTCGCCACCGCAGCAGCTGGGAGGCCGGGCCCACTGACTGAGCAGCCAGGCAGGCGAGCCAGGAATTCTGAGCCAGGCTGAGAGGGGGCAAGGGCTGGGCCTGGTCGCGTGCCTGCAGCAGCAGTCGCTGGCTGGCCAGCACCAGCTGCCTTTGCAGCACCCGCGAGCCAGGCAGGCGGGCGTGAGGCCAGCAGGAGAGCAGGCTGCCTAGCTGCAGGGCGGTGGCGCTACGCAGCAGCCACTCGCAGCGCCGCTTAGACAGCACACTGTCGACTAAACAGGCCCAGGCAGCGCTAGCGGCAGCCTGGCCAGGGGACAGGTCACACTCAGCCGCCTGCTGCTCCTGCTGCTCAGAGCCCTGCTGCTGACCCTGCTGCCGCCGCTGCCGCCGCTGCCGCCGCTGCCGCTTTTGCTGCTTCTGCTGCTTCTGCTGCCTGTGTTGCTCCTGCCACTCCTGCTGCTGCTGCTCCTGTTGCTGCTGCTGCTGCTGCTCCTGCCACTGCTGCTGCTGCTGCTGCTGCTGCTTGCTTATGCCCAGCGGCTGCAGCTGCCACCCCTGCTGCAGCCGCCCCTGCTGCTGCTGCCCCTGCTGCTGCTGCCCTTGCTGCTGCTGCCCCTGCTGCTGCTGCCCCTGCTGCTCTGCGTGCCAAATGATGGTGCCATTGGCAAGGGAGGGTGACATTGTTAAGTCTATTGGGTCTGTTGATTCTGTTAAGTCTGTTGGGTCGGTTGGGTCACTAGGCCAGGCTGGCATGACTTTAGTGATGCAGCTGCCCTGCACGACCTGGATGCGTCGGCACCATTTGCTGTAAACATCATCGACCAGTTGAGGGGGAGGAGGAGGAGGAGGAGGAGGCAGCAATGCAGGAGGAGGGGCGAGTGAAAGGCCATAACCATAACCTGCCAAAGCCTTCTGCTCTTTCTGTTGCCATAGCAAACGCTTTTCTTTCCACTCCCCTGACGGCTGCTGTTGCTGCTGCTGCTGCCAGCTTAAGGCAGTTTGAGCAGCCAGCCAAGTCATCCGCACCCAAGCTCTCAAGCCCCACCTGCAAGCAGCACCACAAGCAAGCCGTGGTGCATGCTTGCATGTTCATATCACACCCTTACCCAGGCACACAGGCAGCACAGGCGGCACAGAAAGCACAGGCTGTGTTGCATCGCACGTTCATGTCACCCCCTCGCCCCCAACCAACCACAAACTATCAACACCTGTCACGTGATAGCACTCCAGCCCCCACCCCCCAACCCCTGTACCCCAGCCCACCCACCCCCCTGCCACCCGTGCCTGCTGCCCCCCGACCTCGCAGCCACCCTGCCTACTGCCCCCCCACCCCCCTCCCCCTGCCCCCCACCCCCCTCCCCACACTCACTGGGGGAGCTCGTAGGCAGCCGGCTGCAGCCTGGTCACAGCCAGCCACACGGCCCGCACCAGCTCAGGCGGCAGCGCCCCAGGACCCATCAGCTCCACCAGCGCAGCCGCACAGCTCACCAGGCCCACCGGGTGCAGTGCGTCAGGCTGCCGCTGCAGGCTCAGCGCCACCTCCCTCTGCACCTCACTCACGACCACCTGCCTGGCAGCAGGCAGGGGGGGAGGCAACCAGGTGGCAGGTGACTGTGGGTCGGTCAGTCATGTTGGTCTGATACGGCACTTCAACCATAGCATGACTAGCACCCTGCTGACTAGAACCCTGCTGACTAACACCCTGCCGACTGCCCCTGCCCCTGCCCCTGCCCCTGCCCCTGCCCCACCTGTGGGCCATTGTCAGCGGCATGTCCAGCATCGCCATGCCCTCCAGCACCCACTGCAGCACCCCCCCCCTGACCTCCCCCCTCGCCAGCGCCGCCAAGGCCTGGGCCCGCAGCGCAGGCAGCAGCAGGGCGCACGCGTCAGCCAGCTCGCCATGCCACCGCCACTCCTGACCAGTGCCCCACACAGTGCGCCGGGCAGGGCCGGTGGCAGGAGCTGGAAGGAGGGTGCCTGGACCCCCATTGCTGTCCGCACTGGCGGCATAAGGGGCGGTGGGCTGGCTCGGGGTGGAAGAGCTGAGCTGCTGCTGCTGCTCCTGCTGCTGCTGCTGCTGCTGCTGCATTGACCACACCACCCTTGCCAGCCGCAGCAGCCCTAGCTTCCTGGCTAGGCTCAGGGTGGTCAGCAGGCGGCCCAGCTGCTTGGCGTGGAGCAGGGGCAGGTGGCGCAGCAGGCTCCTCGCCAACACGGCCAGGCAGATCATAGCTACCTTCCTGCGAGAGCACCACCACCTCATTCCCATGACCATCACCACCACCATCACCATCATCACCACCACCATCATCACCATCACCATCGCCACCACCACCATCACCACCTCATCCCCATGACCTGTCGGCTTGATGGCGTTGATATGACAGCCCCCTCCAGCAGGGGCGAGTCAGGGCAGCAGTGGGGGGCATGACATCACCTGCCTGCTGTTGGTGGAAAGAAATAAATAACTACAAGGCACATCAACTTGAATACTACTTGGAGTTTCAAACAAGGCAATAGTCTGTGTATTTTGAGCTAACCAAGATCTACAGCCTGTGTGATGGCTGGGCATTCTGCCTGGGCAGTTCTGCGCCAGGTTAGGTACGTGGAACTACACAGTAGAGTCTGGACTCACTGCAGCAGGCAATCCCAGCTATTCTAACAGCCCTCCGCTCTGCCACCTACCCCTCTCTACTGCCCCTGCCCCTGCCCCTGCCCCTGCCCTCGCCCCCTTACCCCTCTCCAATCTGCCTCAAAGAGCAGGGGTGAAGAGCAGTGACTGGGGCAAGGAGGCAGGTGGGGCTGCAGGCAGTTCTGGCAACACAGCGGAAGGCACAGGGCATTCGCCCGGCTGCCACTCCCTTCCTGCCCTTCCCTGCCCTCCTGGTCCTTCCTCCCCTGTCGCTGCCCCTACCCCCCTGCCCCTACCCCCCTGCCCCTACCCCCCTGCCCCTACACCCCTGCCTCTGGACCCCGGACTGCAAGCACAGAAGAAGAAGGAAGAAGAGGACTACTCCGATAGAGCGAGCAAGCACTACATGAGGGAGGAGCTTCCGCCTGGAGGGGGCGGTAGGTGCTCCAACCACCTACCCTAGCTTGTGTTTTCGATGTGGACTGCAAACACACAGTCACTCCCAGCGCCAGCCACCAAGCACGCCCTCAGCTTCCCTCAGCTTCCTCCCAGCTTCCACCCAGCTTCCACCCGCCCTGCTTCTCCCCGTCTACCCCGGCCCAGCCCAGCCCAGCCCAGCCCAGCCCAGCCCAGCCCAGCCCAGCCCAGCCCAGCCCGGCCCAGCCCAGCCCAGCCCATCCCATCCCGGCCCATCCCATCCCGGCCCATCCCATCCCGGCCCGGCCCAGCCCAGCCCAGCCCAGCCCAGCCCAGCCCAGCCCAGCCCAGCCCAGCCCAGCCCAGCCCAGCCCAGCCCAGCCCAGCCCAGCCCAGCCCAGCCCAGCCCAGCCCAGCCCAGCCCAGCCCAGCCCAGCCCAGCCCAGCCCAGCCTACCTGTTGCGGCTCAGGGTCTTGGCCAGTTCCCTGGTGGACAAGGGTCCCCACAGCATGTGTGCGCGCTCAGCCTCCTGCGGAGCCTGCCTGGCTTGCTGGTACCAGGAGGGGGTGTGGCTGAGCCTGGGCTGAGGCTCACCCGCCTGCTCCGCCCCTGCCCCTGCCACCCCTCCAGGTGTCAGCGGTTTCACACTTAGTCGCGTGGGTTCACCCAACCTCCCCTCCCCCTCCCCTCCCCCCTCTCCCTCCTCCCACTCCCACCTCATCCCCTTCTTCCGCTGCTGCTGCCGCTGCTCCCCCTGCTCCTCCTGCTGCTCCTGAACTTCAGCATACTGGCGGACATCAATGTCACCTTCTTCCCCTTCCTCCCCCTGCCCCTGCCCCTCCCCCTGCCCCTCCCCCTCGCCAGCATCAGCATCAGCCTGCATGTGTCCCCCCTGCTGCTGCTGCTTCCGGCGCTGGTGCCGGCGCTGCTGGTACCGCTGGTTTAGCTCTAGGCCTGCTCCCAGCACGTCCCTCACCAGCAGCCGCTGCAGGGCTGAGGCACCCGCCAAACAGCCAGTAGGACCAGGGATCAGAGGCGCCTCCATCTGCAGCCAGTAAAGCAGCTCTGGCAGACTGCTGGGCTCTACATGCGCCTTGGGGGCAGGGGAGGGCGGCTGCGCTGGGTAGGGGGGTGGGGCTGAGTCAGCATATAGCTGCCTTGCGGCCAAGTCGTCCTCGCCCCGCCACAAGAGCTTTGGGTTGGGAGGAGCCGGGGAAGCAAAGGGAGAAGGGGGAGGGGAGGGGGGGAAGCGAGGGGCGGCAGCTCTGGAGTAGCTCTGCCTGCTCAGTGGTTCGGCCGGCGGGGCCAGCAGGGGCGGTGGGGTGGGGGAGGGGGGCGCCTGCTGCCGCCTGGTGCTACGAGGGGCCTTGGCAGGAGGGGTCCGGGCTGTGGGCTGCTGGTCAGTGGATAGAAGTCTGGGGTGCTTGGATGCTGAGCAATGGCAGGTGGCCATCTCCAACCCTGCTACCCTACACCTGGCATACCCTGCAGGGTGCGCCGGCTGATGACAGCTTGCTCGCGTCAGAAGGCTCTAGAGCCTAGTATTGGAGTGAAGGTGACAGCTGGTGCCTGCTTGACCTGGCTCACTCTGTGCTAAGTAGGCTGATTTCCTCCCTTGCTGCTCCTTGCTCCTTGCTTGCGTCCTTCTTGCTGCTGAGGCTGAGGTGATGGGAGCTCAGAACAGCTGCTTGTTGCTCCAACACACCCTCAGCGCCGCAGGACTCAGTCTACGACTGCTGCTTTCTTCGCCGCTGCTGCTCACGCTTCAGCTGCTGCTGCTCACGCTGCTGCTCCCGCTGCGGCTGCTGCTGCTGCTGCTGCTGCTGCTCCTGGCTGCCCGCACTTCTGTAACGCTACGGCGCGTGGCGCTGAGCCCAAAAGGAGTGCACCTTCGCAGCAGCACGACTTGCGTTGCGGATGGTAGCGCGACGATGATGCTGTTAGCATGACGTTGGTTGTTGGTGGTTAATCGTTGGCGGCTTGATGAATTGGTCGGCTGTAGGGCACGACCGGACGTGTTAATGTTAATGTTAAACCGTTTTGTTAAAGTTGACCGCTTGGTCGTGATACGAGTCATTTTTTGCTGTCGTTCTGGCCGCGACACGGCAATGCACCCAGCGACACTATGCAGGCAGAAGTGGCCAGTGAGACGCAGTCCCAGGGTAGCAGAACGGGCCTGTTAAAGATTTGTTAAACCTGTTGTTAAACCCAAAACATCAGGATGTTAAATTAACAGGTCGTGCCCTAGTCGGCTGGTATTGGTTGACTGGGATGTAGTCAGCCTGTGCAGTGTACGGTCGCGCTGCCTGTTAGCCGATGAGTTCTAAACATTTCCAAGTACTTGAAGTCGCGTCGCATCGCTAATGGCAAAAAGGAGGAAGCGTACCAGTGTGACACACTGTACACTGTAGGTGTGCCTAGGCCCACACCGGAAGAACCATCCACTAAGGACCTAGCCCCAACCGCAGGCACTTCTCTTTGGGTTCCGTACGTATCTCCCTGTGGAAACATATAAGTGGATGCCTAGCAGCTATAGAAGGTATGCAATGCACGCGCGACTGCGCGACTGTGACCCCGCGGCCCACGGTCACACCTGCCGGGCCCTGCCAGGGCTGCTACTGGGTCAGCGCCACCAAGTTCTACTGCACCACCTGCGTGGACGACAAGGGCGAGGTCTGGTCAGCTTGGTTGAGCGGTGCCAGGTCTTGCCCTAGTGTCAGAAAAATGGCGAAACCATGCGCATGGTGACAAGGGTTCTTTGCCAGTCGGGAGTGTGGACTAGATGGGCTAGATAGTCCTGACCGTATGACGGCATCAGTGGAACAGTATATCGGGGAGTGCCTGGTCAAATGTGGATCCTGCATCCTCGCAGCACGCATTCACAGCCCCACAGGCGCTGGCGCCCAGGATAGGCGCAACGCACGATGGGTAAAGAATACAGCGTCAGCAGTAGCCTTGAAGCCATCAGCCACCGCTGCACTCGTAGCTGCGCTAGCTGCTATGCGATACACTTCGTGACATGGGTTGCGCATTTCCCGCCGGGTTAAGCTGGGGTCTGGTCATGGCTCGTTCCCTGCCTTGGATGCAGTTCTTGCTGGAGTTGGAGGAGGTGCAAGGAGCCGCTCAATGCCTAGATGGCAGTCGTCGCGACATAGGCAGCCCACTGATTGTGGAGGTAGGCCAGGCACTGCTCACAGCGTGGCTTGGTGTCTTGGCAAGCCCAGCTTGGTGTCTTGGCAAGCCCAGCGCTGTGCACTGAGGCGCATGAGGCGCATGTTTCTCTGGGCGTAGCAGCATGCAATGAGGAGTGAGTGATGGGCCATGTGCCAGCATGCTTTCCGTGCCACTAACAACAGTTGTGAGGTGGACGCAGCATGGTTCAACAGGGGCCCCTCCTAGTGCACCAAGCCCATGCAAAGCAGTGCTGGCATGTGGCACCAAACCACCTGGAAATAGGAATACGAGGGAGGGTAGCCAGGCAGCAGCTGCAGCAACAGCTGCAAGAGCTGGGTGGGAGGGGTGCCACTCCCTCCCTCCACTTCCTTCAACCTGCAGCTGTGGCCTGGCTGGGCTGACCAGTACCTAGCCTGACATATTAGTTCAGGCCAGGGTTAGGGAATTAGGGTTAACCCTAACCCTGACCCTAACCCTGACCCTAACCCTGACACAGCAATCCAGGCCGGGGGGCAGGCTGCTGGCTGGGTGGGAGGGGTGGCCATTAGACCAGCAGTCCATGTGGTAATCAGGAGGCAGCAAGGGGGCACATGGGCAGCACATGGGCATATTGCTTGGCGCACCATGGAGGCAAGGTTACACCACCGGCGTCATGAAGTGACATATCACACATCACACCACAACCAAGTAGTACAGACCCAGACGCATGGGTGCTGTGTGCAGTGGCTTAGAGCAGGGGCGCTGCCCACCTCCCTGCAGGTGGCTGTCCGACTGCCTGCCAACCTGCTGGCTGCAGCTGACAGCGCCGCTGCCTCAGGTCAGCAAGGGCCTCGCCGCTCTACCCTGTCAAGAGGGGCAGGGCCAGGGCCAGGGCCAGGTGTGGGGCAGGGCCAGGGCTAGCAGCCTGCTCAATATGCCAGCCAGTGCAGCTGACAGCACCGCTGCCTTACAGCCTTGTTGTCACCTTTGACAAGGACACGGCCAAAGGTCAAAGGGGCAGGGGCATGAGGGCAGGGGCGTGAGGGCAGGGGCATGAGGGAAGGGGCATGAGGGCAGGGGCAGTGGGGCAGGGGCAAGGTGGCCAGGCATGTTGGCAAGGGCAGAGCCAGGCCAGGGGCCGGTGCTGTGTGGGGCTGCTTAAGTGTTGTCCCCTCACCTCCCTCCACTTCCCTAGCCCCTGTCATGCGGTGAACCCACCATCGCGCATGTTGCTCTCCCCTGCCTGCCCCTCCCCTCCCGTGCCCTGCTGACTCAGACACCCGGCCAGTGGAGCTGGTGGTCGAGAGGTGGACGCTGCACCTCAGCCCCAGCATGCAGTCAGGCGCCAGCTTGCTGGCCACCTCCTCCTCCTCAGGCAGCAGTGGGCAGCCCCTCACAGGCAGGCACACGACTGGGCGGGGGGCAAGCGATGGGGGGCGGGCAGGGTTGAGGTCAGCAGGGGCGGGGACAAGGAGGTGGCTGGTGCAGGGTGGGTGTGCAATGCTGCTGTGCAGTCAGACCCAGGAGCTGCAATACACCTGATGATGGGTCAGGGTCGGGGTTAGGGTACCCTAACCCTAACCCACCTGCTGATGCGGCGGCCTAGGCTCGCCCAGCCACAGCCCAGCCCCACACCCCCTGCCACCCTTCCCTCCCCCCTTACCCCCTCCTTGCCCCCAGGCGCCCCTCCCTCCCTCCCTCCTGGCATCCCCTGCCACCCCTCCCTCCCTGACCTCCTGCACATGCGTCCCACCCCTAGTGATGCGGGGACCCTGCTGTGGACGGGCCTGTGAAGCAAAGCACACCTAGGGGATACAGCTAGCAACAGGCTGGCAGGGGACCCCCTCCTCCCCCTCTTGAAAAAACCCTGCCTCATCCTCCCCCAGCATTCGTTCCCCACCCCCTCCCCTTACCCCCCTATCCCTTCCCCTACCCCCAGCCTACATACACCCCCCCCCCCCCCCGCCCTGGGCGCCCTGCCAGCCCTCACACCTCAACCTCCCACCTGACCTGACCTGGCCTGACCTGACCTGACCTGACCTGACCTGACCTGACCTGACCTGACCTGACCTGACCTGACCTGACCTGACCTGACCTGACCTGACCTGACCTGACCCGACCCGACCCGACCCGACCCGACCCGACCCGACCCGACCCGACCCGACCCGACCCGACCCGACCCGACCCGACCCGACCCGACCCGACCCGACCCGACCCGACCTGACCCCTCCTTCCCTGTCGCCCCTGCCTCAGGCTCCTACCCCCGCTCAGCCAGCCTGGCCTGGTCCGCCTCAGGCCAGAGCCGCGAGGGCAGCAGCAGTGGCAGTGGCAGCGGCGGCAATGCGGGCGTGGGCTCCTCCCGCTCATACACTGACGCCGCCTCAGTGTACAAACGCCTGGTAAGCCCTGGCACCTGCTGCTGCCCACCCCACCCCACCCCACCCCACCCCACCCCACCCCACCCCACCCCACCCCACCCCACCCCACCCCACCCCACCCCACCCCACCCCACCCCACCCCACCCCACCCCACCCCACCCCACCCCACCCCACCCCACCCCACCCCACCCCACCCCACCCCACCCCACCCCACCCCACCCCACCCCACCCCACCCCACCCCACCCCACCCCACCCCACCCCACCCCACCCCACCCCACCCCACCCCACCCCACCCCACCAGTCAAGGAGACAGCTTTCCCTCACTCCCTCTGCCGCCCCGCCCTGGCCCGCCACCCTCCACCGCCTGCCTGCGCTCCGGCCCCCGGCCTACCCCCCTGCAGACGCTGCTGGTGCGGGCGCTGCACAGCCACCTGCGAGTGCTGCCCGCCTTCCGCCTCTATAGGGCTGCCAAGGTAGGGGCGGGTGGACGAGAAGGGGCAGGGCAGGGGACACCCCAACCACAGCCCCATGCCTGACCCAAACAACAGGGATTGAGCCCTGTGAGGACTCTGTTCTTCATGACCCTGAGCTTAACATTGGCCTGCTACGCCCATTAACCGCCTGCCTGCCTGCCTGCCTGCCTGCCTGCCTGCCTGCCTGCCTGCCTGCCTGCCTGCCTGCCTGCCTGCCTGCCTGCCTGCCTGCCTGCCTGCCTGCCTGCCTGCCTGCCTGCCTGCCTGCCTGCCTGCCTGCCTGCCTGCCTGCCTGCCTGCCTGCCTGCCTGCCTGCCTGCCTGCCTGCCTGCCTGCCTGCCTGCCTGCCTGCCTGCCTGCCTGCCTGCCTGCCTGCCTGCCTGCCTGCCTGCCTGCCTGCCTGCCTGCCTGCCTGCCTGCCTGCCTGCCTGCCTGCCTGCCTGCCTGCCTGCCTGCCTGCCTGCCTGCCTGCCTGCCTGCCTGCCTGCCTGCCTGCCTGCCTGCCTGCCTGCCTGCCTGCCTGCCTGCCTGCCTGCCTGCCTGCCTGCCTGCCTGCCTGCCTGCCTGCCTGCCTGCCTGCCTGCCTGCCTGCCTGCCTGCCTGCCTGCCTGCCTGCCTGCCTGCCTGCCTGCCTGCCTGCCTGCCTGCCTGCCTGCCTGCCTGCCTGCCTGCCTGCCTGCCTGCCTGCCTGCCTGCCTGCCTGCCTGCCTGCCTGCCTGCCTGCCTGCCTGCCTGCCTGCCTGCCTGCCTGCCTGCCTGCCTGCCTGCCTGCCTGCCTGCCTGCCTGCCTGCCTGCCTGCCTGCCTGCCTGCCTGCCTGCCTGCCTGCCTGCCTGCCTGCCTGCCTGCCTGCCTGCCTGCCTGCCTGCCTGCCTGCCTGCCTGCCTGCCTGCCTGCCTGCCTGCCTGCCTGCCTGCCTGCCTGCCTGCCTGCCTGCCTGCCTGCCTGCCTGCCTGCCTGCCTGCCTGCCTGCCTGCCTGCCTGCCTGCCTGCCTGCCTGCCTGCCTGCCTGCCTGCCTGCCTGCCTGCCTGCCTGCCTGCCTGCCTGCCTGCCTGCCTGCCTGCCTGCCTGCCTGCCTGCCTGCCTGCCTGCCTGCCTGCCTGCCTGCCTGCCTGCCTGCCTGCCTGCCTGCCTGCCTGCCTGCCTGCCTGCCTGCCTGCCTGCCTGCCTGCCTGCCTGCCTGCCTGCCTGCCTGCCTGCCTGCCTGCCTGCCTGCCTGCCTGCCTGCCTGCCTGCCTGCCTGCCTGCCTGCCTGCCTGCCTGCCTGCCTGCCTGCCTGCCTGCCTGCCTGCCTGCCTGCCTGCCTGCCTGCCTGCCTGCCTGCCTGCCTGCCTGCCTGCCTGCCTGCCTGCCTGCCTGCCTGCCTGCCTGCCTGCCTGCCTGCCTGCCTGCCTGCCTGCCTGCCTGCCTGCCTGCCTGCCTGCCTGCCTGCCTGCCTGCCTGCCTGCCTGCCTGCCTGCCTGCCTGCCTGCCTGCCTGCCTGCCTGCCTGCCTGCCTGCCTGCCTGCCTGCCTGCCTGCCTGCCTGCCTGCCTGCCTGCCTGCCTGCCTGCCTGCCTGCCTGCCTGCCTGCCTGCCTGCCTGCCTGCCTGCCTGCCTGCCCGCCCGCCCGCCCGCCCGCCCGCCCGCCCACCCTCCTGACGTGGTCCTGCCCTGCCCTGTCACGCAGCGCTGCCAGGGCTGCGGCCTGTCAGGCCTCATGGTGTACTCGGTGATGAGGGGGGGGCGGCTGCTGGGTGGCACCTCATCACGCTGCCTGGCAGCAGCAGCAGCAGCAGGGGGGGCGGCAGCAGGGGGGGCGGCAGTAGCAGGAGCAGCAGCAGGAGGAGGGGCGGCAGCAGCGGCAGCAGGAGGAGGAGGAGGGGCGGCAGCACCTGCATTCCTGGCAGCAGGGGCGGCAACCCCCTCGACAGCTGGGGGGGGGCCAGGTGGGCAGCTTGCCTCAGGAGGGGGCGGCAGCAGCAGCAGCAGCAGCAGCGCCGTACCAGCTATGCCGCTGCCCTGCCAGTTTGCGTTTGCACCGGTGGAGACCGCGGTGGGCAGCTTCAGGGTGCGGGTGGAGTATGCGCCCGCACCCACACTGCTGGCTTTGGAGGTGGGGGGGGATGGGCGGTTGGGGGGAGGGGGAGGGGGTGGGGGAGGGTTCAGGGAGGGGGAGGGTAGGCCCCTAAGGGGAGGGGGAGGGGGGTCGAAGCCTGGTGGGGGGGAGAGGTGGGCAGATGGGTGGGAGGGAAAAGGGAGAAAAGGGAGGGGGACCCGCAGCCTGGTGGGAGGGTGAGTGGGCAGCACCTCAGTAGATGAGCTGAGGGTGGGTCCCTAAGAGGGGGGGCGCTGCAGCGTGGGAGGGCTACAAAATACGGTTCATAATGTGAATCAAACATCGAACACGCACATCCTCTTTCATACCCGGTCGTTGGACGATGTGCGGATGGTGCGAATCGGTTTGGGACGAATCATCGCGTTTTGTCGGTGTTTGTGTAGTGGGAAGCACCTTTGGTCTCTGGGCAGGGACATGACAGGGACATGACTTGGTAGGTGGTCTAAGTAGGGCAGGGACATGGCGTGACTGACATGGTGAGTTGATGGGTTGTATTGGGGTGCCCCACCACCCTAAAAACCACCCCAAACCACCCCATCCCACCTGAAACCACCCCGAACCACCCCATACCACCCCAACCCCCATGACTCAGCCTGGCCCCCTGCCGGCTGGCCTTGCAGCGCGCCACCGCACCCCCCACCCCCACTGCCCCCCGGCTCATCATCTCTGACTACCTGGGGGACCCTGCTGCTGCACCTCTGACATCACTGACCCAGCACCTGCCGCAGCCGCCCCCCCAGCCGCAGCCCCAGCCCCAGGCCCTGCTGCCCCACCCCCCCTACCAGCCTGCCCTTCCCCAGCAGCAGGGTAGCAGCACCCCCCAGCTCCTTGCCGCCCCTGGCCGTTCACAGCCCCAGCCTGCCCCCTCCCATGCTGCCGCCCCCCGCCCAGCAGCAGGGGACTGGCTAGGGGGTGCCCCCTCCCCCTCCCCCTCCTCCTGCACCTCCCCCTTCCTCCCCTCCTCCAGCGCACCCACCGTACTTGGCAAGGGTTTCCACAGCCTGGCAGCTTTCATCACCGGCAGGCGCACGCCTGACAGCCCCCTTACCTACCCCTGCCCCCCACCCCCACCCCACCACTCCAGCTACCCCCACCCCTACCAGCAGCAGCAGCAGCAGCAGCAACTGCAGCAGTCAAGTAGCCTGGGGCGGCAGCCGAGCACCTGGGTAGGCAGCAGTGGTGCTGGGACAGGCGCAGCTGGCTCCTCCCCCACCCTCACGTACCCTACCACCTCTGCTGCTGCTGCTGCTGCTGCTGCAACGTCACCCACCTCTGCTGCTGAGCACAGGAGCAGGCAGCAGTGTGGTGTCAGCAGCAGCAACAGCAGCAGCAGCAGGGCGGGGCCTCAGGGGAGGGTGGGGTCCATAGACCAAGGCCAGCTGACACTGGCCCCACCCCTGCTGCCCCTGCCCCAGCAGCAGCAGCAGCAGCAGCAGGTCACACCCTCTCACACACCCATGCGGCTTGCATGGAGCAGCAGGACCGTGCCATGTGCCTTGCCCCTGCCAGCTGGGATGCAGCAAGGGACAGCAGCAGGCGACGCAGCAGGGGTGGCAGCAGGGGTGGCAGCAGGGGTGGCAGCAGGGGTGGCAGCAGGAGCAGGGCCATTGAGTGCTGGCTTTGCAAAAGAAGCAAAGGCGGTAGCGGCAGCAGCAGGGGCAGGGGCAACAGCAGGGGCAGGGGCAGGGGCAGGGGCAGTGGAATGGCCAGCAGCAGGGGCAGGGGCAACAACAGCAGCAGGGGCAGGGGCAGGTGCAACAGCAGCAACAGCGGCAGTGGAAGCAGCAGGGGCAGGGGCGGAGGCAGCAGCTGCCGTCGCCACCCCCCCTGGCCCTGACCTCCCCCTCAGCAGCAGCACAGCCCTGCCAGTAGCCTCCCTGGTGCCTGTTCAGGCCATGCCCCTACCCCCTGCTGCTGCTCCCCCTGCTGCTGCCACCAGCAGTGCAACAGCTGACATGCTACCCAGCCCACCACTTGCTCAAGCTGCTCCCTCCACTGCTGCTGCCACTGCTGCTGCTGAAGAGGAGGTTACGGAGGCAGCATCAGGGGGGGGTGCATCACTGGTGGCAGCAGCAGCAGCAGCAGCAGCAGCTGTAACCCATGTGGGGGAGGGTCAGGTGCCAGATGGGGTGCCAGACACCACTGCTGCTGCCACCCCCACAGCCACAGCAGGCCCCCCCCTGCCTCTGGGCCAAGCCTACGAGGCTGCTCTGGCTGCCCCCCACCCCACAGCTATGCAAGCCCCAGGCCCAGCAGCCCCAGCCCCAGCCCCAGGCCCAGCCCCAGGCCCAGCCCCAGGCCCAGCCCCAGGCCCTGCATCCCCCTGCCCCCACCCCACAGCTATGCAAGCCCCAGGCCCAGCAGCCCCAGCAGCCTCAGCCCCAGCCTCAGCCTCAGCCCCAGCCTCAGGCCCTGCAGCCCCCCTCACCCTGCCCACCTGCCCCAATGAAGCAAGAGGTACACCTCGCTTGACCCAGGCCATACCAGCAGGGGGGCCCCTTGACCCAGCCACCCCCAGTAATGGCACCACCACCACCACCGCCACCACCACCACCTTCACCGACAACACTACCTGTGCAAGCACCCCCCGCCCACCTGCCAACGCCAACACCACCGCCGCCTCCCCTTCCCACCCCCCCAACACCACCAACACCGCCACCAACACCACCAACAGCAACAATGCGGCCGGCGTTGCCAGCAGCAGCAGCAGCAGCAGCAGCAGCAGCAGCAGCAGCAGCAGCAGCAGTAGCAGCAGCAGCAGCAGCCTTCCCCCCGTGGCGGCTGCGCGAGCAGCAGCCCGAGCGGCTGGCATGACCCGGGTGTCAGGCGGCCCCTCACGCTTAGTGCTGGCCGCCGCCTCAGAGGGCCCCCTCCGCCCCCCCGCCTCACCCGCCCCACCTGCTCCTGCCACCACCACCGCCCTCCCTCCAGCCACTGCCCCAGCACCCACTGCTGCTGCCAGCGGGACCGTGGCTCCCACACTGGCTGCTGCCACCGCCCCGCACCCCCCTGTCCAGTCAGGGGCTGGGGGGCCTACCCCAACTGCCATAACCGCCACCTCCTCACACACATCTTCTGGTAACCCTAGCCGACAAGCCTCCTCCGATGCATCCCCCCACCTACCCCCTGCTGCTGCTCCCGCCAGCACCCCAACCGCCCTAACTGCCACCAACCTGGCTGCTACTACCGCTGTGGCGGCGGCGGCGGCGGCTCCGGTCCCCTGCCCCTCCCCTCCCCTCCCCCCCAAAGCCCGGCCAGCAGGCAACACCCTGACAGCAGTGGCCACAGCACATGGGCCACCCCCAGCCCCCCACCCCCCCTGGCCCCCTGGCCCCAGCCCTGGTCACCCCGCAGGCTGCAGCTCCTGGTCTGCTGGCAGGAGGGCCCCGGGCCAGCCAGCAGCCCCTCACACCCTTGTCACACCTGGGTGGTCACACCAAGCCCTGCTTGCGTCACCCTTCCATGCGCATGCAAGCATGCCCATGTCTATCACCATGTGAGTGCTGAGGGGGCGAGTGTAGGAGCACCGCGCAGCAGGGGCCTTTGGAGGGCGCTGATGGTCTGCCCCTGCACCCCTGCCCCTGCACCCCTGCCCCTGCACCCCTGCCCCTGCACCCCTGCCCCTGTCGCTGCCCTTTGACCGCTGCCCCTTGCCAGCTTCCCCTCCAGCTTCCCCTCCACCTGCCCCTGCCCCTTGCCCACTGCCCCTCCACCTGCCCCTGCCCACCAGGAGCAAGCGCGCCCAGTCAATGGCAGACATGCGCACCCTGGACACTGACCCCCTCCCCCTCCCCCTCCCCACCCCCCTCGCCCCCACTGCCCTCCCGCCTCGCCCTCCCCCACCTCCAGACCACGCCCCACCCCCGACTGCCCCCTGTGCCCTAGAAGAGGCAGTCCTGCCTTACCTCCCTCCTCCCTGCCCTGCCCTCCCCCCTGCCCACCTTCCCGCACCGGGCTCAGCCCTGGGTGCTGGCAGCCAGCAGCTCAGTCTGGCTCAGGTCAGCAGCGGGGGCCAAGCCAGGACTCAGCCAGACACCCCCCTGCTGACACAGGAGCCCACCCTCAGGGCCCCCCCTGCCCCCCCCCTCCCCTTGCCCTGCCCCATTACCCCCACCCCCCTCCCCCTCCCCCTCTCCACCCACCATACCCATCAGGTCTCACGAGCCCCATCCCTGCCATGTGCATGGGCTGGGGCTGGTACCCCCCCCTGCCCCTCCGCCCGCTCCCCTCCCCCGTTGTTTGGGTTCCACCCCCTGACCCCCCTCAGCCCCCCCAGCAGCAGAAGCTTGAGAGACAGCAGCAGCGGGGGCAGTGACAGCAGCAGCAGGGCCAAGGACAGCAGCAGCAGGGGAGAGGACAGCAGCAGCAGGGGCAAGGGTAGCAGCAGCAGGGGGGAGGCGGGGGGCGAGCTGGCAAGAGATCAGGAGGAGGCAGAGAAGGGCAGGGCGTGTGTTGGGCTGGGACGGGGTGGGGCCATGGAGGGGGGCACAGGGGCTGGCTCGTGTGAAGCGAGGGGGTATGGGGCAGCAGCCATGGCCCAGGGTGGAGGTTGGGGTATGGGGCAGCTGGGTGTTCAAGGCGGTGGCAGGGAGGGGCAGGAGGTCCCCAGGCATGCGGCTGGGGCAGGGGCAGGAGCCCAGGCCATACCTCCTCCCGCTGCCAAGGGGTCGGGGGTCAGGCCAGCAGCCGGGGGTCTTGTCAAGGCTGCAGCCTGCTCCGCCCCCGCTGGCCCTTTTGTTGGGCTGCTAGGTCGTGCCTTGGTGGCTGCAAAGCAGGGGCAGGGGCAGGGGCAGGGGCAGGGGCAGGGGCAGGGGCAGGGGCAGGGGCAGGGGCAGGGGCAGGGGCAGGGGCAGGGGCAGGGGCAGGGGCAGGGGCAGGGGCAGGGGCAGGGGCAGGGGCAGGGGCAGGGGCAGGGGCAGGGGCAGGGGGGCCATCCAGGAGGCTGGCCGGGAGACCACGGGCCGGGTTATGGCCTACTTGAGGTAAGGCCTGGGCGTATGGGTCAGCGGGTACCAGGTGAGGCTCTAGGGGTGGTTGAGGGGCAGGGGGGCCCTGGCGAGGGCCTGCCCCTGCCCTGCACCTTCACTCCTCCCAACCGCACTGGGCTGCCCAGCTGCTCACCAGCTTCCCAAGTGCAGCAGGATGGCAGCTTCCACCCAGCTTCCCAGCCAGAGGGCGAACCACACGCCCAAGGAGCCCCGTATGAAGCTGGGCAGTCAGGGGAGGATGAGAGGGCGGGGGGCGGCTTGGAGGGTGGGAAGGCCAGACCTCACGTTGGCCTGGGGCAGGGCATGGGGGGTGGGGCAGGTGGGCTGGCGCCCTGTGCAGCAGCAGGGGTCTGCCCTTCCCCTTGCCAGCCTGGGGTCAGCCAAGAGCTGGCGCCTTGGTCTGGGGAGGGGGGGAGCGGGGGGGGAGCTCGGTCAGCAGCAGCAGGGGCTCGCCCGCCCCCTGCCCTGCCCTGCCCCGTGCCGACTGTGTTGGGGAGCAGCCCCAGCCTGCCCTTCGCCTTCACGCCCAGCACCACCCTGGTGACCCTGGACTCCATACAGCAGGTCAGGCCTCACGCTAGCACCCCACCCCACCGCACCCCACCGCACCGCACCCCACCGCACCCCACCGCACGGAATCGCATGGAATGTCATTAAACGATAGGAAGTGCCTCCAACCCAGCCCAGCTCCACACCCAGCTCACCCGCCCCCTGCCCTGCCCTGCCCTGCCCTGCCCTGCCCTGCCCTGCCCTGCCCTGCCCTGCCCTGCCCTGCCCTGCCCTGCCCTGCCCTGCCCTGCCCTGCCCTGCCCTGCCCTGCCCTGCCCTGCCCTGCCCTGCCCTGCCCTGCCCTGCCCTGCCCTGCCCTGCCCTGCCCTGCCCTGCCCTGCCCTGCCCTGCCCTGCCCTGCCCTGCCCTGCCCTGCCCTGCCCTGCCCTGCCCTGCCCTGCCCTGCCCTGCCCTGCCCTGCCCTGCCCTGCCCTGCCCTGCCCTGCCCTGCCCTGCCCTGCACCATGTTGCACTGCCCGCACACTCCCCACCCTATCTCCTTCATGCCTGCCTGCCAGCTTGTCCATCACTCTCTCATTCATCCTCAAACAATGGTGTGTGGCTCACTGAGCCCACTACACCCTCACCGCAACCCAGATTCAAACCCTAGCCCAGAAGCAGGTCAACCCAGCACACCTCCACACCCACCCACCACCTGACCTCCCCACCCCCTGCTGCCTCACTCTTGCCCTCCCCCCACCCCGCCCTTGCCGCCCCCGCCTCCAGCACATGCGGCAGCACAGCCTGGGCAGCAGCTGTGCACCCGGCCCCCGTGGCCCAGGCCTGACCTCGCTTCTGGGCTGGTCCCCCCCAGCTGCTCAGGCTACCGCAGGCAACCCCCCACACCAGGGGGGGTTGCCGCCGCAGCAGCAGCAGGGGCAGCAGCAGGCTCTGAACAGCAGGCGTGGCAAGGCTCCACCCGCTCTCCCCCACCAGCCCCCCCTGCCCCCCCCGCCCCACCAGCCCCCCGCCCCCCTGCCCACCCCAGGCAACAGCAGCTGGGGCAGTGAGCAGAGGGCGCCACCGCACTCCCTGGCCCTCATCCGCCGCCCCTCATGGCGGGAGCACTGCCTGCGCCTAGGCCAGGGGCCCCCCTCACCCTCCCTCTCCCTCTCCCTGTCCCCCTCCCTCTCCCCCTCCCCCTCCCTCTTCCCCTCCACCGCACCAGGCTGCCTGCAAGCGCAGGGCCAGCCCTACGCACTGCTGCAGCTACTGGGTTCGAGTCCTGGTGCCAGCATGCCGTGGGCTTGCCCACCTACCTCCGCCCTGCCTGGTCTGCTGGCCAGCACCACAGGGGCCGGGGAGCAGCAGGGGAGGGGGAGGCGGCAGCAGCAGGGGGAGGTCAGCAGGGAGGGCCAGGGAGGGCCAGGGAGGGGAGGGGGACAGGCCAGCCCCCGCCTGAGCTGTGACACCAACAATCTGACGCTGGCTTTGGTGCCTTGGATGCAGCCCTCACACTCTGGCAGCTCTGGTCAAGCCAGGTCACACTTTGACGAACCAGGTCACACCCAGTCACTGGTTCATCCCACTGACCCTGGCAAGCCGCTGAGCAGCAGCAGTCACCAGGCAGGGCAGCAGGGCAGTCCAACCCCAGGGGGGCCCACCAGCAGCAGCACCAGCCATGAAGGGAGGCCAGGCCAGGGCAGGGGGTGGGGCAGTGGCTGGGGGGAGGCTGCTGCCAGCGGCGCCAGGGCTGAGGGTCAAGGGTACCCAGAGGGTGAGGGGAGCAGGCTGGGTCAGGAAGGCTCGGACTGCCCCCACCCCCTGCCCTTCCCCCACCAGTTCAGCCCCGACACAGCTACCCCCCGCCTACCCCCCCCACATGCCCCTGCCTGTCATGGTGGTGCAGCCCCCTCCCACCTCCCCCTGGGGGTTCTGGGGCAGCCAGGGCGGCAGCAGCCCCCCCAGACCCCCTCCTGCGGGCCCCCCAGCCCCCCCGCGTCACCCGGACGGGAGGGAGGGCCAGGGCCTCCTCCCCCTCCCCCCTGCCCAGCCAGCCCCCTTAGCAGCAACAGCACCGGCACCCCCCCCTCCCCCTGTGGCTCAGGGCGCTGAGGCCCTGCCCAGGGTCCCCAGGGAGGTGGGCAATGCCCCCGGTACGACCTCCTATGACCCACTTGGTCCCAGCACCCCTCCCTGCCCACTGCCCACCCCGCCCCCTTGCCCGCTACAATGTGACCACAGCAGCCGCAGCAGCAGCCAGGGCACCCCTGTCCAGCCCCTGACCTCCCCTCCCCAGCCTCCCACCACCCCCCACCACCTCCCCCTCCACCCCACTGGCCCCCCCTCAGCTGCCGCCCCCCACACTGGCCATGCAGCACCCCCCCTGCCCAGCACAGCCCAGGGTTCGCCCCCACCCCTTCCCAGCTGTCCAGCAGACAGCAGTTTCTGTCTGCCCTTCGTGCTTGACCTGGAGGCGGAGGGGGTGGCGGGAGGGGGTGCCTGGGGCCCTCCAGGGGGACGGCAGAGCACAGAGGCATGGGCAGCTGGGATGCAGCTGGGGGGGCGGCAGCTGCCAGGCACCTGCTCGGCAGCTGATGGCGGTGCACCCAGGGATGGCCAGGGGGCCGCTGGCCAGGGGCATGGGCGCCAGCTGGGCACTGAGGAGACCGTTGAGCTGGGTGAGCCAGGGCACTGGCAGGGTCCACGGCAGGGAAGGGGTATGGAAGCGGGTAGGGAAGGGGAGGGAGAGGTGGGGGAGGGATAGCGGGGAAGGGAAAATGGGGAAGGGAAAATTGGGAAGGGAAAGCGAAAGTGGGGAAGGGAAGGGAGGGCAGGGGTTCGAAGAAGGGAAGGGAGGGAAGAGAAGGTGGGGAAATAGAAGGTGGAGAAGGGAGGGGGAGGGGGGAGGGCGAGGGATGGTAGGGGAAGGAGAGGGAAAAGGGGAGAGGGAGGGGCAGATTCACCAAACTGCCTTTTCGTTTCCTCCAGCTCTGCCTGCCCTGCCTGCCCTGCCTGATCTGCCTACCTTGCCTGCCCTGCCTGCCCTGCCCATGGCCTTGTCACGCAGCCTCCCTGCTGCTGGGCCAGGACTTGGAGTCAGGCGCTGGGGTACTCCTTGGCTTGCTGCAGTCCGCGCCCCCCCTACAGACCCCCCCCTCCCTGCCCAGCCCAGTCCCACAGCCCAGTGTGCAACACGCCCTCCAACAGCTGGCTGGCCTGCATGCTGCACTGCGCCAACAGCTGCTGGCCATGCAATCATGACGTGACTGGCGGTCTACCCTGTGTGAGAGGGTGGGGCACCTCATGCTGCATATGGCAAGTGACGCCATGCAGGACCCCGTTGCATCCATCCTGACCACAGGGTAGTGGTGATATGACTGAACCCCGACTGCCTGAGCCATGGGCTACGCTGTACACATGTTACGATGCCAGGGTGTGCTGCTACGTTGCCAGGGTGTGCTGTAGCACGCGTGTCGAATTGCAGGCCATGCTCCTATTGGTGCCAGCCTGTTGTACCTGCAGTGCGGGGTGCCTCTGCCAGGCGGCCAACTGGAGGGGGTCCGGACACCAACAGGGCCCAAAGTTGTCATTCTGTGGACGCAGCCAGCACCAGGCAGCAGTGAGTTGATGTCTGGTAGTGTGACCGTGGCTGCATCTCCCTCCCTGAACCATGGTAGGTGCATGAGCCAGGTAACATTGCACATTGTACATGCAAGTGGGTGACGTGCATGCGGTGCATAGTTGTGTAGCCCATGCACCAACTCAGCTACGTACCCGGCAAGAAATCAGTGCCAGGCACATGCTCAACATTGTGCAATGGTTGCCAAAGATCGGAGCCCAGGCTTTGGCACAAGCGTAGGGAGTCCATGTTTTCATAAACGTGTCTCTGCTGGCTGAACCCAATGGATGTAGTGTGCAATGCTGCTTTGTACACTACTGACAGGTCGATGTGGGTGCATTGCTGCACAAACTTGCACTACATTGCAATGATACTTAATGTGAAAACAAGACTTGGGGCATGCTGGCCACACATGAATGCCCCACTGCCAAGCTGTTGTTTGCGCGTAGACCTAGGCTGGGTGAGTATGGCGGGCATTCATGTTACCATGCAAGCCTCTTGGTAGGCTGACAAAGACCTGACACCTTGTTGGTTAGGCAACGCGGCAGGTGGCAATGAATAGCGACGATGCGCAGATGGCACTACAATGAGTGGACACAACACATTGACAGCAAACCCAAATTGATCATGGCCGCAGCTCGTACAAGGGCAAGAGCCGTGCAAGGGCAGCTCACGGTGAGCACAAAGGAAGGCAAGGTCGGCCGGCTATGTTCAGCCCACAGCACCTGTCACGAGCAAGGCAGGCTCATCCAATCAATGTCCATGACAAGAATAGCCAGGCCAGTCTAGCATATTGTGTGGAAGTTACAACACTCAGGGCAAATAAAAATGCTGCTTCTAAAGCGGTTTGAACGCCTGACCTTGGCCTTACTAAAGCCACGCTCTACCAACTGAGCTATAGAAGCTGTTAAGGACACTGGATGCACTATCAGTGCCACTGGTGGACCACATACTGCAGGATAAACAGACTTTCCGCCTTTGTTCTGCAGCCAATAAATCACAATGCACGCACACCCCCGAGACCTGCCGGCACCCATGATACGCACGCCACACTAATAGCACCATGTGCCGCAACATGAAGCAATCAAGGAGGTGCACTGGTGACGGAGCGGAGCGCGTGGGCCGACACGGTGGCTAGCGCACGCTGTGGGTGGCAAGCAATGACACGACCGTGCCGCTAAAAAGAAGGATTTTTACCACTGGTGCTGTAAGGCCTCTCTCTCTACCTCGACATGTTGAGGGCGAGGGCTGTAAGAGAAGCCATGGCAATACGACACTGCTCCTAAGGCGGTTCGAACGCCTAACCTTAACCTTACGAAGGTCACGCTCTACCAACTGAGCTATGGGAGCAGACACCTTAACTAATGCTACAGCTCAGCAACTTACCCTAGCCCCCAGCACCCGGCAGCACGAGTAGAGCCCGGTGGCTGAGGCTGTCGTGGCGACTAGTGGCCATCAACAGAATGCTCGTGGCCGCATTGCTGCTTTCTCTGGCCCTTCGTTGGCATTGCCACGGGTGCTCCAGCACAACGTGATTGGCCTGGCCAATGCGACCCCTATCAACCTAACGGGAAGAGGCGTCGCACTGCCCGCGCAGCAGTTGGATCAGAGCGCAACGGAGGACTGTGGGATTTGCCTCCAGTGCGGCGAGGACATGTTCATCAATAACATCACGCGCAAGTGCCATGAAGGCCCAGGAAGCCGTTGTAAGGTGCTCTGAGGAACTGCAGCCATTTCCATTGTCCTTTAGCTATTGATTGCTTGCAGGTGCAACATGACGCGTGATTTGAGGTAGCACGTGTGTGGCAGGTGTGGTTGGGTGGTTGCAGGCAAGGCGGCAGAGCAGCCGGCGTTAAGGAGCCATAATAACATGGAGCAAAACTGTAAGTGCCCGGCCCCTGCACATGAATGGCCCCCAATGTCCAGCCTGATTGCAAGGATGCCCCTTATTGGCTGCAGGTCTTATGGTCACACTCCTGCCCCTTGCCCTCTCCCCCCCTTCCCACCACCGCCACCTCCGAGTCTGCCACCCCACCTACCCCACACGCCGTAGCCCCCTCCCTACCCTACCCAACAGCCCTTGGCGTAGCAGCCTAGAGCGGGCAGCCTGGAGCGGGCAGCCTAGAGCGGGCAGCCAGGAGCGGCATCTAAGAGTGGCAGCCAATTTCCTCCTCCCTAAAGGCCAGCCTTGGGCGGGCAGTGTAACAGTAGTGTTTGTGCGGTCAGGATGCATGGTCGGCTGAGGCATAAGTGCCGGCTTGCAGCCGTCGAGCATGCTGACTTGTGCGGCTATTGCTGCCGCTGCGGCTGTCTACATACTCATCGACAGCCACCGAGTCGCGCAGTGGGTAGTGCAGTGTACTTACATCGTGAAGACGTCGTAAAGAACTAATCCATCAAGAGAAGAGTAGTCATTGTAAGCATTGCAGTGTTTGTCCAGAAGCAACACCATCCAAGTACCAAGCCCTCTCAGAAGTCCAGAAGTTCCCAAGGATCCCTTTAGCATCGCAAGATCTCGTCATATGTAAAAGGCAATTCGAATCTCACAGAATCTTGCATGGAGAAAAGAAACACAAACCTACCATTCATCCTAGCTGAGTGCCTGGACTGTTACACTCTCTCCCACTCCGAAAAGCTACGTCCCGGAGCTTGCAGTTTTGGAATGAGTCATGTTCACAATCATGCCACAGCAAGCATAGACAGGCAGGCAATGACAGGCAGGCAGGAACAGTCTTGCTTCAAGCTACATGCAACAGACAAGCAAAGGCAACGAGCTCCATGCAAACCATGCTTGAACTATGAAATCAGAGTCTTGAGCTGAACGTCGTCTCGTTCTTCTCCTCCTTCCAAGCTGACTGAAGAAACCATCGTGAAAGAAACTGAGAAACAGAAGATCTGGTAGTTGTGTCCAGCGCAGGTTGCAATGGGTGATCAATCCATCGACGCTGGGGTACACGTAGAGGCTGCAAGAAGCCAATGGAGTTTGGTGTGTTGGTCTTGCTACGCCAACAGCTATTTCAGGTGCGGACATAGTCATGCACCGATGCTGTCATGCGCGGCCAAAAGAAATGGCGGGAAAGTTCTGCCCTACCAAGATGACCAGATATGGGTATGTCATGCGCCTCACATGTAAGGTGGGAGCCATTGTGCCAACAGGGATATAAAGCCTGCGGAGCCCCCGGCCAGTGTGGAACAGCAGACTGCCCTCAATTGCGAACTGGCGTGATTTGCCAGCAAGTATGATTTGTTGGGTGACAGAGTGCGAGTGATCTGTGCCTTGGGCGGTGATGCCCGATTTGAGTGTGTGCAGCTGCATGATGTGAGCATACACGTGATAGTCAGGCCTATGGGATAGCGCGTCCGCCCCCACGTTGAGTTTGCCTGGGATGTGGTCAAGTTGACCGTTGTTGTGTGCTACCTCAGGTGCTACCTGGGCTGCCATGATGTGCGCATGCCATGCGCTATGCGTCTTGATAGTTCTGGCAGGCTGCTAAGCTGGGTAGCTCTGCCGCCATGATGTATGTGTGCTACCTCAGGTGCTACCTGGGCTGCCATGATGTGCGCATGCCGTGCGCTATGCGACTTGAGTGTTCTGGCAGGCTGCTGGGCTGCGTAGCTCTGCTGCCATGTTGTGTATATGCTTTCTCAGGTGCTACCTGGGGCTGCAAGTGAGTGCGCATGCTGTGAAACTATGCGGCTTGTTTGTGTGAGCAGGCTGCTGGGCTGTGTAGCTTTGTTGCCCTGATGTATGTCTGCTACCTCAAGTGCTACCTCAGGTGCTACCTGGGCTGCAAGTGTGTGCGCATGCTGTGCAGCTATGCGGCTTGAGTGTCTTGGCGGGCTGCTAGGCTGGATAGCTTTGCTGCCATGTTGTGTATGATGTTCTCTGCATGGAATGCAGGAGTGTAGGCTGTAGCTGATGGTCTCTGTGGCTGAAGCCAGCAGGGTGTGTCGTCTCTGTGGCTGATGCCAACAGGGTGCATGAAGCGAGAGATGTGCTGTGTGCCGTCTTTGTGGCTGATGCCAACAGGGCTGATGCGATGGGACTGCGGCTCTGGAGGTCTCGCTCGAAGCGGGATGCGACGGTGCAACAACCGCGACTGTACCTGTGCAAGGTGTTCTCCTCATAGAAGCGTATAAGGGCATCCGAGCTCTCCGCTGTGGGGCTCCGCTAATTTTAGAGTTGAGCTGCAAATGGTCGACCAAGTCGTCCCAGAGCGATGTCGACAGTAGAACTGTGGGTTTCAGAAGCGGCGAAGGGTGGCGAATGGTGCTGGGTCAGATGAGAGTGCATGCCAAGACGTCGAGATATGACTACTGGGCTGGCCCCCATGCCACTTTGCCCTGCTTGTCGTTTCTGTCAGCTTGAGACGATGCCTGGTAGGTTGATTTTTTGTGTGGTGTGGCTCTCTGCAGGCTGGTGCACTGCAGGGTGCTGTTCTCTGCTTGAGCAGGGTGATGTTGTTGGTGGTCACAGCTGGGTGTGCTCTGTGCCTAGAGGTGGCCAGGTATGTGTTGTTGCTGTGTTAAACGTCTCTGCTTAGGGCAGGAGTGCAGCTATGTGTTCTCTGTTTGAGCAGGCTGGTTGTGTTGGTAGAGATGAGGCTCTGCATAGGGCAGGTTGTGTAGGGACCTGCAAGGAGCAGGTTGGTGTAAGGTTGTGCAGCCTAGTATGTTGCAGGGTCTCAGCAAGGCGCTGGATGTGTGTTGGCTGCAGTTTCACTATGATGTAACTCTGCTAAGGGCAGGCTATGGACGGTTGGCTGCTTCTGTGGTCAGGTTTGGTGCTAGGCTAGGGTGGTGGCGGGGGTGTAGGTGGCAAGCAGCGCACATGACATTGTGCAAGGCAAGCTCAGCATTCCTCCGCGTGAGCGGGACAAAGCATCCTCTGCATAAGCAGGCTCCGCGAAAGCGGGAGTCTCCGTGTGAACGGGCAAAGCAAGTCAGCAAGACAAGCCTCTGCAAACGCAGGCTCTGCACGACAGCAGGCTCCGCTTAAGCGGGATCTCCGTGTAAACGGGCAAAGGAAATCTGCGAAACAGCAAGCACAGCAGGTACAAGCTGTACAGCAACTTCTAGATGCGGGAGTCTCTGCAGCAGCAGGCACCGCGACAAGTGCTGGAGCTGAAGCCATCAGTTCCGGCTTCAATGGTACCTCCGACTGAGTTGGGTCCGGTGTCACTGCGCAAAGGTCGCGATGAACGAACAATTGCGGAAACCAGATGTAACAGTAGTGTTTGTGCGGTCAGGATGCATGGTCGGCTGAGGCATAAGTGCCGGCTTGCAGCCGTCGAGCATGCTGACTTGTGCGGCTATTGCTGCCGCTGCGGCTGTCTACATACTCATCGACAGCCACCGAGTCGCGCAGTGGGTAGTGCAGTGTACTTACATCGTGAAGACGTCGTAAAGAACTAATCCATCAAGAGAAGAGTAGTCATTGTAAGCATTGCAGTGTTTGTCCAGAAGCAACACCATCCAAGTACCAAGCCCTCTCAGAAGTCCAGAAGTTCCCAAGGATCCCTTTAGCATCGCAAGATCTCGTCATATGTAAAAGGCAATTCGAATCTCACAGAATCTTGCATGGAGAAAAGAAACACAAACCTACCATTCATCCTAGCTGAGTGCCTGGACTGTTACACTCTCTCCCACTCCGAAAAGCTACGTCCCGGAGCTTGCAGTTTTGGAATGAGTCATGTTCACAATCATGCCACAGCAAGCATAGACAGGCAGGCAATGACAGGCAGGCAGGAACAGTCTTGCTTCAAGCTACATGCAACAGACAAGCAAAGGCAACGAGCTCCATGCAAACCATGCTTGAACTATGAAATCAGAGTCTTGAGCTGAACGTCGTCTCGTTCTTCTCCTCCTTCCAAGCTGACTGAAGAAACCATCGTGAAAGAAACTGAGAAACAGAAGATCTGGTAGTTGTGTCCAGCGCAGGTTGCAATGGGTGATCAATCCATCGACGCTGGGGTACACGTAGAGGCTGCAAGAAGCCAATGGAGTTTGGTGTGTTGGTCTTGCTACGCCAACAGCTATTTCAGGTGCGGACATAGTCATGCACCGATGCTGTCATGCGCGGCCAAAAGAAATGGCGGGAAAGTTCTGCCCTACCAAGATGACCAGATATGGGTATGTCATGCGCCTCACATGTAAGGTGGGAGCCATTGTGCCAACAGGGATATAAAGCCTGCGGAGCCCCCGGCCAGTGTGGAACAGCAGACTGCCCTCAATTGCGAACTGGCGTGATTTGCCAGCAAGTATGATTTGTTGGGTGACAGAGTGCGAGTGATCTGTGCCTTGGGCGGTGATGCCCGATTTGAGTGTGTGCAGCTGCATGATGTGAGCATACACGTGATAGTCAGGCCTATGGGATAGCGCGTCCGCCCCCACGTTGAGTTTGCCTGGGATGTGGTCAAGTTGACCGTTGTTGTGTGCTACCTCAGGTGCTACCTGGGCTGCCATGATGTGCGCATGCCATGCGCTATGCGTCTTGATAGTTCTGGCAGGCTGCTAAGCTGGGTAGCTCTGCCGCCATGATGTATGTGTGCTACCTCAGGTGCTACCTGGGCTGCCATGATGTGCGCATGCCGTGCGCTATGCGACTTGAGTGTTCTGGCAGGCTGCTGGGCTGCGTAGCTCTGCTGCCATGTTGTGTATATGCTTTCTCAGCCCAAGCGCAATCTCCTCGCTGGTCTTGACAGCCTTGACTGCTGAAGCAACCGCCTTGACACCGCCGCCGGGAGGCATGTAGTCACTTAGCCCAAGCGCAATCTTGCCATGCTTTGCCTATGACCAAAAACAGTGTCATTGCCCACTTTCTTCTGGCTGTGGCTTCTGGCTGTGGGGGCTGTGGTGGCTTCTGGCTGTGGGGGCTGTGGTGGCTTTTGGCTGTGGGGGCTGTGGCTTCTGGCTGTGGTGGCTGTGGGGGCTGTGGTGGCTTCATGGCCGCTTTGTCCTTAAAAAAGGGCATGTTCTGGCCAGTTTTAGGATGGCTGACCTACAGAGAAAGCACGGAAGCCAAGGGCAGGAATTGCACACATGCAAACACCGGCGCACACCACTAGATGAAGATGAAAGCACATGCCTCCCCATGTTGCGTGCAAACTACTACTCACCTCATTGGCGGCATGCTTGAGGCATGCCCACTTCTTGTACACCACATCAGCACCCCTCTTCATGCTTGCACCAATGCGCTTCCAGCAGGGCGGCCCTTCTACCCTACCCGCCATGATTCTCCTTGCCAGCAGAAGGAGTTAGGATGGCCTCGGAGGTGGTGGGTTGTAAGCTGCCCGGGGCAAGCGGGGTGCGGGGTGTAGACGGGATGGCAGGGAGAGGGCTGCCAATAGCTGCAAGGATAGGGCTGCCACCAGCACCAGCGACATGCCCCAGATGAGATCGCAGCGCTTGCGCTTGCGCTTGAGCCCGTGCATGTGCTTGAAGCTGCGCCTGTAGCTGCGCTTGAGACTGCTGCGCTTGCACATGCTGTGCCGCTGGCAGCGTTTGCAGCGCTTGGACGTAGAGGGCGACTAAACGGGCTTGCTCCTCGCCCCCAACGGTGGATAAATTAAAGCCTACTGAAGCGAACGCTCGTGCAGCCAGCTCCGTGAGGTGGGACATCGAGAGTATCTCAACGACCCAACCCCCGAGCAAGTTCAAGTTTACTCGGGTCGTTTTCTAGGGGCCTGAATAAAGTTTGAACTTTCTCCGCGGTTGGGCGGTTGACGGCGCGAGTGACGGCTTCTAACAGCGTGTATTTGCAACGTTGAGACACTCCCCGGGCAGAAGCTGGTACACAGGAGAATCGTGTATGGTTAACACTCGCATCGGTGCAGCCAGTCGGCGGGGCGGCCAAAAAGTGCAGCGGTTGGGGAGAAAACAGAAAATAGAATACCAAAAAAGTCGCGAATAGGGCCCTCGTCATATGTAAAAGGCAATTCGAATCTCACAGAATCTTGCATGGAGAAAAGAAACTCAAACCTACCATTCATCCTAGCTGAGTGCCTGGACTGTTACAGGCAGCATGGAGCGGGCGCTAGCAGCAGCGGCCAGCCAGCCCACTCTAGGCAACGGTGGGGGAGTATCAGCAATGGTGGGGTACTTGATGGCTTGGTGGTGGTGGTGTGGTGTGGTGTGGTGGTCTTGTTGTTGGTGGTGGTGGTGTTATTGTTGGTGGTGTTATTGTTGGTGTGGTGTTGTTGTCACTTGTCACCTTATGTGGGGTGTCGCAAGGCGTTCGTGCCGTATGGAGGTGCCGCGGGGGGCAATAGCATGGCATCATGCATGAACAGCAACGGTGGGGGCTAACTCACCAGCTTAGTATGCATGGTCTGGAGCTGTGGTATCCTTGTTAACCTGAGGTTTTGGATATCCTTAATGACCTTTGGTTTTGGTGGATGTGGTGCACCAAACCGTATCCTGGTTGTTGCATTGGGTTGACAGATGTTAAACAGGGCTGTGTGCAAAGTTTCAGGTCAAACTCTCACGGCAACCACGCGTTTTCATGCCGTTTCAAGTCTTTCATTCTTGCATTGAAATTTCATCGATTTCATGCAAGAATGAAAGAATGCAAAAGTGAAAGAACGCAAAGTCACAACCCTGGACACGACCGTGCCGCTGAAAAGAAGGATTTGTACCACTGGTGCTGTAAGGCCTCTCTCTCCGTCGGACATTTTCCCCCGGGTCATCGAAACCTGTCGATTTTTGCAAATTCGATGGGGTCATCGAAATAGGATCGAAGCTGGTTGAAATAGGATCGAAGCTGGTTGAGGTTGAAGGCGGGCCTCCTCGACAACTCCACAACGCCGCTTCCTATGCTGCCTCAGTAGCAATCGGTTTGCAAAGCGCTGAGAGCATTGGGCACATTTCGTATCAATTAGAGGTGAGATTGCAGTTACACTGCGGCCAGTCAAGATGATGAGGGGGGCTATCAGGGACAAGCAGGCGATGAACCAGACAAGCGAGTGACATTTGCCGAGGGGCCTGGACCTTCTGAGACCTTTGCAGTCAAGTTAAGTCAAAGCTGCAGTACACTGTAACCGCAGTTACACGAAGTCCCTCAACTCCAACGCTAGCTCGCTATAAAACCAACACGACCAAGATCTGCAACACTTAACCCAACATGGCAGGTGGCAAGCGCAGCCATGCCGCCGCAGATGCAAAGTCGCCAGGCACTAAGCGCGTGGCTGGTGGCTCGAGCACGCGTCAGACTAGGACTGAGTATGCCAAGCAAGTGGAAGCGGAAGAAGAGTGCGACAGGGAGGCTAGGAACACCAGGAACACCGGGGCGACACCAAGGGGCGACAACGACATTGAGCACAACAACAACAGCAGAGGCAGCATCGGCAGTAGCAGCAGCTGCGATAGCGAGGATGTCGGGGAGAACAGAGCTCAGCCTGCAGCGGAGGGCCTCACCGCCAACCAGTGCAAGCTAATGGTTGACGCCATCATCAGTACCTGGCATCTTCCGCGCTTGGTTCAACTTCTTGCCCACGTGGTACGTGAAAGACATGTTGGACCGGTGGCGTTGGACTGGTGGCATCATAGTGCACTCTTCCATGCTCTGTTACAAGCTGCTGTGAATGCTGGGGTTGTGCCCCTCAGTTCAGAGTGGCGTGCAGGAACAACTGGCAGTCTCTGTGTACTATGACACACACTATTCCACGGTGAAGGTCAGTGATACTCGTCATGCCAATGACATGGCAGTGGTGCTTAGGTTGCAACCCACTTGCAATCCACTTGTAACAAGCAAACATATGTGGTTTGGACTTGGTGCAGAAGCGCATGGGGAGGGTAATTACAGGTATTCGGATGCCAGGCATTGTCAAGGCTTCAGTGGACCATCGCATCCTACTTTCCAGCAGCATGGCTTGCAAGCAGTGTGAGCAGGATAAGGACCTAAGCAACTTGATGACGGAGGTTGGAGACCACAACCGCACTGTGTGGCGGCAGTTCTGGGAAATGGAGGCAGCGACGGTTGGAGGAGCAGTGAGAAAGTGTGGGGAGCGACTGTTCAGACATGTGGAGACATCGCAGGGCACAACAATTCTGGTTTGAAAACTCAACGCAAAATTCCGCCGCACCGAAGCGAGCTCTAGACTATCCAACGGCAGAGTCTTACAGAGCACGTCAGGAGCTGCCGAATGAGCGTCGATTCATCAACCCCGACTTGTACAACGCGCGCTGCACAGGCTATGGATGTTGATGGTAAGCCCAGGAGAAGGCCTACCGTAATCCTAACCTGTCTCTGGTTGTTGTGCGCGTGTTGGTGCTGGGGTGCGGTAAGCTTGGGTGGCACAAGTGGCCATCCAGCTCCGCACTTGTCAGGCCAACACGGCACCGTTGAGGGTTCGCCCCACGGTAGCTACGCAAACAACTTTGGCCCCTGGCCAACGTGCACCCATACTAAGACCCCAACTCTCCACCACACTGATACCCCCTACGGAATTAGCAACACGGATCGTGACCCTTTCTACCTGACCGCAGCGATCTACAAGTTGACATCGACCTCGGCCGACATGCACACTTTGCTCAGAGCAGCGCTTCCCAAGAAGGCTATCTTCGTTAGCAGCAATGCGACCCACGCCAGCCTCCTCGCCAAAGCGAAGGCCAGCTACAAGAGCCCAGCCGCCCCGACCGTCTCCAGCAACCGTGCTGGGGATATGCGCCATAACAGCTACAGCACCTTGGAGTATGAGGAGGCTATCGCAGCTGTAGTGCGCGCAGACGCTGGAGATGCCGTCCTGGCCCCGTACTTGTTTCTCTACGACACCAAGGCAGTCGTCCTCAAGGACCTCACCGCAGCATTCAAAGAAGGTGACAGGGCCCCACATAGCAGAGACCTTACTATATGTGGACTCGCACGACGCCCAAAACACCGCCTTCATGTCCCCTGCTGGCCAGATACACGCACAGAACAGACTAGAAACATACATGGCCTGACATGCACTTACGTACACAGGACAGGACAGGACAGGACACACACCCTTTTAATACAGAAACACACAAGATTACAATCCCATCACATGCCTTCATATGCAGAAACACTGGAGAAGGTGGACAAGGTCTTGAGCAGCATGGGTTGTGAAGACTACACCATCCATGCGGAGACCTACAAGCTTGGGGGAACGGAGACCTTTGAGCTGCAGATCGAAGCCACGCACGAGGAGGAGGAGATCCGCAGAGCTGGAATGCTAGGGCTGATTGGAGCAACCATCTCCTCAGGCGGGTTGCTTTCCACCCTCCAGTGCACCCAGCCCCTCACAGCCAGCAGCAGCACGACCACACTGGCCAGGCCCCTCATCTACTTCCCCAAGGCACCCTCCCCGAGCATAGCCCTTACCCTGAAAATGACCAGCAATGGCTTCCTTAGCGACCCAGCAGCCAACGCTGTCCTAACAAACAGGGGCACAGGTGCTAAAGCCATCTCTCTGATCAGAGCCCTAGGCTACCTGCGCCATAAGATGGCCCAGGATGTGTCCCTCCGCAGCCACCCTGTCTACCTGCTGGCATGCTCAGTCCACTCTGCCCACGACGTGACAAACAGGAGCATGACCAAAGTTGAGTTCACAGACTCTGAAACCTGTGCTGCCATACAGAGCAGCGGTGACCTGCACATCAGCGGCAGCAAAGTCAAATTCGCTCTGACTCAGCCTCAGACCAGCAGAGTCAGCGGCCTCGACACCAAGCACTCGCTCGTGCTCAGCACCGCTGCAGGCATTGGCCTGGCAGGCCTGGCCTCTGTCCTCAAGGCAGTTGCTGAGGCCGAGCTGACCATCCTGGAGGCTGACCTGATCCTGAACGCCACCTACCAGGCAGGCAGCACCGCGACCCCGCCTCTCAAAGGCACAGCAGCTACAGCTAGCAATGTCAGCAGTTACTCCGCTACCACTAAGCATGTGTCCCTGGCCAGCAGCAACTCCTCGTCCATCATCGCTGCAGTTGGGCAGAGCAGCAGGGCTCAGACCACCATCTACCCAGGAGGTGGCCCAGAGCGGGCGGCTATAGTGTACACAGTGGCCGCGATGAGCAGCAAGGGCACGCCGATCCAGGACAGCAGCAGGAGGGCCATCACGGTCACTGGACATGACGACAACTACACAGGCAGCGGAGCCGCAGTGGGCACGGACAGCGCCCAGCCCCTGCACCGCAAAGAAAACATGCTAAGGGCAACGTGCTATGTTATGGCCGAAGCTCACCACCTGACCCACACAGACCAACGCAAAGCCAACTTCTTCTTGGACTGCAGCCGCCATCTGATGAACGAAGACTGGCAACAGGGCCATGAGGGCAGCCGCAGGGGGGTGGTCATTACCTCCAGCCTGGACAGGCTGGTGACGCAGTGCCTGCTACTGGTGAAAGCCATGCTGGAAGTTGCAGCCTCCCGCACTGACAGCGCCAGGGCAGTTGCTACCCGCAAGGTGCAAGACATCTACACCGTCATGGTGGACATCTGCAGCCCCCGCCTGACAGACCCCGCCATTGAGCAGCAGCAGCACCCAACCCCCATGGCGGCCATGCCCAGGCCACCCATGGGAGTCCCAAGGAGCAGCACCCAGCTACCAGGCCGCGCTCAGTCCGTCACATCCCTGCCACCAAGGGGCGCAGGGTCCAGCAACCGCCGGACCAGCGACGAGAGACAGGTCAGAGAACACAAACACACAGGAAACAATTACCTACCTTGCTCCATCGATACAACCAAGCACCTGACCTGCACCACTACAGCCACACACCACTACGACCAGTGCACCCCCCATAGCAGTGAAACCACATGTCCCTCCCCCCCTCCCCGGTCCCACACTTGCCACACCCATATACCCTCCACACACATCCCTGATCTCGTTGATGCTTGCAGTCCCCAACCAAGCACCCACTCAAGCGCCACAACTCCACCAGCTCCTTTCAGCACCTGGCGGACGAGATGGAGGGTGTGCAATCGTTGGACCGGCCCTCGGCCTGACCTCTCCACCGAGGTAAAGCAACACCTGGGCTTGTACGCACCAGCATACACGACACCAACCTACCTTGACATGCGCGACACCAACACACACAGACACACAAGTCACCTAGCCGCCCTACCTACCGCCCTACCTACCGCCCCACCTGCTCCCCCTACTGCCCCACCTGTTGCTGCATCAGTTGCCTCACCAGCTACCCTACCAGCCGCCACACCCGCAGCCCCACTTACTACCCCACCTGCAGCCCCACCTGCTGTCCCACCCACAGCCCCACCTGCTGCTGCCCTAGCTACAGCATCACCTGCTGCTTCCCCAGCTACAGCACCACCTGCTGCCCCACCTGCCACCCCCCACACCGCCACACCTTCCACCCCATCTGCTGCCTCACCTGCTGCCTCCCCTGACGTTGCACCGGTATCCCCACCTACTGCCCAACCTGCCACCTCCCAGGAAACCCTACCTGCCACCCCACCGGCTGCCTCACCAGCTGCCTCACCAGCCGCCCCACCTGTAGCCCCACCTACTACCCCACCAACCCCACCTGCAGCCCCACCTGTTGTCCCACCCGCAGCCCCACCTGCTGCTACCCCAGCTGCGGCACCACCTGCTGCCCCATCTGCCACCCCCCACGTCGCCACACCTACCACCCCACCTGCTACCTCACCAGCTGCCCCCACTTCTGCCACACCTGCAGCCCCACCTACTGCCCCACCTGCCACCTCCCACGCAGACCCACCTGCCACCCCACCAACTGCCTCACCAGCTGCCCCACCTGATGCCCCAATGTGCAGGAGGGCGGAGACCCCCATGGCAGACAATTGCTGGCAATGGAACTGGACCGACCGCTCGCAGTGCCCTGCGCACTCATCCTACATTGATCAATGCCTTGGGGCCAGCTATCAGTGGCTAACTAGACATAAGAATGTAGTAGGAACACCATATAGCAAGAAAGGACGAATGAGGCTGTGGAATGAGTGGTCTACACCCCTCACCACCCTGGCACCCCGTTATGGTACTATGCCGCACGCCTACGATGTAGCCCAA
>JASKMD010000024.1:394251-440579 GCA_030144725.1 Haematococcus lacustris | reverse complement strand
ATGCCAGCCTTGCAGAACTCAAACTTGGCACGAGGCAGAGCCTTGGTCATGCCATCTGCCACATTGGCCTCAGACTCGCAAAACTTGAACACCACCTCACCCCGGGCAGCCCGCTCACGCACGAAATGATGCAGCACATCAATGTGCTTGGACTGGGCAGAGGCAATAGGATGCTTGATGAGAGTGATGGCAGCCTCATTGTCACACATGATGGTGACAGGCTGCACCACATCAGAGCCCACAGCCAGCTCAGCCACCAGGGTGCGCAACCACAAGGCTTCCTTGCTAGCTGCAGAGGCAGCCATATACTCTGCCTCTGTGGTGCTCACAGCCACAGTAGGCTGGCGACGGCTGGACCAGGACACAGCACCCCCATGCAGCATGAACACATAGCCAGTGGTGCTGCGACGGGTGTCTGTGTCACCGGCAAAATCAGCATCACAGAACCCAACCAACCCCTCGGCTGCACCAAACACCAGCCCCTCAGCCCTGGAATCAGCCACATAGCGCAGGACACCACGCAGTGCATGCCAGTGCTGCGCAGTGGGTGCAGCCATATACTTGGCACAGACACCAACAGCCTGAGCGATATCAGGCCGTGTGCACACTGCCAGGTGCATGAGGCTGCCCACCAGCTCGGCATAGCTGTGCCCCCCCATGTGTGGCTGCACCTCTTCCTCCCTGACCAACTGCTCTGATGTGCTCAGCGGCACACTCCGGGGCTTGCTGTCAGCTAAGCCAAAGCGGTCTACCACAGAGGTGGCATACCGCTCCTGGCTCAGCACTAGCTGCCCAGCTGCACGGTCACGGCTGATCTCCATGCCCAGGAACCGCTCTGCTGAACCCAGCTGGTGGATGTTGAAAACAGCTGCAAGCTGCTCCTTCACCCAGGCCACTGTGGCTGTGTCCCCCTTGCTGACAGCCAGGAGGCAGTCGTCAACATACACAGCGAGCAGCACCTTGCTGTTGCCCCGCACCATGGTAAACAGGCAGGAGTCAGCCTCTGAGGCCACAAACCCCAGCTGCTCCAGCTCTGCTTTCAGGCGCGCATGCCAGGCGCGCGGGGCCTGGCGCAGCCCATACAGGGCACGCCGAAGTCGGCACACACGGGCTGTTCCATCCTCATACCCAGCTGGCTGCTGCATGTAGATCTCCTCATGCAGCCAGCCATTGAGGAAAGCTGTCATAACATCGAGGTGCTCTAGCTCCATGTCTGCCGCAGCTGCCACAGCCAGCAGAGCACGCACAGTAGCATGCTTGCTGACAGGGGCATGCAGCTCCGTGAAATCAACCCCCTCCCGCTGCAAATACCCCTTGACCACTAACCGGGCTTTGAAGCGCTTGTTGCCCTTGCTGTCCTCCTTGACAGAAAAGACCCAGCGGTTGGCCAGGGGCCGGCACCCAGGGGGGGAAGGCACCAGCTCCCACGTACCATAGCTGAGCAAAGACTCCATCTCAGCATCTGTAGCCATTGCCCACTGCTCAGCTAGGGGGCTTGCTCGCGCTTCCTGGATAGTGCGCGGCACCCACACGCTGGCAGCAGGAGGCTCTGCAACAGCTGCTGCCAAGCTGCCATACTCAGGCTGCTGCTGTGACAGGCGAGCTGAGCGGCGCAGGCTGCTGACTTCTGCAGCTGAAGCACCCCCCCCATCCCCACCTGCTGAAGCTGCAGCCCCATCCCCACCACCAGCTCCCACCGTCCCTGCTGGCATAAACCCTGGGCCCGGCGCTGCCGCTGCCTCTGCCTCCCCAGCCAGCACCGGCACATGCGCTGGGGCCGGCGCTGGCACAGGTTCTGGCAGTGGCACGCCAGAGAAACTGACCAGAGGGTCTAACTCCTGCGGCAGCCCCGCTGCCCCCTCCTCCACCACCTCTAGCACCCCAGCTGGCTCAGCAGAGGGCACATTCTGTGACAGCTCATCAAACACCACATCTTTGGTGATGAGAATCTTGCCCCCTGGCACCAGCACCCTGTAGGCCTTGCTGCCCGGCTCATAGCCCACCATCACCCCCTGCACTGCCTTGAACCCTAGCTTGCTGCGCATGTGCTCAGGGACATGGGCATAGGCCCGAGCACCAAACACACGCAGCGCAGCCAGGTTGGGTTTCACCCCAAAGAACAGCTCCCAGGGGGTGGCATTCCTGCCCTGGGTGGCAGAGACATTGCGGAGGAAGTTGGCTGCGCGCATCACCTCAGGCCACAGGCTGGCTGGCAGGCCGCTGCTAAAGAGCATGCAGCGGCCTTTCTCTAGGAGCGTGCGGTTTAGCCTCTCTGCCCTCCCATTCTGTTCTGGGCTGTAGGGGGCTGTCTGCTGGTGCTGAATGCCCCGCTCCACGCAGAACTGACCCACCTCCCGATTCACAAACTCCGTGCCTCTGTCACTGCGCAGCGCCTTGAGCTTGCGCCCTGACTGGGTCTCCAGCCATAGCACAGTAGCCTTAATGGCTTCCGGCACATCTGACTTGGCTTTGAGACACACCACTACGGACAGGCGGCTAAAATCATCCAGGAAGGTGAGCATGTAACGCAGCCCGCTGACAGATGGCACACGGAATGGGCCACACACATCTGTGTGCACCAGATCTAGCACCCCCTTCACAGGGGGCGCTAAGGAGGGGAGGGTGTCGGCTACGTGCCGATGTGCCTTGCCAGCTTGGCAGCCAGGGCACACACCGCTGCCGGCTGCCTTGCACTGGGCTGCACTAACACCTACTCCTTCCACCATCCCCTTGCCCACCATCTCTGCCATGGCTCTGTAGTTAAGGTGACCTAGTCGCTCATGCAACAGTTGTGGGGTCTCCGCTGTGGCTGCCTGCAGCGACGCCGGGGGCTCACAACCCACCACAGCAAGCTCTGAGGTGCACCATAGCTGGTATGACCTGCCCACTAGCTTGCCGCTGACGATGGTGGGAGGGGAGGCCCTGTCCTCTAGCCTGATCCCCCCACCCTCCTGCACTACCCGCCACCCAGCCAGGTCAGCCACCACCGTTGACATGTAGTTGGCAGTGGCATCAGGAGCCCACAACACATCCCGCAGTGTGAATGGCTGCCCGCTGTCGCTGGTCAGGTGCACAGACCCCAGGCCATACGCCACCAGCCTCACCGTGCTTTTGCCGAGCACGATCTGCACGGGCTGGTTCACTGGCCTGAAGTCATGGAGGAGGGCGCGCTCCGGGGTGATGTGGTGGCTTGCACCCGAGTCGGCTAGCCACAGCCTCCTGCTGCTGACCAGGCTGTCACCAGCAGCGATGGGAGCACCTGGTGGCGCTGCAGCAGCAGCTAGGGAGGGTGACGGCTTGCAGGGACAGGGTGCACGGGGTGCCAACAGCCCCAGCTGATGCGCCACACAACACGACCGTGCATCCCTACCCACCCCCACCTGACTACCCCCGCTGCTTGGCTCATGGGAGGCCTCACAGGGAGCATGAGCATGCTCGACCTGCATAGCCATGAGGCTGGCTGCATACAGCCCAGCTGGTGCGCTCGCAGCCCCACCTGCCCCACCTGACCCACCAGCCCCACCAGCCCCACCTGACCCGCTAGCCCCACCTGACCCGCTAGCCCCACCATCCCCTGCCCTCTTGCCTGCCCCACCCCCTTTCGCACCCGGCTCCCGGCAGTTGCGGGCGATATGGCCCTTCTTGCCACACCGGAAGCATGTGACATTTGCATGTCTCGCATCATCCGGGGCCGGGGTGGCAGCCGGCTTGGCTGCTGGTTGCTTACTGCTGCTGCCGCTGCTCCCTGCACCGCCCACACCCATGGGCTTGCGGGGCACATGCATGGCAGCCAACTGAGCAGGCTGCACAGCCTCAGCTTCACCCTCCACACCCAGGAGGTATTGCTGGACTGCTGCAAGGGAGGGAGGGGTGTCCAGCAGCGGGTTGGTGAGCGCTTGCTTAGCTATCTGGAAGGGGACAGTGTGGGGTAGGGCCTCCAGAAGGCACCCAATCTGCTGCTGCTCAGGAATCTCATTGCCGGCATCATTCAGCTCTGTGCACAAGTCAGCAAGCCGGCAATAGAGCTGGGTAATTGTCTCCCCAGCCTCCATGCGAAAGCTGACAAACTGTCTCCACAGCTGCTGACGCTGCCCGTAGCTCTGCTTGGCATTCACAGCCAGCAGTGCCTTCCAAGCCCCTGCAGCTGTCTTGCCCTGCTCGACGATGCTGCCATAGTGGTCATTACACTGTAAACTGTAAATTAAACTGTAAACGCTATAAGGGACTGGCTGACATGCCTGAGACACAGCTTGTCTTCAACAGATTGTGTATCGGGGAAAGGGAAGGGGAAGGGAGTTGCCCATCAGACCTGCAGCCAGGGGGCATGCACGTGAGGTAGGGAGATCAGGTTGGGCGCTGCGTGTTGGCCACTTACCGGTAGCCACCAGCAACCAGGGAGCGAAAGGGTAGGGAAGAAGGGGGAAGAGGGAGCTTGTGTGTGGAGGGGGGTGGGAAGGGAGGGAGGGAAGGGAGGGAGGTGCGGGGGAGCGTGGGAGGAAGGGGACTGAAAGGGGAAGGGATGTGGACCTGCGGCAAGGAGGTGACAGGTTGTCAAAGGAGGAGCAATGAATGGTGGGTACAAGATGCACTCACCGAGTTTGATGCACAAGGGGCAGGGAAGATGGGCTCGGAGATGGTGGGTACATGTCAAAGGCAAAAAGATGGGTCGCTGCATGTGAAACGGTGCATTACCTCGCACCGCATTGGCTACGCGCAAAGGTTGGCGAGGTAATGCCCGTGTGTTATCGCGCAACGCGTGGCTACGGAGTTGGCTGAGATGTCCAGGTTGCGACACTGGCTAGGAGGCTGGCCGCTACGTGAGATGTGGCTGCTTGGCCGAATGTGGCTGCCTGGCTGCGATGTGGCGATGTTGCGTGGCTGCGATGTGGCTCAGTGGCCGCCTGGCTACCTAGCCTGGCTACCGAACTGAGGGCAGGGGCTACCGAATTGAGGGCGTGAAGGGCGGCACGAACTGCAGATCGGCTTGCATGTTAGACATGAAATATGAAAAACTAACATCCGCCCAGTACGCGGCGTAGTCAACTAGCGACGATCCTAGTCATGCTAGGAACGTAGCCGCAGCTAGTGCCAGCTAGAAGGTCAGCCTTGAGGATAAGCAGCCTAGAAACTCAGCCTCGCAGCCTTGCAGCCACACTGCCCCTAATTCGCGTCCCGCATCTAGGTAGCCAGGCGCCTTGCAACCAGCCTCGCAGCCTCGCAGTCATGCCCGAAGCTCAGCTCGCTCCCAGCCACATCGCAGCTAGCTAGCTAGCTCAGACACACAAGGTAGTTTCAGCTAGCGTTGCAGCCATTTCCATTTCCATTTCCATAACGCAGCCAACCTCGAAGCTAGGCGTACAGCCATTTACGTAGCTAGCTCAGCCCCGCAGTCCAGCCACTTCACCAGCATCGCGACACAGCTACACAACCTCGCAAAGTCGCAGCCACGCAGCCACGCAAGAAGCCAACGTAGCCAGCCTAGCAACGCAGCGACACACTACGAGCAAGCCGTCATCCATGCAAACCATGCGAAGTTGTCAAGGTGAGTGGCTATCCCTCTGCAGGTATGTGGCTCCCTCTACTTAGCTTAACCACTGGCGTGCCTTTTGTGCTGCTGTAGGATTAATGGTCTTACCTCTTCCCTTTGCCACCACCACCTCCAAGTCCGTCGTCGCACATGCCTTGACATACTCCCTACCGTACCTTGCAGCCTACCTCGCAGCCTACCGTACCTTGCAGCCTACCTCGCAGCCTCCCTCCCTCCCTCCCGACCTACTCCCTCCCTCCCTCCCTCCCTTCCTCCCTCCCTTCCTCTCCTTTCCCTTCCCCTTGGCTGACTGCAGGTGTAATGGGCACCTCCCCTTCCCTCTGCCCTATACAACCACCCCCTCCCAGTTTGACAATACATTTCCCCCCCTCCCACCCCCACCCCCACCCTCACCCTCACCCTGGCAGGTGCGTGAGCATGCATGTTGTGGAATGTATTGCCTTGCCTTGGGAAGCCTAAGCATGATTGCAAACAGCAAGGACACGACAAGGCTTGTACCCCTCTTCACAACATCCCATCATATTTGCTCTATGCCAGGTGAGTGCCTCCGTCATGCAATACGCACGGCTTCCTTGGATGTCATGCCAGCCTCACCATAAACACGCTCCTTGCTTGCTGCAGGTCCGACGCCTTCGGTCATGCCACTAGCCTCCCTTCCCCTTCCCTACCCTGTCCCACCAATTCCACTTTCACCTCTCCCCAACCCCCGCTTCCCCCCTCCCCGTCACCTCCCCCCTGACATCCCAGCCCCCTCCCTTACCCCAGCAGACTACCCCAGAGAGCCCATCCCACCCTTGACGCTCAACCCTACCTTGGCTCTTTCACCCCCATCACTAACAACACCACTCCAAGGTTAGACCACTCCAAGGTAAGGCCAACAGGGAGCCAACATGGCGCAGCAGCTCCCCTCCCTCCCACCCCCCACCTTCTTACCCTCACCCTCACCCTCACCTGAGCAGCAAGCAGCAAGGACACGCCCAGCCCAGCCCAACCCAGCCCTACTCTCCCACCCTGCGCTTCCTACTGAGGTGAGGACAAAGAATGGTGTGTTGTAATGGATGGCTGCTACACCTGCCCCTCCATCTGCCAGCTCTACTATCTCCTTACTTTATTGGTGAGTGCATCCAGTACCCATGTCCCATGTTTGCTTCCGTTGACAAATCGTCACACTGTTGCTGCAGGTCTTGTGCGCCTACACCTGAGACTATCAATGCCCTCCCTCCCTTCTTCCCCACTTCTCTCGCCCTCCCCATGGACCCCCCCTTCCCTTCTCTATCATCCCGTCCCCTTCTGGGTCCCATTACCCCCTCCGTTACCTGTCAACAGCAGCAGCCTTCCCCCCCCTCCGCCTCCTCACCCTCACCATCTACACGCATTTACACCCCCTTCCAGCAAAAGGTGAGTGCAGGTATGTGGCACCCTGTACCTACACTAACCGCTAGCATGCCCCTTGTCCCGCTGCAGGGTTGATCGTCGCACCCTTCCCCTTTTCCTCCCCTTTCCCACGCCCACCACCATCGCCCAGCTTGTCGTCCCTCCACATCCACCTCTCCCCACCCCCAGCCCCATCACCTCTCCCCTGACATCCCAGCAGCCAAGAGAAAGCCCACCCCATCCACCCTCTTGCCACCACCACCACCACCCCCACCCCCTCCCTTCCCCCTCTCCCTCTCTCCCATGCTTGTCAAGCCTACCCTTCCCCTCTCCCACCCTTCGATTGACGTGGCATCGCAGCCCCCACCTCATCCCACCTTCCCTTCCCTTCACCCTACTACACACCCCACCGCAGCCCCACCCCACTGGCGCATGGGATATGTTGCCTGGTGTGAGCAGGTAGGAGGCCAGGAGGACCACAAAGGTGAGGCCACGGTGATAGCTAACAGAGTGCCCAACCTGGTCACCCTACCTCATGTGCACGCCCCTTGGTTGCAGGTCTGATGGGTCACCTCCCCTCCACTTTCCCTATACAACCACCCCCTCCCAATCTATCCTCCCCGGCCCCCGCTCCCTCTCCCGCCCCGACCCCCGCCCATGCCCCCAACCCATGCCCCTACACAACCCAACCCAGGACCCTACCAAACCCAACCCATGCCCCTACCCCAACCCACCCCGCCTTCAAGCCACCCCGCCCACTCAAACCCAACTGAGCCTCCCGCCTCCCCGCATCCCGCCTCCCTGCCTCCCGCCTCCCCGCCTCCCGCCTCCCTGCCTCCCGCCTTCCACATCTACCCTCCCTCCCCGCCTTCAAACCTCCACTCCCACCCCCTTCCCAGCAGCAGTCATAGCAAGCAGCCAAAAGGTAGGTAGGTGCTATAGTGCCCCTACTATCTGCTGCTGCTGCCCCCCTTGCTGTTGCTGCCCCCCTACTGCTGCTGCTGCCCCCCCTTGCTGTTGCTGCCCCCCTACTGCTGCTGCTGCCCCCATGCTGCTGCTGCTGCCCCCCTACTGCTGCTGCCGCTGCCCCCATGCCCCCTACTGCTGCTGCTGCTACTGTTGCAGCCCCCCTGCAGCTGCTGCTGCTGCTGCTGCCCCCCTACCTTGATTGCAGGTCTGATGATTGCAGGTCTGATGAACACCTCTCCTCCACTTTCCCTACACAACCACCCCCTTTCCAGCAGCAATCATCAAGCAGCCAAAAGGTAGGTAGGTGCTATCGGCTGCTGCAGCCCCCCTGCCCCCCTGCCCCCCTGCTGCAGATGATGCCCCCCTACTGCTGTTACTGCCCCGCTACTGCTGCTGCTGCTGTAACCCTGCTGCTGAATGGGGGGGCACCAGCGCTGGTTGCGCCTACTATCTGCTGCCTACTGTCTGCTGCTGCAGCCCCCCTGCCCCCCTGCCCCCCTGCTGTTTCTGCCCCAGCCAGTACTGGTCACAGCCAGCCAGCCAGTACTGGTCAGCCAGCCAGTACTGGTCACAGCCAGCCAAAACTGGTCACAGCCAGCCAGCCAGTACTGGTCAGCCAGCCAGTACTGGTCAGCCAACCAGTACTGGTCACAGCCAGCCAGCCAGTACTGGTCAGCCAGCCAGTACTGGTCAGCCAGCCAGTACTGGTCAGCCAGCCAGTACTGGTCAGCCAGCCAGTACTGGTCAGCCAGCCAGTACTGGTCAGCCAGCCAGTACTGGTCAGCCAACCAGTACTGGTCACAGCCAGCCAGCCAGTACTGGTCAGCCAACCAGTACTGGTCACAGCCAGCCAGCCAGTACTGGTCAGCCAGCCAGTACTGGTCAGCCAGCCAGTACTGGTCAGCCAACCAGTACTGGTCACAGCCAGCCAGCCAGTACTGGTCAGCCAACCAGTACTGGTCACAGCCAGCCAGCCAGTACTGGTCAGCCAGCCAGTACTGGTCAGCAAGCCAGTACTGGTCAGCCAGCCAGTACTGGTCAGCCAACCAGTACTGGTCACAGCCAGCCAGCCAGTACTGGTCAGCCAACCAGTACTGGTCACAGCCAGCCAGCCAGTACTGGTCAGCCAGCCAGTACTGGTCAGCCAGCCAGTACTGGTCAGCCAGCCAGTACTGGTCAGCCAGCCAGTACTGGTCAGCCAGCCAGTACTGGTCAGCCAACCAGTACTGGTCACAGCCAGCCAGCCAGTACTGGTCAGCCAACCAGTACTGGTCACAGCCAGCCAGCCAGTACTGGTCAGCCAACCAGTACTGGTCACAGCCAGCCAGCCAGTACTGGTCAGCCAGCCAGTACTGGTCAGCCAGCCAGTACTGGTCAGCCAGCCAGTACTGGTCAGCCAGCCAGTACTGGTCAGCCAGCCAGTACTGGTCAGCCAGCCAGTACTGGTCAGCCAACCAGTACTGGTCACAGCCAGCCAGCCAGTACTGGTCAGTCAGCCAGTACTGGTCACAGCCAGCCAGCCAGTACTGGTCAGCCAACCAGTACTGGTCACAGCCAGCCAGCCAGTACTGGTCAGCCAGCCAGTACTGGTCAGCCAGCCAGTACTGGTCAGCAAGCCAGTACTGGTCAGCCAGCCAGTACTGGTCAGCCAACCAGTACAGGTCACAGCCAGCCAGCCAGTACTGGTCAGCCAACCAGTACTGGTCACAGCCAGCCAGCCAGTACTGGTCAGCCAGCCAGTACTGGTCAGCCAGCCAGTACTGGTCAGCCAGCCAGTACTGGTCAGCCAGCCAGTACTGGTCACAGCCAGCCAGCCAGTACTGGTCAGTCAGCCAGTACTGGTCACAGCCAGCCAGCCAGTACTGGTCAGCCAACCAGTACTGGTCACAGCCAGCCAGCCAGTACTGGTCAGCCAGCCAGTACTGGTCAGCCAGCCAGTACTGGTCAGCCAACCAGTACTGGTCACAGCCAGCCAGCCAGTACTGGTCACAGCCAACCAGTACTGGTCAGCCAGCCAGTACTGGTCACAGCCAGCCAGCCAGTACTGGTCAGCCAGCCAGTACTGGTCAGCCAGCCAGTACTGGTCAGCCAACCAGTACTGGTCACAGCCAGCCAGCTAGTACTGGTCACAGCCAGCCAGCCAGTACTGGTCAGCCAGCCAGTACTGGTCACAGCCAGCCAGCCAGTACTGGTCAGCCAGCCAGTACTGGTCACAGCCAGCCAGCCAGTACTGGTCACAGCCAGCCAGTACTGGTCACAGCCACTGGTCGCTGGAATATCACATTGAGGTCGCCTTGCATTATAAGGGAATGAGATAGAGGACGGATGGAGTGTTGAATGAGGTTGATGCTACATAGCATACTGCATAGCATGCGAAGCAGTGTACTATGTAATGTTAGTGACAGTGATAACAAACACACGTACATAGTAATCTCAATGACATTGCTTAGTGAGTGATAGCACATGCAATGTGTTACAGCGTGTTGTCCTCGGTGCCTATACAGTACCTAACCAAGGCTCCCAGCCCTGACCTCAGTCCTTAGCCCCACCCTTCAGCTATCATCCAATTGTCTGTAAGCATACTCGCTTCATCCATAGGACTTGACATTATAGAGAGATGTTAACCCATTACAAGCGCACATGATAGCGCACATCGACTAGACATCGCACGTCAGAAAGACTAGGCAGTATTGAGAGTTGTCAACCCATCACAAGCGCACATTGTAGCGCACATCGACTGGACATCGCACATCGCACATCGACGTAGACAGCCGTTGGGGAGCTTCCAGCGAAGCGCTAAGACCAGCGATGCAAGTAGTACTATTGGGAAGGCTTGAATGTGATACGCGGAAACTTTGATATCTCCATGCCCTAACTCTGCCAAAGCTGACAACCAGTACTGGATGGCAACCAGTACTGGATGCCAACCAGTACTGGTTGAGGTCCAGTACTGGTTAGCAACCAGTACTGGACCTCAACCAGTACTGGTTGCCTCTCAAAACGGCACGACAGGCCAACGCTCGAATCTCGCCAGCCACTTGGAGTTGATTTTTTTTTCCAACAGCGTTGGCTTGCTTATGAGCAACTGCAGCCTTCCATCAAAAAAAAAAGTACCCTTGGGTGGCACCTATAATGCGATCTTTTCTGCGAGTGAAGTAGCTGCCATCTGTACAGATACATTCAGATTATCTGTACAGATGACAGGTTGTCCCTATCTGTACAGATGCTACTTGCACTATCTGAACAGATAACGAATAGTCGGAATCTTTACTGGGCGTGCAAGCGATCATGGTGCAAGCTGTTCGACCAGCCAGCAGTACAAGCACATCGTTTGACGATGCAGCGCTCAGTGATGGGCAATAACTGGGCCGAGCCTGTCTTTGTAACAAGCGGCGGTGATTTTATACGGCCCGGTCAAGGTGGCGAGTCCAGCCCAATCGCCGAAGAGTCCCGTGAAACGTGCCTGGCGACCTGCGACTTCCTGGTCCTCAGCATCGACTCAGAAACCATATTCTCGCATCTATCACCTCGCCACTTGGATGCTCTGAGTGGACGTCGGCAGCGTCTCTCGCTAATGCTGACCCTGGAGCAGCGACTGGGTCCAACCATGACCAGGTGCAGAGTGGAGGGGGTGATTGGGTTCCTGGGCTACTGTGAAGCAGTTCAGAGCGTGGAGATCAGACTCATCATGGACGAGAACACGGCGGAGGAGCCCACGTATGAGCAGCTGCCAGTGGGGGCCTGGTTGGCGGAGAGGCTGATGTCCAACTTCCCCAACTGCCATATGTTGGGTATCAAGCCTTTCCTGATGCGGCATTCAGAGCTGGAGGAACTCCTCAGCCACCACCTGGTTGTGGGGCGCATCCAGCATGTGGACATCCAAATAGCCATCCTGACTGGCAGGGAAAGGGATGTTCCTTATGAGTGGGTGGAGCCAGCTTTGGGGCTGACCACCTTGATAGCCACCTACCTGGGCCCCCTCCCCATCTCCCTACGTGACCGCCCCTGCAACCTTGTGAAGCTGAGCGTCACAGAGATGCACCTAACAGACGTGGGCAACCTACCACAGTCAGTCACAACCCTACTGATATCTGAGCTCAACGTCGCCCTACCAGAGCTGAATATGGCGGCCTTGACCAAAGGTGTGGCAGACCTCAGCTCCGGCCGGTTTGGGCGTCAGGATATAGGGTTGCTGGCCATGGCCATCACGAGCAAGAAAGGGTGTGCACAAGCAGCAGCCCTGTTGCCCCTGGTGGGACGGTTTAGGGAGGCCCTGGTGGATGTGGGGGAGCCAAGCCAGGTGATTCATTGTGATGTGGTGAGGGCTGTGATTCCAATCTTAAAAGGGTGTGCTGGGGTCCAGTTCAGGAATGCCCCGTGCGACCTGTATTCATGGCAAGAGTGGGCAGTGAAGAATGCCATGGCTCCGGGTGCGGCGTTCATCGTACGTTATGCGTTATACTGACATGCTGCCACCCTGCTGCTTAGTCCTGGCATGGTATAGGAATGAATGTAGAGGTAGAGGCGAAGGTCATAGAGAATGATCAAAGAGTTGACAACGTCATACACCGATTTTAGTTGTAGCCAATGCATGTAACTGGCCTCAGAGTGTCTCGCCGGTGCACACAGCCACTCTACTGCGAATGGAACTGTATGAGAGCCTACTGCATCTGGACCAACATATAAGTTACTAAGAAAGCACGTCCCTGAGGATAGAAGTCACATGCTTTATTAAGTCACGAACAGGGATGTCAGCCTTACAAGAAACACGCCATGCAAATAGGTTGAACATATAAGCCCACACATGTGGAAGACCACACGTCGTTTGATCTGGGAGTGGGCTATGTATGTCCACACGACAATCTAGCGCACCCAATGCACACGCAAGGCATGCTGACCCGTTCGGTTCACGAGGACATCAATACCATCAGCAAACGTGGCATAACACTGAATGTAGATGTCCATTGCCCTGCACCCCTCACGGCTGCCCACCTCCCGCAGATCATCAACCACCCAGCCATGATTGCACTGGATAAAATGCACCTCAGTGATGGACGGCATGTCATCCACGATGAACTGCCACAGCTGCGGGGATGATTCCAGCATTGCATACTTGACACTCAAAGTGTGGATCCCTCCACACAAGGGTGCCACTGCTGCCACAGCTGCCGCATCAAAGGGCTTGTTGTTCCATGCATCACCCCAGCAGGCCTGCAACTGATCAAAGCACCCGTTCAGAGGCAGCAGGGCGGCAATGTATGCATCCACATTCTCTGTGGCCACAAACACACTGAGATTCAGCACATAAACCTGTGGCCGCACAAGCACACCATCAGCAAAGCTGGAAGCCATGGCTGTGACAGCTGACAATGGGTGGTACACCGTGGACACAGTTAGACACCCAATATACACAGCCTCAGTGACGGCATGGAGAGGCAGCTTGCTGACGGTGATGCTCTCCATGTTGTCCACATGCAGCGTACGCCAGCTGCATGGTGCGTCACGCAAAGATACCCGCAGCTGGTCCAGGCTGCTGACATGAAGGGAGCGAAGGGATAGAGAGGCCTGGACAAAGGCAGCGACTTGAGCTGGACTGGTTGGTAGCACCTGGGCTGTGCTGATGTCCACATGGGTGAGCAGGCTACAGAGCGCAGGTATGGAGAGCACACTGACAGCCTGGTCAAGGCAAACGCCCAGCCCATGGATGGTGAAGACATGGAGGCCGGGGAAGAACGCTACCATGCTATCAGCCAGCCACGGCCCGAGCTGCAGCTGCACCCCCCTGACTCCTTCCAGCTGCACGGCATAGACGGTTGAGCAGGCCCCAAGCTCGTTCAACACATCCCTCAGCAGGCCTGTGACGATAGTGGAGTCCATGTTGTCACGTTGCCGGAATATCAGCTTCAGCGGCGCAGTCCTTGTGCGCAGCACCGCCACGGCTGGCAGCTTCACGAATCGCTTCACTTCTACGCGGTCCAAGTAAAGGGTGAAAGTCGAGCAAGTCGCTAGGCGTGCTGTCAGGGTTGCGCCACAGGTGCGGCTGAACGCCATTACATCTGCCTTCGACATCAAGCGCGAGGCAATGTTGGACAAAACTTCAGTGGGCAGGTGGCAGAACTGAAGCCATAGTGCAATTGCAATGAGTTACAACGATGGCACGGCACAACACTTACACAGATCGATGCAAGTCATGTTTAACAGTACAACCGCAAGAGGCATGTGCATCACCCGGTACATCGCACACAGCAGCAAGAGCGTCCCACGATGTCGCAACCCACGGACTGCCCTAAGCGCCTAAGCGACATGCTCTACGGGATACTAGCTAAAATTGTCAACTTGGTGACGGCGCTTCCCGTTGCTCCTATTTTCAGCCGCTGCAGCAGGGACACCCTCACCACCTGTCTATCAAATTGCAAGACATTGGTGCTGTACATTGACGCCTACTCTGGCTTCCTGACACTGTCGGCCGCGGAGGCATTCAGGACACGGGCGGAGCCTGTCGTGCTGGTCTTGAAGCGGCGGCGTCTCTGGCCCAAGAGCGATTTTTCAGACCGCATGGACAACTTGATCGAAGACTTGGGCACCTGCCCAGCTGTCCACACAGTGCATCTCAAGGGGGAGTTTGATGTCCTACGCAACGCGGACATTGAGAGCTGGCAGGACTTGCTGTCCACCAACCTGCCCAACTGCACAGCTTTGAAGGTCAGCCTGCAGCTCGTCAACATCCAACATCTGAACAGGCTCCTATCCCACCCAGCCATAGCTCAGCGGCTGACCCATCTGGACCTCACCACAACCAACTGGATAGGCGACAATAACAGAGGCCTGTCAGCCTTTGTCAAGTCCACCCTTAACCTTCGTTCCCTCCATATCCCAACTCTGGACGACCTGGAGGACTCCCTTGCTGATCAGGTCAGCATGTGGGACACGTTACATGTGGACAAGATGCACTGGGCCACATTGAGCAAGCTGCCAGCCCTGAATGGTTTGGTGGCAATACACATTGAGCGCTTGGATGGGTCCTGGGGTGGTCAGGGCTCTTCCATGGAAGGCTTTTATGCAGCCCATGTCAGTCACAATCTGGTGGTCGATAAGTTGTGCATGAGGGTGGGAAGTTACCCTCCCGAGGTAGAGGCTGCCTTGAAACCATTGCAAGGCTGCTTCAAGGAGGTGCAAGTGGAGTGTGGCAGCAGCGTCTACCGATCTCGCGTGTTTGCCAGTGATTTGGAAGCCTTGGCAGGTTTTGGTGGCATGTGCACTATGCTGCGTATTGAGCATGCCCGCATGCTCTCATCTGTTGAGCTATGGAAGGCCATCATAGTGGGCCTTCCCAAACTCAGCGGCGTGTGGCTGGATCAGTGCACGGGGTGCCATTATGATGATGTGGCTTTGCACATTAAGCAAGTGGTAGAAGAAAATGTATGCAATCGAGTGTCCATCTTCATTGACACCACGCACATAGGGGGGGAGGAGCGCCTCATGGAGGATGTGTTTCCATTGCATGTGGAGTGGCAGTGAAGACTGCATCACCTGGCTACCACATTCATGATGACATATGCAGCGACGTAGAGTGACACTGCATGAATGCGACAATGGATGAACAAGCAGCTGGTTTGTCAGTCATATGAGTGCCATGGTTCAGTGAGTAACATGACACAGGTTTTCACCCTGACCCTGACCCTAGCCAGGACCGTACAGATTTGCATGTGGTGCTGAACACACCGGATCAGCAAGACACCTGAAAACCCAAGCATTAGTTATAACCATCTCTTACATCAAAGACAATGGAGCACGGGGCAAGAGGTGCAGAGTTCATATCTCACCACATCCAAAGCATTCAATTAGCACCTATTCCAAATCCATGCGGTACAATGCCTCATGTCCCCTTATGAGCCTAATGCCGTGACTTCTTAGTAGGCGAGTCATGATGCGGTGCCTGGACATCATCATGGCATCCGTGCTCCTGGGAATCCATAATCAGCACAGGCCAATCACCTAGCAAAGGAGGAGTGGACGGGTCATCCAAACCAATCGCTTCATAATTGGGCGGTGCAATGGGTTGTGTAGTAGAGACATCAGGGCATGGTTGGGTGGCAGGCACCATGTCCACCTCGTCCAGTTCAGATTCGGCCTCCAGAGGCAGAGTAGGAGCCACAGACGCATGTGGTAGCTGATGAGCTTCTCCACTCAAACGAAGCGCATGACCAACTAGACAGGCGATGAGGGTCACCATGTTGAGAAACTGGGTAACGGCGACCAAGAATGGCATGAGGGATGTCAATAGATTGATGACCAGCAGCTACATTTGTTGGTCCAGGTAGTTGTGAGTGCGTTGCAGTCGTAGTTGAGCTACCAGGCTGGGCGGATATTGGTCCAAGTACTGCTGCATGTCATTAGGTGACACGGTATCACAAGGTGATGGTGCACGTCGCGGAGGAGGCTCGCGACCAGACTGTACGGGAGTGACGACGGCCTGGTCTTGCTGGGCCAATCGCTGCAAATCGACAGTCGTTGCCACGGAAGAGCTCCCGTTTGAAGTCGACATCGACAGCTTAGAGCTATAACAATCCGGCACAAATGCAAGCATACTTTACGATGCAAGCCACTCTTAGTATTGTTATCTGAACAGACGCACCCCTGAGTATCTGTACAGATGATCTTGTGCATTATCTGTACAGACGCACCGATAGGTAACTGTACAGATGCTCCCTTCCGCTATCTGTACAGACGCATCTATAGCTATCTGTACAGATAGTCAATACAGCTATCTGTACAGATGTTTGCATACGATCTGTACAGATGTCATTATACAAATCTGTACAGATGCTTCTATATGCTATCTGTACAGATGCTAATATTACTATCTGTACAGATAAACAATTCACTATCTGTACAGATGATGTAATGTAGAATCTGTACAGACAAACCCTCGTTAATCTGTACAGATGCCTTACCTTGTTATCTGTACAGATAAAACCCACTAAATCTGTACAGATGCTGCCTCTTGCCGTCTGTACAGATACAGACCTATAAGTCTGTACAGATAGTCCTGGTAGATATCTGTACAGATGCCGTCAAGCAGGAATCTGTACAGATACTTTTAAGAATATCTGTACAGATAAGGACATGCAGGAATCTGAACAGATTATCTATAAAGATCTGTACAGATGCAGACAAGCAGGTATCTGTACAGATGCAAGGAAGGAATCTGTACAGATGCCGCATTTCCTTGGGGCCATCGACATGCATCTGTACAGATGGCGGGCCCATTAAACGGGCATCTGTACAGATTCCCAAAAAGGGGGGGGTACCTCGCGCGCGGATCGTTGTATCTCCGCAACCGCTGCGAGTTAGGACTTCATTCAAGAGCGAGGTCCCCCTTAAACTCAACGCTCTATCGTTCTGTCGGAGCAGAAAGTCCATCCGATGCAAAAAAGGCCCTCGCGTCGGCCCTATTTATCGTGAGTGTAGTGGTCCCTAATGGTCCGACTTAAATGGAGTGTGGGACGGGGGGGTGACTTGGATGGGTGGTATTTATCACATACATTGGATGGGTAGCATAGGATGGGCGTAGTGGAGGGTTAGGGTGGGCCGGTACACACAGCAGGGTAAGAACGCTACCTGCTAATAGTACTGTCACCGCTGGTACGCTAGCGCATGTCGGACCTCCTCCTTCCCATCCTCTCCTATATTGGCTTGGCTCGCTGGCCGGCAGTTAGGAGGGAAGTTGGTTGGTTGTTCGTTGTGGAGTTTGATAGTAGCCGCAGAGAACGCCACCATATTCTTGTATACCTTGCAAATATACACGAGAACATCCTTTGTCGCAGTACCTAATTATGGACCGAACTGCGTTGCTACTGGCACTCCTACTAATTAATCCCTGCGTCCGTCCCTGCGTGTTGACCGACCTTGTCCGATCGGGCTGAAATTTTGATAGATGGTAGGTTGCAGAATATAAAACATATTTTTCAGAAGGATTTTTTTGAAAAAATTAAAGGCGGCTGCGCTGTGGCCCTGGGGCTAGAGTGCAGGGATGAGTGCAGGGATAGGTTGCGGGCCACAGCGCAACAGCTTTTGGATTTTTCCAAATATTTTTCTTGAAAAATATGTTTTATTTTCTGAAAACTACCATCTATCAAATTTTAAGCCCGATCGGACAAGGTCGGTAGAACGCAGGGACAAACGCAGGGACTAAATTGTAGGAGTGGGAGTGCCTGCGTTCCGCGCCACGTCGTCAGGATATACACGTCGTCAAGATCATTGCTATAGCTCACTAGGCGCTGTTACTTGGGTAGGGGGCGATCCATGCTCCCCTGCTAGAGTTTGTTTGTTTTGCATGTTAAAACTCAGTCAGTATGGCTTAGATAATACTCAATCAGTATGGCTTCAGTCTTAGGGCTGATGCCAGACAAACAAATTAAATGCAAATTAATTAAACCGATAATTTCTAGTACCGTACTCTCCCTTTTGATTCGCGTTCGCGAATCGTTTTTTTGCCCTCGCGAAATCGCGAACGAGTAAACAATGTGGGTTTTTTCTGAATCGCAAAGTGGTCAAACAATTATTTGACATGCGTAAATGGTGTTGCGATGGACCTCTTCGTGGTCCGTGGCATTAGTGCCGACGACGCAGCCGAAAATTTGCTACGCCAGGTTGACCAACACGATGAAATGCTCCATCAAAGGGGTGGGTAGTAGGCAAGTCAGCGAGTGGCCCCACGAAGTCAGCTGTTGGGGTGGTTGGCCAGGCTGGGGAAGCAGCCGGGGTGGCTGGCTGCACCAGGTCAGCTGCAAGGGTGATTGGGCAAGCTGGGGCAGCAGCTCGGGAGGCTGGCCGCACCAAGTCAGCCACTGGTGTGCTTGCCTTGGCGAAGGCTGCGGCATGGGTGACTGCTAGGGCACGCGGATTTGAGTGTTCAGAGGAGGATGCAGAGGGAGGTTCAGTGCCCTATCTAGTGCAAAGTCTAGAGGGTGACCTGGTGCACATTTACAGTGCCCTTGCCTAGAGGCAGTGACTTGGCTTGGACTTGGCTTGGACTTGGCTTGACATAGTGACATGTACACAAAATGTGTTAACCATGGAGGATTGACTTGGTATGCAAGGAATGGCTGTCTTGAATATTTCCAAGCACACCCACATTGTTAAAGTTGTGTTTTGCTACAACTTTTGCACCGGGAAAAAGTAAACAATGTTTTTTTGGGGTCGGGAACGAGTATTTAATTATAATATTCGGGGCCTCGCGAATCAAAAGGGAGAGTACGGTATTTGTGATGGCTTCACGTTGCTGTTTTCTATGGCTAAGAAAAAAAGACGAAGCGTGCCTAGACTAGTGCCGGAGGACCTAGGCAGTGACATTGAGGACCGCGACGAGGCACTACAGCCGGACCTCACCGAAGCGGAGCGAAATAGAAAGGTTTCCGGAGAGGCCCGCGCTGCCCGCGATAGGGACAACACATACCACGGCAGGAAGTGTAAGCTAGCTCACCTCATCGACCACTTGCCGCAAGAACTTTGGGATGCCTTCCTGGACGACGCGGTGCAGCCACGAGTGGAGGCCATCAGCGAGCGGGCGGTACTCGCCAGCCTGCTGTTTGGCTTACTCGTGCGCGGCTTGTTTACCATTCACGTAGCCGACCCGCTCGGCCTGCACGACCAGCCCGTGTACACAGACATCCCAGTCTCCCAGGCAGCCATCCCGGACTTGAGCTGTAGGAACCTGTTCCTACAGCTGGTCCGCGGCCTGCCCGGAAACGGCGCAAACACTCAGCCCAACGCGGCAGTGGCTGCCGTGCTGGCAGCGCACCCCGACCTCCGCGATCGCCTCGCAGCCATCCCTCAATCAAGTCTCCCGGTAAAAGTTCCCCCTATATAGGGGAAATTTATTGGCTGTAGATGGGGGAAGTTTTGAATTGTCCAACCGCGCTACTCGACAAGCACTAGCGACTAGCAACCCACACTACAGCTTGCTGGCTTCCTCCGCATGCTTTGACGCGCAACCTTGAATGCCCAGGGGCGGTTCCTGGGGGCGGTTTTTGCAATCGTTGATGAACGGCCGCAGCGATGCCGACCCCAATCCGTCCCTTAAAACCAGCCGACCCACAGCAAAGCCAGAGCCACACTGACCGATACCATACTCGACATTCGTGCGCCCGTTCGTCAGCATGTTGAAGTGGAGGCAGTGGTCTTAGGCAGTGAACCTACGTGGTGGTTTGCTTGCTGCTCTCGTGGAGAATGCGGGGAGTGCGGAGGATGCGGAGGAGGACAACGGGTTAGTGAGGAGCTTTGTTGGGCATGTTGCGCTGCCTGACAGACTCCCAACGGCCAGACCTTAGAGTAGCTGCCGGTCAGGCCATTATTGGTTGCTTTATAGCCTTCATAATCGAGCACAACATCAAGAAGCGATAAGTGACAGTGACGGTACAGCATGCAAAGGCAGCAGGCAAAGGCAGGGCACCAAGACGCAAGCCTGCAGAAGAGGGTGAGGAGTAGCATGTACCACCACAGCGGCAGGCGCGTGTGGGCACCGGGCCAACCACCCACGATGTGTTGGGCGGTCCGCAGATGTCAGCCATCAGCCCTGAGACGTTTGACGTCAACGAAGACCCTTCATGTAAGTCAGTGTGCACATGCTGTCTGCCGCCAGCTGACAGTGCTCATGCCTATATGCTTATGCCTATGATTGGGCTAATATAAGGCGCTAAGACAGCAACTATCCAACACTCGCATCTGTACCAATCTGCATCATCTTGGCAGCCGGGCTTTCTCCCCTTGTGCAAAAGCATAGTCATTGCTTGCTTGCTTGCTTGCCTATGGCATCAAGGAAGTAGCTTGCCCTGCCTGCCTATTCACAGATGGGATAATGTCTCCGCTGGAGGGCAACATATGGCAACTGGGTGGCATCCCATCCCCTTGCCAAGGTATGCTATGCAATAGTGCTAGTGTTGTTGCGTTGATGCTGTTGTTGTTGATGACACAGGATTACTTGTCACAACCGCTGTGTCTAATCCTTGGAAGCAACCAGCTATCTTGCATGATCATGGCTTGCATGACTGCTGGCTTGCATGATCTTAAATCTGATTTGTGCATGACTGCTGGCTGCATGACTGTTGTGTGATTTGATGCTTGTGTGCCTACAATTGTTCCCCCCCTGTGCACCTCTCTCTGCAGCCCACGCCCCAGCCCAGCTCAGCAACCATCTGCCAAAAAGATTGGTGAGCCGCAGCTGGCAAGCGAGGCAGCTACAGACCTGCCGCTGACGGGGGGGCCCACCCCAATGCAACTGCCGGACACAGATTTAACCTCTGTGCCGCAGCTGGTGGGGAGGGCAGCCGCAGGCTTGCTGCTGGCGAGAGGGCCACCCCTAGTGCCACTACACAGCAAGGTGCACCCACCCATTTGCATTTTGGTGTTGTTGTCATGCCACCCCACCCCTCGCCGCCGCAGCCCAGCCCTGCCCCACCCCCTCCCAGCCCTGCCCCACCCCCTCCCAGCCCTGCTCCACCCCCTCCCAGCCCTGCCCAGACCTGCCCCACCCCCTTCCAGCCTTGCGTTGCCCCTCCCTGCCCAGCCCAGCCCTGCCCACCCCCTCCCAGCCCCGCCCCACCCCCTCCCAGCCCTGCCCCACCCCCTCCCAGCCCTGCCCAGACCTGCCCCACCCCCTTCCAGCCTTGCGTTGCCCCTCCCCTCCCTGCCCAGCCCTGCCCCACCCCCTCCCAGCCCCGCCCCACCCCCTCCCAGCCCCGCCCCACCCCCTCCCAGCCCTGCCCCACCCCCTCCCAGCCCAGCCCAGCCCTGCCCCACCCCCTCCCTGACCTGACTTGCCCTGCCCTGCCCTGCCCTGCCCTGCCCTGCCCTGCCCTGCCCTGCCCTGCCCTGCCCTGCCCTGCCCTGCCCTGCCCTGCCCTGCCCTGCCCTGCCCTGCCCTGCCTGCAGGTGTGTGGCAGTGCATGCTGCAGGTAGCTGCAGGCTGCAGGTGTGCTTTAGTGCATGAGCAGCAGCAGCAGGCTGCGGTGCATGTGCTGCAATGCATGAGCAGTAGTAGCAGCAGGTTGTAGGTGTGTTGCGGTGCATGGACAACATCAGCAGGCTGAGGTGTGTGGCAGTGCAGTCTTGTGTTAGCAATGAGCAGCAACTTTGAGCCTTCATCTGAAAAGAAGGTTGCATGGTATAAAAGGTTTAGAAAAGCTTTCCTAAGCTTCCGTTCAGTTCCATCCCACACAACGTGATTTGTAAGCTGTGAATGGTCAAGATGTAATGAAGAAAACGGTGGTGGTCATTAGCCGTGTATCCTCTTCTCATATGATACCTACGCCCCTTGTATGGACAACACCACCACGCGGTGATGCGCTAAGGCCGCAAAGGTGGTAGCCACCTGATACATACCCCTTATGCATGTATGCATCACGGTCATGCTTAACAAGTGCAGGCCTTGCAGTGATCCACACCCAATGTGTCACAGCTAGCGTGACTACGGATGGTACCTACAGTGGAGGCTCACCAGATCCAGCCACATGCTAGGGTGTGGTGCACCACATGCCCCTTGTATGGACAACACCACCACGCGGTGATGCGCTAATGCTGCAAACGTGGTAGCCACCTGCTACATACCCCCTATGCATGTATGCATCACCGTCATGCTTAGCAAGTGCAGGCCTGCCAGTGATAGGTTAGGATGGGCTGGGCTGGCTAGGGATGGGCTGGCTGGCTAGGGATGGGATGGGCTGGCCTGGCAGTGATGGGCTAGCTAGGAGGCAAGGCGGTGCTAACATTGTTTAGGCTACAGGTTATAAACTTGAGCGCGGCCATTCTTATTTGGCTTGGGTAGCCTTGTCTATTGACAATAAAGAGCTACTACCCCAATTAGGAGCTAGGCACCTAGGGATGCGGCTGGTTACATGCATGGTATGTAGAGGTTGGGACCGGGTGACTCTGGAATGAAGTCTACTTAAGTCAGCTCTCATCGGCTAGGGATCACATAAGCGGTTGGTTGGATAGCATTACATGACCACCATGTTACAAGGAATTACAAAGGTGTTACATGTGGTACAAGGGTGTTACAAGTGGTACAAGGGAATGAAAAGTGCAAATGGTGCAGCTGCCGTCCATAGTGCAGCAGCTTGCCATAGGGGGTTGCTGTGGAGGCCTCAGCCCATGGAGCTGGCTCACCCCTCACCATGGCCTAATGCTGCTCCTCAGTCATGCTGTCAGCTGCTGCATCCTCACCACTCCCTAGTGCCTGGTAGAGTGCTGCCTCTTTGAGAAGATGACGAGCTGTCCTAAGCTTTGCCTTGATGGCGTTGCTTGCTGCGCGCGTGTCCTTGTCGCTCTGGCCCATACGGTCGCGTTGCAACCCCAGCTCGTGCACATCGTTGGTGAGCTGCTCCACCTGGGTACGGTACCTACAACACACCGCACAAAACCAACTGTGCCACACCTCACCCTGAACACTCTGCACCCTTGCCATGCCACACACACCTTGAGACTTGACCTTCGACCAGGAGGACCAGGCCTCGTGCAATGAGAGGGCTCTCACCCTCAGCACTGCCATGGTGCTTCTCCTTCTCAAGGGCATGCACGCCGTGCGCTGTCTCGAGCTCCATGCACTTCAGCTTGGCAGCTGCCATGCGCTGCTTGTGGGGCCCTCGTAACCCCTTAGCTGCAACTGAGCCATGTCTGTTGACAGCGAGATGGAGGGCAGCCGGGTGGGTGCCTGACCCTTGCCCCTGGCCATGGCCTCAAGGGCTCTTAGGCGCAGCTGCTGGTCCACCCACTGTCCCACTGCGGCACCACAAAGCACCGAGCAATCCAATAGCATTAGCCTAGCCACAGTTGTGCCACGTTTAGTATTGCCGTACCTTCCATGAATCTTCTGGCTGACCATGTGACGTCTTAGGGGTGAGGTGGCTGTCCTTACAGGCAGCGATGGCTGCTGTCTCATCCGTCACACCCTCGGCCAACGCGCGCGAGCAAAGGTTACCCAGCTTGACTTCCAGCTCACCTGAGCATGTGGCAGACAGCCAGCTGTGTGCTAGAAGGCAGATACCAAGGCTAGTAGCGGCATGCCATGGCAGCACACAAAGCCAACTACACCACGCACTGCACAAGGCTGGCCGGCTGTTATGTTGCTGGTCTCAGGCCTGGAATAGGACAGCGAGGTTGAGCAGTCATGTGCCTCACTGTCCACGCCTGCCAATCTTGCTGCTACTACCCAGGGGGAGTTGCCCACTGTCATGCACCTGTAGGTAGGTTTCTGTGTGCTGTTCTAGGTCACGGGTGGCCTTGACCACACCGGCATAGCTGCTGGGCTTGTTGCAAGCATCGCCAGCAACACAATGCACGTAGCACATCCATCTTGTGGCACACCTGCAGCATGCACACACACACGCACACACATACACACCCATTGCCGTATGATAATGATGATGATAATGATGTCACACACAGTTTTCCTGCATGGCAGCAGATGCATGCGACCACTTACCTTGGACGAGCGCACAGATGGGACAGTCACTAAATGCTCCTCTGGGGAGTTGGCTTGTAGGTCTGAGCGCTGTTGCAACAAGCTGGGCATGGAGAGGAGCCGGTCAATGGCCCGCAGGTAGTCAAAGAATGCTTGGCTGAAGCTGTCTGTTCTGATCTGCTGAGGTGGGTACAAGGCCAAAGGATGGTGAGCGGCGTTGGGGGCCTCCAGGAAGGCTACATGACAGCACACACAAACACACATGATGATACGCATGGGTGGCGCATGGCGCAGTCTACAGCGCATGTGACTAGCGATGGCTGACCTTCCATGGAGACACCACACCCTTGCATCCGGGCATAGGAGCGCAATACTCTCACATCATACCACGTTTGAGCGTGGGTCTGCTGCTAGGCCAGCAGAAGAATGAGAGAGGGTTGGGACTGATCAACTGATTGCATGAAGCGCACTCATAGCAAGGGAGCATCAACTTAAAGCGGTCCTGCACGCTGATGTACTCCACCTGCATCACCTGAAGTGGCTTCAGGGGGGAATCTTCTAGTCTAGTTGCCCCAGAGGCACAAGCATGGTGCTGCCAATCCTCGCTGATAGCTGTTTACATAACTGACTGCAGGGCTGTCATTTGAGCTGCCAAGCGCTCCTGATGCTGTGGCGCAGACTCCACATACTCCCTCTTGCACTGCTCCAAATTGGAACGGCTCCCTGCGCTCCTGCCAAGGCAGAAAAGCTGCAGAACGCAGGTGCTGCTCCTGCTGCGGTTTCTCCTGTAGCTCGTCTGGCACTGCATTTGTGTCCGTCGCTAGGGGGATTTGGCCTGTCCTGTTGGCTCGCCGCTTAAGCACTGCCCTCGCTCTACGTCCCCTGTAACCGCTCCCCTGGCAAGTCCCTTTTGGGCTGCGCGCTTGAGCTTGTCAAAATAAGAACGGTCCATCAGGCGGGTGTTGGGCTGCGTTTGCTGGGCAGTAACCGCCCGCCCGGAACCGCCCCTGGGCAGTCAAGGTTGCGCGTCAAAGCATGCGGAGAAAGCCAGCAAGCTGTAGTGTGGGTTGCTAGTCGCTAGTGCTTGTCGAGTAGCGCGGTTGGGCAATTCAAAACTTCCCCCATCTACAGCCAACAAATTTCCCCCATATAGGGGGAACTTTTACCGGGAGACTTGATTGCATCCCTCGCCACCACTCTGATTGCAACATGGTGGACCACGTCGGCAAGCAGCTGGAGACAGCTTTCAGCAACATGCTCACTGTCCTCTTCACTGGCAGGCTCAAGAAGTCTGTGTCCCTGGCTGGGGCAAAGGTCCTGCTGGGCACTGAGGAGCACCGGCGCAGATTCGGATTCTGGGGGCTGGTTGGTGGGCACCTGCCAGCCTGGTCAAAGCGGCAGTGCACCTATGTGCGCCGCATGGTGTGCGGGCTGGACGTCAGCTGGCTGGTGGGGGAGGGTGGGGTGGTGGTGACTGAAGCCATGCAGGCTGAGGTGGCTTTGCAGCGGGGCCTGCTGGGGCTTGAGGAGGGGGAGGAGGTGGATGATGACTGGGTGGAGGATCCAGCAAACCGGGGCCGGCTGCTGCGCCATCGTCGGAAAGTTTCGGACCTCTTACGAACCTCTCATTCGCGACTGATCAGGACTTGTAATTGTGCTCTGAATGTGAGGTGGGAGTTCGCTCTGATATGCGAGAAATGGCAAAAGGAATGACAGGTTGCCTGACCTATGAATACGGCCTAATTCATAGGTAGTTTAGAGGGGTCTAATTTAGTGCTGAATGTGAGCCTAGAAAGCTATGTATCTGTGTAGATTCATAGCTGAATCATAGGGCTCAAAATCCCCTCTCAAAAGCGGTAAATTATAGGTGACCCAGCTGTGGTTTTGCTGTAACTTAGAGGTGACTAAACTGTGACTTAGTGGGTACATAGAGGCTGCACAGCTGTGAATGTTTGGTGAATTAGAGGCGACCCGTTGTGAATCATCAATGAGTCATTGGCGAATCAGAGGTGGCTCATCCATGATCAAGTGCTTTTTACACTTTTATAAAGGGTCAGCTGGTGAGTCACCTTACTCATTGCATCTTGATCTCGACAAGGGCACACACCTCTACCTACAACTGCAACCTCTACTTACAACTACATCATGCCCATGTTCATATTCTCGTACTCTAGCCTAGCATCTGATATACATTGGCATTGCATCTCCTCCCACAGTCTTCTCCCATGCCAGCTAATAGTGAATTGTGAGAGTTGTGGTAAGCCTAACAAGTTATGCACGCGCTGCGCCATAACTGAAGGGGCACACCACTGTGCTGCGGGGCTGCGTCATGGCTAAGGTTTGCGCCAAAGATGGGCTGCACGCTGGCTGCCAGCAGCTGGTCTTCCATCAGGGGCAGGCGTCAGGGGTGTTCGGCTCCTCAAACCTGAAGGGAGAAATCCAATAATACACTCACCCGCACACCAGATTGCTGCCTGCGTGCCCCCCCCCGGCCCCACCGAAGCCCCCGATACACAACAACTCCCCTGCCCGCTCAGCCCAGACAGGCCATACACACAGATTACACACAAACACAAACATCTTACCCACCCACCTACCAACCCACCCGCCTACCTGCCTGTTTGTTGGCCGCTTACCCTTCGGGCACTCTACTAGCTGCGCTTGTACTGGTAAGGCAACCCACTTGCCAATGCATCCATCTGCCTATCTGTCCACCTGCCTATCAACTCCTGCCATCTAGTGCCCTCCCTGCTCCTCCTCCTCCACGAACCAACCTTGAAGCATGCATACTTGACAATGGCAACAGAGCTTGTCACTCCTTCATGGCAGCCTGCAATGATGCAAACATACAACATTGTAATGCAAACATACAACATTGCACATTTTAATGCAATGTAGCCCAACACCGACCCACAGACTGTCAGAGCACATGCTCACCACAGTAGTGGGCTTCAATGTGGCTGAGTGGATGTCGGGGCCGCGTTGCTGCCTCCTGCTGTGGTCATTGCTGCGGCTGCGCCTGCGGTCACGGCTATGCTCTGGCTACGCCTGTGGTCACTTGCACTCCGCCGGCTGCCACTGCTACGGTTGTGGCCCAAGGGCCGCTTGTCAGTGACTCCTGACCTGCGCGAAGGAAATGGACGCAACTTCAGGCGTGTCCACATGTCAACATCTATCCACAAACACTCCGGCCGCACCCACAGCTGCCACTGCGGCTAAAGGACTGCTTGTCAGTGACTCCGCGATGGAAATGCGACGCGACGTCAGGTGGTTCTACATGTCAACATCTATCCACAGTCCTGGCCCTGTATCGCCGCGCCCAGTTCGAGCACGCCGCCGCCATCGATGCTCATCGATACCAGCGAATCAGTGGCGATGGGAGGTGGCCATGCAGGCCAGGCAGAAACTGAGGGCGAAATGTCAAATGTTGATGCAAGTATTGTATAAAACAAGAGAAATTTGCAGGGTCGCACAACGATGATGTTCGCCCGCCTCAGATGTCCTAGAGCCGTTCTTCTGGCATCAGCGCAACACTCCACAAGTATGTACGTAGTTTGAGCGATACCTGTAAAGAGACACCATCGCGGCACGGAGCGGCTTGGTGTGCATAACGGCAATTTTTATTGACGTTATGCGCTGATGGTACAATACTGTGCTAATTAGCGATGTTTCAGTCCTAACTAGCCTCTGATTCACTACATATTGGCCTCTAATTTACAGGCCTTGAACATTGCCCTGTAAACCTCTAAAACCGCTCTGATTAAGCTCTTTTTCAGCCCTGGTGGACCCCTAAAATACCCCACATTCAGAGCCCCATGAATCAGTGCTTAATCAGTACTGAACTGACTGCTCTGAAACACCTCTAATTCGCCGCATATCAGCGGCCGCTGAAACAACGCACAATTACAGCGCTCTGAAAAGGTGCTAAGTTGCGGGTCATAAGAGGTCCGAAACTTTCCGACGATGCGGTGCACACCACCAGAGAGATGGAGGCAGCCATGGCAGCCTGGCAGCTGGATATGGTGCCCTGGCAGCAGGCTGAGCTGATCAGCCATGGGCTGCTGCCCAGGCCACCCCGCCCCCCCACACCCTATGCCATCACCCCCACCAGCAAGTGCCAGGCTCGGCATGTCTTCATCGACACTCGGGGCCTACACGGCATATGATACGTGACGCCGGCATGCTGGGGGTGCTGACAGAGGAGGGGGTCACCTCGTTGAAGAAGTTCAGGAACGGTGCCCTACCTGACCCAGCGAGGCCGGGCCACTACATCGAAGGGCCCAAAGACAGCCATGTGAGTGATCCTTGCAGTCAGGTGCTAGCCAGTCCTGGGGTGCTCCGTCAGCTGCCATGTGTGCTGTCAGCTGCCTTGTGAGCCTTCAGCCAGCTGCCTATACAGGCTGATGAGGTGCCTTGGTTGTGTGTATGGTGGCCGCAGGTGGCCAACCGATGGAACGCATTGCTACCCGACCCTCGCCGCCAAAAGCTCGCCAGCCCCAAGCACAGCTTCGCGCAGATCGTGCACACCGACGGAGTCGCCCTCAGCGTGATGTTCCTGCGGCCCAAGCCTGCCGCTCCACCCGCAGACCCGCCGCGGATGGGCAGGCACATGGGCGCAGTCAACCCGCTGGCCCACCTCGACGCGGAGTGGCTGGGCGTGGACCCCGGCAAAACAAACATGGCAACAGTGGCGCACGAGGAGCGCAGCGCTGCCGGCACAGTGGTGTCCGTGTGGCAGAGATCTCTAACCGCCGGGCAGTACTACCGCGACAGCGGCATCACACGGCAAGCCCAGGCAACCAAGAAGTGGCTGGCCCAGGTGAAGCCGCAGCTCAACGCCCTGTCGCACGTCAGCAGCAAGCCTAGCTCGCTGGCCTCGTACCGGCGGTTCGCCGACACAGTCCTGGCGACGTACGACGCCATGTGGGCCGAGGTCTCCAAGCCTCGCTGGGCCAATGCCAAGTTCCGGCTGTACTGTGGCAAGAAGCGCGTGGTGGCAGGCTTCTGGTCCAAGGTAAGGCCTATTAGTAGTAGGCCTATAAGCTAGCGTCGGACATTTTCCCCCCCATCGATCCCGCCTCGATTGCGGACCGAATAGGGGGATCGACGCCGACTGATATCGGCCCAGTCTTTCGATGGGGTAAGCTGTCGATTCGATGGGGGTATCGATTTTTGTGATTTCGAGGCATGTTTAATGCATGTTCGAGGCATGTTTTAGGCATGTTCGGGGCATGTTCGAGGCATGTTTCGAGTCGGCTCCATCCATCGATTCGATGGGGGATCGATGCAGGAAACTCATCGATGTTACATTGGCTCACGGCCAGAGCACAAGACCCTCTGCCAAAGTACAAGGCCTACCAGCACAGCACCAAGCTTGAATCAGAGCACTAGGCTTGCTGCCATGACACTGTGCATGGTAGGACACAAAGTATGCTAGGCATGCCACGCAAAGTGGCACTAGTGCCCTCTTATTTATCAGGTATGCCCTGTGGGCTCAGCTGCATTCCGCTGTTGGCTGGGCTTCATCTGTGCCAATGCTGAACGGGTTGGGTTGGAACCAGACAAGAACAAGGAGGTGACCTGCAAGAAAAAAACATGCCATGCCGTGCAGTCAGCCATGTCGCCCATGCAATGCACGAAAGCCATGGTATGCCAACAAGCTGAGTTGATGGGGGTGTTGGTAGTTTGTAAGGGGGGTATGGAAAGAGGTACAACTACATAACTAATGCCTGTGTGGGTCACTGACCCGGTCAACCCTCTCCACTCCCACGCTTAGCCGTTGCGCGCCATGGTTGCTCCTGTAGAAGAAATGAAGGCAGGCATTTGAGCAGCAGTCAGCTTACGCCCTTGCTATCCAAGTTGTCACGTCCTAGCAAATACTAACCTTGCATGCCGCACACGCGCACATTGTTGATTTTCTCCCAACCGAATGTCTTGCAATCTTTCATCAGCACCTCACGGAACTGCAACATTAGCGCTGTGTGGTTGGAGGCCATCAGCTCTTTGAAGGGCTCCTTCTCACCGGTGACCTGCCGGTAGAGGTCCGTAAGGCGGAAGTATAGCTGCACGCATTTTGGAGCAAATGTAGGCGTCAAGGTACTAGCATGCACATGATGGGCAAGCTGCTGGTGCTACATGCAACCCAAAGCAAGCAAAAGTTAGTGAAGGCCATGTGATCCACGAGCAACAATGGCATCACTGGCTTGCCTGCAAGGCCCTCCTTCAGTTGGTGGTCAACCACAGAGTCCTTGTCAAACCCTGCTGCGCACGCAACCAAGAAGGCCAAGCTGCCCAGTGGGTTTCCATCTGCAGTGCGCAAGGAGGGTGCCCCAAGGGACTTGCTTGCTGCCTCGAACTCCCTCTTCACAAACTGCTTGAAGGCATAGTCCCCTTTGGGGTCCTTGGGCACTGTGATGCCCTTCACCTTGCAGTACGTGACGAACTGTATACATGTAACAAGGGCTAGTCTGTGAAGCAAGCAAGGTATGCATGGCTGTTATGCGGCATGGCTGGTATGGCTGGAACCCCAGCATGGACAGCAGCCTGGGACAGAGTATGGAACAATGGATGAGCACGCCACCGGCCCAACACCTGCGCAGCGCTCGCCTGTGCTACACATACCACATAGGCAACGAGTTGTACCAATCGCGGAAGACTCCAAGTGCTGATGAAGGCGTCGACCATGAGCTCGCACTGGTTGGCGGTGAGGCCCTCCGCTGCAGGCTGAGCACTTCCCTCCCCGACATCTTCGCTATCGCTGCTGCTGCTTCTGCCGCTGCTGCTGCCACTGTTGTCTTTGCTGCCACTGGTGGTGGGCTCTTTGCCGTTGTCGATCGTGCGGCTAGCCTCCGTGTCCCGTTGTTCTCCCGCTTCCAGTTGCTTGGCAGACTCCTTCCTAGTCTGACGAGCGCTGGAGCCACCAGCCACGCGCTTGGTGCTTGGCGACTTGCCATATGCGTCGGCATGGCTGCGCTTGGTACGGTACATGTTGGTGGAGGTTGGTGGGTGGTGGATGTTGGGTTAAGTGGTGTTTGAGTTATAGCGTTGTAGCGATGTGGCGTTGTGGCGTTGTGTTGTGTAACCGCGGTTACAGTGTAGTGCCGCTTTGACTTAGTTCGACTGCCCCAGGGCTCAATCGGCAAATGTCATTCATGCTTGTCTTGTTCGTCGCCTGTTTGTGCCTTGTAGCCCCCCTCATCATCCTCACTGGACGAGCTAGTGCCCGGTGTGCCAGGATACTCTGGCACGGTAAAGGTCGAATTTCATCACGTCATCTTGGCAACCTGGTTAGAGGAGGAGTTTAGCAACAAGGCTTACACAGACAACTTTGTATTGTTGCCACGCGAGCAATGGCGGGATGGAAGCAGGTCAGCCTCAGCTTAAGCAAGCTCATCTCATCAGCACCTCCTTCTAACATCAACATAGTGGTCATCTGCTACTGCAGGGTGTTTAATGGGCCCCACACTGGGGATGTGTGGCTCGATCATCAGGATAGCTTGCCCCCTGATGGAAGGGATGCAGCAATCCAACTGTACAGTGACAAGACACGCCTGGACAATCGTGGCAGACAAGCCCATCCTATCACAGCCTGCCTTTTGAACATTGGCTACACGCAAAGGTAGAAGAGCTTGAGGTGAGCTGGCTGGACTGGGTAAAAGAGCGCTTCCTTGTCACAGTTGGGCTTGCGATGCTCTACACCATGCAGATGCATCGGCTTTCTCCCTATCATTGACGAGAACGACATGCCCCCAGACATGCCAGATCAGTACTACCGCCCCATGAAGTTGGCCGTATATGCAGCATGCTATCGGGTTCTGCTGCAGCCACTAAGGGACTGGAGCTACTGCGGCAAGGTCATGGCTGACCCGTGGGGTCGCAGCTGCCTGGTGTTCCCCCGCTTCTTCTCCTTTGTTCATGACAGTCCAGAAGCCATGGACATGTTGTGTGTCAGGGGTGGCAGCAAGAGGTGTGCATTTCCATGCACAAGGTGCAAGGTTAGTGCATAGCGCATAGTACATAGTGCATAGTACAAGGTGCAAGGTGGGTGCATTTTCCATGTGCAGGTGCCTGGGCAAGAGTTGCACAATCTTGACAGCACCTATGAAGCTTGTACAGAGGAAGACCAGCAAGCAGTGTTTGGTCGCCTTGCTGATGCCTCACTCACCGCAAATGCCAGATCTCAGCTGAGCCAACATGTGTCAACTCAACCGGTTGCAAGTGGCCTATGGGGCTGGGCTGGGCTGCCTGGTGGGGCAAACCGTGCCTTCTACCCAGAGGGCATGCATGTGTTTGATCTTGGAGTTTTCCTGTACATGGTCAGGCTCATCAAGCCCCTGCTAGTGCATCAGCATGGAGGTCTTGGTGCTGGCAGACTGTTGGCTGAGCTGAACCGTCTTTCAACAGAGGTACCACGAGCTCATGACTTCCAGATCCCCAGCCCTGGATCATACTTCACAGGCAAGGGAGTGTGTGTGCCACTCCATCATTTCACTCCATGACCCTGCTCCACTCCATGGCCTTGCTTGATGGGCATTTGCTTGCCTGCTTGCTTGCTGCAGAGGCAGCCAGGACTCAAGCAAAAGAGCAGCGCAACATGATGGTGTTGATGCCCCACTTCTTGAATGACATCCACCCAAGCATGAGTGAGGCATTCTTGAGGTAAGTAGCTCATCTGCTGGCCCATCTGCTAGCATTCCTGCTCATCTGCTAGCCCACATGTTAGCCTGCATGCACACCTGCCAGCCTGCATGCACACCTACCAGCCCATCTGCATGCATGCCTACCCACCTGCCTGCCTACAACACTAACAGGTACCTGCAAGCATACACCCTGATATTCCGCAAGAATTGCAGCTCTGTCATCACAGAGGATGACCTCGTTGCCATCGACATGGCTATTCTTCACTTTCACAACAGTTTTAGGAGCGTGTTTGCAGTACATGGTAAGTATGGTGTGCACGCACCTTGCTGCCAGACTCAGTGCGGTCATACAACTCTTGCAGCCTCTACCTCCTACAGGACAGTGAGGGTGATACCATCAAGTATCACATGATGGGCCACGTTGTGGATACCATCCGTGACATGGGTGGCATGATGGATGTCCATGCCCAGTTCTTTGAGGCTAGCCACCGCAATGTCAAGCTATGGTACCGCCTCACCAACAAGCGGCAGCGCAACAACACAGAGGCCATGGTCAGCAGAGCTCGCCTTCTCATGGTAAGGGGAGTGAGTGGGGGGCAGGGGAGAGTGTGGGGAGGGTGTACTTCATGGATGTGAGCTCAAACTAGGCTGAACGGGTATGTTGTGTGGCTGCACAAATGTATGCTTGCAGATGGCTCACGCCTGTGACGCAGACGCACTGGGCGTGCCTCAATATGAAACAGCCCACTCCATTGCCACATCAAGAGGCGAGCACACTGTTGTGCAGCAGAGCCAGCGCATGGACGTGGAGCTTGCCAGCAGCGCAGGCTGCAACCTGCTATCTCAGCAACCAGAGCTGCGTCAGCTCAGCACCTTGCTGCAGGAAGCATGTGCTACATTGCACATGGCAATGCCCGTCTTCATCAACGTGGTCAACACTGCCGTGCTAGCCGCGTCGGTGAGCGAAGTGCAGACATTGAGCACACCCATGCTGACACTGCTCATGCTCACACACTGTGCGCATTGTGTACACTATGTGGATTGCTATGTTACATGTCATGTAGGTGGACTGGGAGCCAGATTGCTCTGTGGCTCAGACAGTCCGTGCAACTCCGTGCTTCTACAACCGCCCCTGGTTTGACAACGTGGCGTTGAACACTGAGCCAGAGACATTTGCTCAGCTACGCCTCCTCTCCACAGCAGGGGACATGAAGTTGGCCATGGTGAGGTGCTACCAGGAGCTACCACCTAAGGAGCAGGCAGCTAATGTCTTGAGCAAGCATGGCAACACCCGCCTTCGGTGGGCACAACAAGGCCACAGTACGGATGAGCATAGAATGGACATTGCATGCACGTGACTGCTAGGGCGTTGTTGAATTAGTTAGGTCAGCATGGTTATGGTGGCAGGGCATGGCTTGAACATGACATGGACATGGTCAGCATTCTGGTCAGCATTCGGTTTATTGTTCAGCTATCCCATGTTGGGCAAAGCCAGGCTAACAATTAGTAATTGGAACAGTGTAACATGTGACATCAGGTTGTGGGGGCCCTGTGCTAGTGAGCATCGTGGAGAGAATAAATGTCAGAGGCACTTTGGTTATGATGTCTAGGCTCATCGATTGCTCGGAAGCTTTCAACCAGCTTCGATCCTATTTCGACGACCCCATCGATTTTGCTACAATCGACAGGATTCGATGACCCTGGGAAAGTCTCTGGCGGCCACCCAACATATTTCGGTCAGCTTCGACCGCCTTCGATCGCAATCGATCCTATTTCGATGACCCCATCGATTTTGCTACAATCGACAGGTTTCGATGACCCGGGGGAAAATGTCCGACGAGGGAGTAGTCAATCAAAGTCAGCTCATGCTCTTGCACCTGGCCAACTGCTGCTGCTGCTGCCCCATGGTGAACCTGACCTTACACATGTGTGCCTTGTGTGTTGTACCATGTGTGGCTGCAGCTCATCAAGCAGGCCAAGCAGCGGTGGCCAGACCGTCCCCTGGCACTGGCCTATGGGGCTGCTGGCTTCAGTGGCAGCGGCAGCATTGGCTGCAGGGGTGTCCCGGTCAGCCAGATGCTGAAGGAGGCGTTGAGGCAGTTCCCAGCAGGGCGTGTGGTGATGGTAGATGAGTTCCGCACCAGCCGGGTCAGCTCAGCCTACAGCCACCCCAGTGAGGCCCTCCCTGGGCAGCCGCCTGAGTCCTTCATGTGAGAGGGTCAGTGGGGGAGGGTCAGGGTAGTGCTGGGAGGTGGTGGAGTCCAGGCGGCTGGGTAGGGTCAAGATTGGGAAGGTAAGGAAAAATCTTACAAATGTGCATTGCTGCATGTGTCCATGCAGGTGGCTGCGGCCAGTGTACAGCGAGGCAAAGCGATCCCAAGTCCGGGGCTTGATGTGCTCAACATGCAACAACATCAGGTAAGCACTGACCAGACACTGCACATGTGCATGGCTGCAACGTATCCCACATGAAGTGACACATGACATGGCACATGACTTGACTTCATGCATTTCCCACACCCATGTGCAGGTTCTATGACCGGGACGTGTCAGCCGCGCTGAACATCCGCCGCTGTGCAGTCGGCCCAGGCCCACGCCCCACTGAGCTGTGCTACTGGGACGGCCGCCCAGCCATGCCAAAGCTAGGCCGGCCAGGCCAGGAGTGGGTGTACCTGCGTGACAAGGCCCTGCTGCGTATGTGACGGCGCAAGTGGCGGCCAGCTACAGCAAGACAATCCAAGAAAACAAGATACCAAACCCCTCACAAAGGGGATGTGTGTGAGTAAGAGCTATAGAGTAGGGTAGAGCTCTTGCTAGTAGTAGCCTGGAGGCACACACACCAGAAGGCTGAGCTGGAGTGGGCATTAGGCACACCGTCAGTAGCCTTTACAATAATGATCTCGCAGCCTGTGTTTGATTACAACTCTGGGCTGTAGGGATTAAAACTTGCTAATAGTACACTTGACTGTAGCCGCTGGTACGCTGGCGCGTGTCGGACCTTCTCCATCCTCTCCCATTTTGGCTTGGCTCACGGGCCGGGCTCGCGGGCCGGAAGCTGGTTGGTAGTTCGTTGGGAGTTTGATAGTAACCGCAGAGAACGCCACCATATTTTAATCTACCTTGCCAATATACACGAGAACACCCTTCGTCGCAGTAGCAAGTTATGGACCGAACTGCGTTGCTACTGGAGTGCCTGCGTTCCGCGATTGACGAGCCTGACCTGGTTGAGGACATTGCCGAAGCTTGCCAACTGGGAGACATCGGGGTATCGGAGCTCGCTTCCGTTGAAAACTTGGAGGTTATCGAACAGAAGCTATTCCTTACCCCACAAGAAGCGCGCAAGCTGCGCACGGCCTGCCAGCTTGCTTTGGCATCAGGTGTGTGGGTGTCTAACCCTTGTCCGATGGCATAGTCACTGACCTTCGTGCGCACGCCCATTTAACCTCCGTGCGCACTAACCCATGTAACCCATCGCAGATGCACCCCTGGAGGCTTCTGAACTTGACGGAGGGCTTACCACTCCATCAGACCAGCAAATCGCAGCTGCTGCCAACGGTGGGTCTCAACCCGGCTGAATATGTGGTGTGTCTTTTTCATTCTTATACAAGGACATAACACATGTAGAGAAGCTCCTTGTACAATACCTACAGGAATGTCCGTGCTCCCTGCCAAGGTCTCAGCCCCAACCTTGCCAGGTGCGTAAGCAGAGTTATGGTTGTGTAAAGTGTGACACAGTGTATGTGGTGATATGGATGTGGTGTGATGCACAAGCTAGGTTATTATGGTGCTTGCATGCAGTGACAAGTCTTGAAGCATGAGAGCTGCAGACTTGGCATTGACCTCAGCATGCTGCTCTTGCTGCTGCAGCCCCCTTGGACGCCGCGGAAGCTGCTTCCAAGACTTCCAAGTTCCGGCCCACCAGTGCGCCTTGTTCAAGGAGTTCTGCACCCTCCCACCTCCAACATCCAGTCTCTTCTCCCCATCACGGTGTCAAGGTGAGCGCTTCATAAGACATTGCCAAACATTCATGTGTCATTGCTTGAGTCCATACCTACGATTGTGTGCATCACAGGCATAGGATGGCATGTGTCATTGTGTGCTTCCTGGTGTTGTGCAGGCCATGCCCCGGGGCAGTCCCTCCACACCGCCATCTGTCAAAACAATTGCTGGGATGTCGCGCCTCCTAGCACCCACAGCTGCTTTTCTGTCCCGCGTGATGGGCCATCAGGCTGACAGCAAGCAGGCTCGCACAGCCAAGGAGACAGCTCTCCAGCTGCGTGCCAGTCAGAAGCTGGATGCTGTCCTAGCAGCCCCACAAGTAAGTCACACATGCCACTCTTCCACTCTGCCCCCACCTCTCGTACTGGCAGCTTCGCAAAGTAACACGAACATATGTGTAAGCTAACCTGTTGTCTCTGTATCCACCTCCACCTGCTCACCTCTTGTTTCTGCCTTGCAGGGCCAGCGTGTGACCAAGCCTGCTGCCTTCTCATTAGGCTCGTCAAAGCCCACCCTGATCCTTAGCAGTGAGGAGGCAGAGCTGCTGGAAGCCAAGGTAAGAGAAGGCTTGTGATCCACAACGATTTGAGCAGCTGGTTGATCAGCATGCCTTGCCCGTGCTGTCATGCAGAAGCACGCGTTCAAACCACTTTTAGCACCAAAGCACCTGCATGCACCGGTGGCAATCGATGGCTTTGCTCGGACTCAATCCGCACCAGCGAACCCGAGTCAATGCTTCAAGCCGTTCCGTCTGTCCAGCGTTGCTAAGCATGAAGAGTAAGGGCTGCTGCTGGAGGGTGCGCTGTCAGCTGGCATATCACATCAATGGCAGGATGCTCTGTTGAGCCTGCTCTGTTGACATGAAGTCTGAAAACTGTTGTCCTACAGGCCATGTGAACCGCCCACCTTGCAGGTACCAGAAGATGCGAGCGCAACGCCTGGCAGCAGAGCAAGCCAAAGCAGAGCAAGCACGCTTGTTCAAAGCTCAGGTTCTGGACAAGGTGCGTCTGGGAAGGACCTCCAGTGCAGCAGGCCTGGGGCAATGCTTGACACCACTCCTGCTGCCTCTATTTCAGACCGTGCTGACGGCGGTGCCCTCCCCACGCAAACCTGCCCCCATGCCAATCACTTCTCCGGTGGCCCCAAAGCTTGCCTCAGAACTGCGGGTCGAGCACTGGAAAGAGGTCCTGGGCCCTGCACGCCGTGCTCGGATGGATCAAGTAGAAAGGGAGAAGCTGGTGAGCGCCACGAGATGCCTGCCTGAATGCTCCTCAACCTCGTGACCTTGCTTGTATGTGTGCATGCTCCACCTCTGCTGGTCCTCTTGCGTGCAGGAGGCTGCTGAGCGCCACGCTGCAGAGGAAGCCAAAGCGGAGGCAGATGCCGCTGCAGCACGCGAGGCAGCAAAGGCCCAGGAAGCTGAGCTCCACGCCATGAGTGTTGCTCAGCTGCGCAAGACGATGGAGTTCAAGGCCCGGCGCCTGCCGGACTTCAGGTAGTTGTCAACACAGGCAACTGGCATCAATGGAGCAAGTGTGTATTCTTCTCCTTTGTGGGAAACGCCTCACCCCTGAACCTGCAGAGCACACACAGGAGGCCCTTAGCACATCTCACCCCTTTTGGTCAGACACCACAATGCAGCCGCCTTCCTGTCTATGCAGCTCCCCTTTCAAGCCAGACCACTCAAAGTCGCCTGCCGTCACCAAGTCAATGGATTTCTCTTTGAAGACAGATGCTCGCCTTGGCCGGGCCCTGGGCCTGAAGGACCGTCAAGACGCCGCAGCGCCCTGCATGACAGACTACACCAGCAGCCTGCGTGCTAGCGGTGAGCACCTGGTGCAGATGCAGCTGTCCACTGCACCTCATCTGACCTTGTCGCTGTCGAAGGCAATGTGAGGCAAAGCAACTGTCCTGTTTGCAGGTACCTTTGCCCCTGGTAGCCCTGCTGGTGCCCAAGGCGCACTGCGCCGCTCAGTAGTGCCGCACAGCCCGAGGGGCTCGGGCCACAAGCCCAAGGTCCCAGCCTCGCCATCAGCCATGCTGCGTGCCAGCCTCCAGACATCCAAGGCAGCAGGCAGCCCAGCCTCGCCCCTGGCCGCCCACTTGTCTGAGGCCCTCCAGGCTGCCTTGGGGGCCAAGGCCTGCAAGTCCCCTGGTGACCCTGCCTCCTGCACCCACAGGACGGCAGCAGGCCTGGTGCCCGACTCCCCACGCGCCCTGGCGGCTTAGCAGGTGCTTTGCCTGCAGTAGAGCAGCCGGCTGGAGCACTGTCTCTCCCCTTTTGCCTTCGATTGTGTCAGCGTCAGATATCATTTGTGCATCTCACCTCCTGTCTGTGTCAAGCCAAAGGTCAATTGAATGGTGCACATCATTGGTACTCAAATAAGTGACGGTGCTTGCACACATGTGCTGGCCTGTGGACACTACTGACTGACTGATTGTTCCTTAAAGGCACCTCAACCTGCAATAAGGAGCGCATGGTCGTAGAATGGTCTTGGTGCAGCGCAGTGGGCTGCAGTAGCTGACTCTGTCTTGATGCAATGCAGTAGGCTTGTCTAGCAGTCAATCAGGTTAGCCAAGTTGTGGTACAGCACTCATGTCATGACCTTGAGACCCAGATTGGACCTTGTGTCATGTCAGGGTGGCATTTGTTTCATTCGTTCTAGCATCCAATGGTCAAGCTGAATAAAAACTCAGCTAGTAGATGTCCATGCTTTGCTTATTTGTTCCATGTGTCACATGTCTGTCATTGTAGCAATTGTAACAATGATGGCTGACAACACTGACGCCATAATCATGTTGGCCGCTAGGCCGCCTCGCGCCCCTAGGGGTTCGTAGCATTTTGCATCGCATTCCAGGCATTTAAATCTTCATTACTGCCACGTTTTAATGTATGATTTATCATTATGCCTGACTGCGCAGTCATGCGGCGCGAGTCATGCAAAGTCTGGCGGCTCCCTCTTGGACGGCTCAATACACTTTGTGCAAGTGCGGTATTGGGACTCCCCCTCCCCTCCAAACCTGCATCTCTATGTTAAGAGGTGCCTGTCCGGCAGTGGAGCCAGGTGTTTCAGTCAACGCCATCCCCGTTCTTCAACCATGCAGCATACGAGCACCGCTCCCTGGTCATGCTTACCTGGTCAGGCTCGTGCGGACTTATGTCCAGCAGATGGGCCATGTGGTGTTAGCCAAGGCCGTCCCCGTGCATGCAGCATATGAGCACCGCTCCCGCTGCTATGTCTCAGGCAGCCTAGGATCACCCTTAGTCCCATCCCAGCGCCTAACCCGCCTCTGGAGCCGCTTGACGTCCATGGCCTTGGTGACCAGGGCCATGTCTGAAGTGAGAGAAAACTCCTCTTACTCAGCTCCTTTGCAGGAAACCGAGATTGAGCTCTCCAGCTCGCCTAGCTCTACATCTGCCTCGACAGCTCTCACGAGCAGATCGCTGTCGGACAGCGGAGCTGTGCTCCAGAATCTGCAGGCTGGCCTGGGCAAATAGAGCTTAGGGGCAGTTGCCCCAGCTCATGCACCATTGAACAAGGAACAACATGTTTGTCTGTGAGTAATCTCACTCAGCTACTCCAACTAAGTTGAAGCATCCTCGGTCGCACCCTTGATGACTACAACCCCCACTCCGGTGGCACTCTTTCCACCTAGACCACTGGGCACCTCACCAAAACTAACCGCTTGATGCTAACAGCCTGTGTAAACTACTAGGGCCTATGCATTGTTGCGGGCCCGGCCATCACTGCCCCGCCGGAATTCTGCAGCCCGGTGCAGCCGCTGCCTGCCCTTGGGCAGCCGGTCATTGACCTGCCTGTAGCCCTGCTGGTACTCATAGCCAACGGGGGGCAGAGCCTCCAGCCCCTCATAGCTGAACAACTCTATGGGGCGCTGCATGCTCTCCCCAATGCGCTGCAAGTTCAGGGTCCCATTGGTGTCCCGGTCCAGCCACCTGCCCCATGGGGGGGGCTTGGGGTCGTTGCACTGGGCCGGGTGGGGCCTGGGCAGGGGGCTGGTCCTGGGCTGGGGGAGGTGGAGGAGGGGTGGGCGACACCTCATGGCACCATTGAAGGCCTCGCACATACTTAGCATGCCGCAGGCTACAGGCTGGGCGCACCAGCCGCTGGTTGACCTGGCCTGCTGGGGGTACCCAGACTGCGGGCCTAGGCCAGTCAGGTGGCAGGTGTAGCTCACAAGGCTGGTGGGCATGCACAGACGAGCTGACACGGCTGGTGCGGAACTCATCCAAGATCACAAGCCTGTCTGGCCTGTCATCCATGATGGGCCTGCTAGGCTGCTGCACCACCTTGCGAAACCCCTCCCGCACCGCCCCCGCCTTCCACCCACCCTGGCTGAAGTTGCCCGCTCCCAGGAACACCGCCACTCCCCTCTCCTCGTCGTAGTGCTGCCTGGACACCCGCTTCATGCCCTCCACCACCTGCAGGTCAGGTCAGGTCAGGTCAGGTCAGGTCAGGTCAGGTCAGGTCAGGTCAGGTCAGGTCAGGTCAGGTCAGGTCAGGTCAGGTCAGGTCAGGTCAGGTCAGGTCAGGTCAGGTCAGGTCAGGTCAGGTCAGGTCAGGTCAGGTCAGGTCAGGTCAGGTCAGGTCAGGTCAGGTCAGGTCAGGTCAGGTCAGGTCAGGTCAGGTCAGGTCAGGTCAGGTCAGGTCAGGTCAGGTCAGGTCAGGTCAGGTCAGGTCAGGTCAGGTCAGGTCAGGTCAGGTCAGGTCAGGTCAGGTCAGGTCAGGTCAGGTCAGGTCAGGTCAGGTCAGGTCAGGTCAGGTCAGGTCAGGTCAGGTCAGGTCAGGTCAGGTCAGGTCAGGTCAGGTCAGGTCAGGTCAGGTCAGGTCAGGTCAGGTCAGGTCAGGTCAGGTCAGGTCAGGTCAGGTCAGGTCAGGTCAGGTCAGGTCAGGTCAGGTCAGGTCAGGTCAGGTCAGGTCAGGTCAGGTCAGGTCAGGTCAGGTCAGGTCAGGTCAGGTCAGGTCAGGTCAGGTCAGGTCAGGTCAGGTCAGGTCAGGTCAGGTCAGGTCAGGTCAGGTCAGGTCAGGTCAGGTCAGGTCAGGTCAGGTCAGGTCAGGTCAGGTCAGGTCAGGTCAGGTCAGGTCAGGTCAGGTCAGGTCAGGTCAGGTCAGGTCAGGTCAGGTCAGGTCAGGTCAGGTCAGGTCAGGTCAGGTCAGGTCAGGTCAGGTCAGGTCAGGTCAGGTCAGGTCAGGTCAGGTCAGGTCAGGTCAGGTCAGGTCAGGTCAGGTCAGGTCAGGTCAGGTCAGGTCAGGTCAGGTCAGGTCAGGTCAGGTCAGGTCAGGTCAGGTCAGGTCAGGTCAGGTCAGGTCAGGTCAGGTCAGGTCAGGTCAGGTCAGGTCAGGTCAGGTCAGGTCAGGTCAGGTCAGGTCAGGTCAGGTCAGGTCAGGTCAGGTCAGGTCAGGTCAGGTCAGGTCAGGTCAGGTCAGGTCAGGTCAGGTCAGGTCAGGTCAGGTCAGGTCAGGTCAGGTCAGGTCAGGTCAGGTCAGGTCAGGTCAGGTCAGGTCAGGTCAGGTCAGGTCAGGTCAGGTCAGGTCAGGTCAGGTCAGGTCAGGTCAGGTCAGGTCAGGTCAGGTCAGGTCAGGTCAGGTCAGGTCAGGTCAGGTCAGGTCAGGTCAGGTCAGGTCAGGTCAGGTCAGGTCAGGTCAGGTCAGGTCAGGTCAGGTCAGGTCAGGTCAGGTCAGGTCAGGTCAGGTCAGGTCAGGTCAGGTCAGGTCAGGTCAGGTCAGGTCAGGTCAGGTCAGGTCAGGTCAGGTCAGGTCAGGTCAGGTCAGGTCAGGTCAGGTCAGGTCAGGTCAGGTCAGGTCAGGTCAGGTCAGGTCAGGTCAGGTCAGGTCAGGTCAGGTCAGGTCAGGTCAGGTCAGGTCAGGTCAGGTCAGGTCAGGTCAGGTCAGGTCAGGTCAGGTCAGGTCAGGTCAGGTCAGGTCAGGTCAGGTCAGGTCAGGTCAGGTCAGGTCAGGTCAGGTCAGGTCAGGTCAGGTCAGGTCAGGTCAGGTCAGGTCAGGTCAGGTCAGGTCAGGTCAGGTCAGGTCAGGTCAGGTCAGGTCAGGTCAGGTCAGGTCAGGTCAGGTCAGGTCAGGTCAGGTCAGGTCAGGTCAGGTCAGGTCAGGTCAGGTCAGGTCAGGTCAGGTCAGGTCAGGTCAGGTCAGGTCAGGTCAGGTCAGGTCAGGTCAGGTCAGGTCAGGTCAGGTCAGGTCAGGTCAGGTCAGGTCAGGTCAGGTCAGGTCAGGTCAGGTCAGGTCAGGTCAGGTCAGGTCAGGTCAGGTCAGGTCAGGTCAGGTCAGGTCAGGTCAGGTCAGGTCAGGTCAGGTCAGGTCAGGTCAGGTCAGGTCAGGTCAGGTCAGGTCAGGTCAGGTCAGGTCAGGTCAGGTCAGGTCAGGTCAGGTCAGGTCAGGTCAGGTCAGGTCAGGTCAGGTCAGGTCAGGTCAGGTCAGGTCAGGTCAGGTCAGGTCAGGTCAGGTCAGGTCAGGTCAGGTCAGGTCAGGTCAGGTCAGGTCAGGTCAGGTCAGGTCAGGTCAGGTCAGGTCAGGTCAGGTCAGGTCAGGTCAGGTCAGGTCAGGTCAGGTCAGGTCAGGTCAGGTCAGGTCAGGTCAGGTCAGGTCAGGTCAGGTCAGGTCAGGTCAGGTCAGGTCAGGTCAGGTCAGGTCAGGTCAGGTCAGGTCAGGTCAGGTCAGGTCAGGTCAGGTCAGGTCAGGTCAGGTCAGGTCAGGTCAGGTCAGGTCAGGTCAGGTCAGGTCAGGTCAGGTCAGGTCAGGTCAGGTCAGGTCAGGTCAGGTCAGGTCAGGTCAGGTCAGGTCAGGTCAGGTCAGGTCAGGTCAGGTCAGGTCAGGTCAGGTCAGGTCAGGTCAGGTCAGGTCAGGTCAGGTCAGGTCAGGTCAGGTCAGGTCAGGTCAGGTCAGGTCAGGTCAGGTCAGGTCAGGTCAGGTCAGGTCAGGTCAGGTCAGGTCAGGTCAGGTCAGGTCAGGTCAGGTCAGGTCAGGTCAGGTCAGGTCAGGTCAGGTCAGGTCAGGTCAGGTCAGGTCAGGTCAGGTCAGGTCAGGTCAGGTCAGGTCAGGTCAGGTCAGGTCAGGTCAGGTCAGGTCAGGTCAGGTCAGGTCAGGTCAGGTCAGGTCAGGTCAGGTCAGGTCAGGTCAGGTCAGGTCAGGTCAGGTCAGGTCAGGTCAGGTCAGGTCAGGTCAGGTCAGGTCAGGTCAGGTCAGGTCAGGTCAGGTCAGGTCAGGTCAGGTCAGGTCAGGTCAGGTCAGGTCAGGTCAGGTCAGGTCAGGTCAGGTCAGGTCAGGTCAGGTCAGGTCAGGTCAGGTCAGGTCAGGTCAGGTCAGGTCAGGTCAGGTCAGGTCAGGTCAGGTCAGGTCAGGTCAGGTCAGGTCAGGTCAGGTCAGGTCAGGTCAGGTCAGGTCAGGTCAGGTCAGGTCAGGTCAGGTCAGGTCAGGTCAGGTCAGGTCAGGTCAGGTCAGGTCAGGTCAGGTCAGGTCAGGTCAGGTCAGGTCAGGTCAGGTCAGGTCAGGTCAGGTCAGGTCAGGTCAGGTCAGGTCAGGTCAGGTCAGGTCAGGTCAGGTCAGGTCAGGTCAGGTCAGGTCAGGTCAGGTCAGGTCAGGTCAGGTCAGGTCAGGTCAGGTCAGGTCAGGTCAGGTCAGGTCAGGTCAGGTCAGGTCAGGTCAGGTCAGGTCAGGTCAGGTCAGGTCAGGTCAGGTCAGGTCAGGTCAGGTCAGGTCAGGTCAGGTCAGGTCAGGTCAGGTCAGGTCAGGTCAGGTCAGGTCAGGTCAGGTCAGGTCAGGTCAGGTCAGGTCAGGTCAGGTCAGGTCAGGTCAGGTCAGGTCAGGTCAGGTCAGGTCAGGTCAGGTCAGGTCAGGTCAGGTCAGGTCAGGTCAGGTCAGGTCAGGTCAGGTCAGGTCAGGTCAGGTCAGGTCAGGTCAGGTCAGGTCAGGTCAGGTCAGGTCAGGTCAGGTCAGGTCAGGTCAGGTCAGGTCAGGTCAGGTCAGGTCAGGTCAGGTCAGGTCAGGTCAGGTCAGGTCAGGTCAGGTCAGGTCAGGTCAGGTCAGGTCAGGTCAGGTCAGGTCAGGTCAGGTCAGGTCAGGTCAGGTCAGGTCAGGTCAGGTCAGGTCAGGTCAGGTCAGGTCAGGTCAGGTCAGGTCAGGTCAGGTCAGGTCAGGTCAGGTCAGGTCAGGTCAGGTCAGGTCAGGTCAGGTCAGGTCAGGTCAGGTCAGGTCAGGTCAGGTCAGGTCAGGTCAGGTCAGGTCAGGTCAGGTCAGGTCAGGTCAGGTCAGGTCAGGTCAGGTCAGGTCAGGTCAGGTCAGGTCAGGTCAGGTCAGGTCAGGTCAGGTCAGGTCAGGTCAGGTCAGGTCAGGTCAGGTCAGGTCAGGTCAGGTCAGGTCAGGTCAGGTCAGGTCAGGTCAGGTCAGGTCAGGTCAGGTCAGGTCAGGTCAGGTCAGGTCAGGTCAGGTCAGGTCAGGTCAGGTCAGGTCAGGTCAGGTCAGGTCAGGTCAGGTCAGGTCAGGTCAGGTCAGGTCAGGTCAGGTCAGGTCAGGTCAGGTCAGGTCAGGTCAGGTCAGGTCAGGTCAGGTCAGGTCAGGTCAGGTCAGGTCAGGTCAGGTCAGGTCAGGTCAGGTCAGGTCAGGTCAGGTCAGGTCAGGTCAGGTCAGGTCAGGTCAGGTCAGGTCAGGTCAGGTCAGGTCAGGTCAGGTCAGGTCAGGTCAGGTCAGGTCAGGTCAGGTCAGGTCAGGTCAGGTCAGGTCAGGTCAGGTCAGGTCAGGTCAGGTCAGGTCAGGTCAGGTCAGGTCAGGTCAGGTCAGGTCAGGTCAGGTCAGGTCAGGTCAGGTCAGGTCAGGTCAGGTCAGGTCAGGTCAGGTCAGGTCAGGTCAGGTCAGGTCAGGTCAGGTCAGGTCAGGTCAGGTCAGGTCAGGTCAGGTCAGGTCAGGTCAGGTCAGGTCAGGTCAGGTCAGGTCAGGTCAGGTCAGGTCAGGTCAGGTCAGGTCAGGTCAGGTCAGGTCAGGTCAGGTCAGGTCAGGTCAGGTCAGGTCAGGTCAGGTCAGGTCAGGTCAGGTCAGGTCAGGTCAGGTCAGGTCAGGTCAGGTCAGGTCAGGTCAGGTCAGGTCAGGTCAGGTCAGGTCAGGTCAGGTCAGGTCAGGTCAGGTCAGGTCAGGTCAGGTCAGGTCAGGTCAGGTCAGGTCAGGTCAGGTCAGGTCAGGTCAGGTCAGGTCAGGTCAGGTCAGGTCAGGTCAGGTCAGGTCAGGTCAGGTCAGGTCAGGTCAGGTCAGGTCAGGTCAGGTCAGGTCAGGTCAGGTCAGGTCAGGTCAGGTCAGGTCAGGTCAGGTCAGGTCAGGTC